>CM061541.1:158427898-158797898 GCA_030864215.1 Capsicum pubescens
GAGGCGAGATATGATGGCTATGCATATGCAAATGTTGGATCAACAACTTCATTGCCCTACATTTGGGACACCTCGACTTCTGCCTCAAGGCACTGCGAATTCGTCCGGTGAAGGGGTTGCTAACATGAGATATTCACCAATTACATACTCTAGTGTGCTTGGGGAACCATTGCATGGAGAGGTATGTATATGATCTTACAAGAAACATGTTAAAATTTCATGTAGAAGCATATTAAAGCTTTACCTTATTGTAAAAAAAAAACCATGTAGAAGCATACTGATAAAATGTGTAAATTAGGAATCCGTTTGCTTGAGAACAAAGGAGAAGGCGAGGCAGTCATCTGAGTCTATTTGACATCAACACTGATATATGTTTGATCGATGATACAAACTCATGCACAACTTTACTTGTGCACAACTTTAGTCTAAGAAGGATAGTGCCGCAATTAATGTAATTCAATTATTCTTGACTAAATGGTTTTGGTCCTGTATGATACTTGACAAAAAGAAGAAAGATCTATAACATTGCCGTTGTGCTTTATTGCTGAAGCTTGTTAAAAACACCGGCTTGATACATCTCCAATGCCAAAGTTTGGTCAAATTGGTCATGGACCTGTTACTTATTGAAAATAAAAAAAATAATGGAACTGTTATGGAGGAATGCAGAAGCATGACAAAGTTAATTGCTTTTCAATCAATCACTAGTGATTTTAATGGCTATTGCCAGTTAGAATTGGGAAGCTTAAAAGATTATGGTATGGGTTCTAGAGTTTAGTAGTATGTTAGGGAATTTTTTTTCTAGTGTTACTAAATTTAGAAAATGTTGCAGGATTCTGATTCTAAATTGTATTTGTGTTGTTTCTTGGAACACACGGAGAACTATGGTATAGAGATGGTTTTGCCTAAACCAATGCATTGGGGAAGCTATTACTTTAAGTTTATTTTTTTCTTGTGATGTTTAGATGACTTGCTTACAATTTTGAAATCTTGATTTCAAAGTGCTCTGGTGTCCTAAAATTGGAGTATAGATATGGCTTAGCTAGTAGTTTGTGGAGGTTAGGCTGGAGTTGCTGATCTGTTCTATAGTGATTAAAGGCTATGTCTAATGGCTTTTTTTTAAATGTGGTCGACTATGGATGAGGTAGTTGTTTCCACATGCTCTGGCCATTCCTGATTCTTTAGTTGATTGGATGGAGTCTTTCCTTAACTAGGTCTCTTTAGTTGATTGGGTGGAGTCTTTCGTTACCTAGTCTGGTGGTTCTCTTTACTATTTCCTCTGTTTATATTCCTGAATTTATTGAATTTGAAACTTACCGTGTAGGTCATACTCCTATTAAACCCGATACATGGTTGCCCTGAGCAAGCAAACAAAGGAGACCTAATCGTCCCATCTTCAGCTCATGGATGCCTTAATTTATGTTCCCATCTTTTTGATAGTTCTTTCATGAATTTTGACGCTTCAAGTTTTTAAGTGTTTTTCAGGATGAAATTTAACATGACCAATTTTTTTCTCTTAATTAGTAAAATAAGAAGTATTAAAAAGGGAAGCCTGGTGCATTAAAGCTTCCCAATGCTCGGGGTTTGGGAAAGGGCTGGACCACAAGGGTCCAAAATATGAAGTATTATTGAGGTAAAACAAATAGCATAAAGAGAATGTTGTTACAGGTTACATAAAAAAAGAGTAATGACTACAAAAAGTGAAGTGAACTAATGAAATCAAATCATAGCATCCATCTCTAACACATATGCCGACCCCATATTGCACCAAAAGCTAAGCAAGAACAACAATTGAATTTTATCTAGGCGGAACCCACCGACAGGCACCTAAAGTTTGCACGATCTTTCACTTGGGGGGGGGGGGTTGATGTCTGGGCCAGAATGGGAGGCACCACACAGATTACTTGGGTATGATGGGTGGCTCAAGATAGGCTATGGTGCCCAACTTTACCCAAAAAGCATCACTAGACATTCTCAACTAATGCAGTTAATTAAGTTGACAATACAAAATTAAGTTAAACCATACTATTTTGCCTCAGATTGGATTTCTCTGTCCTTTACTTAGTTTAATTGGATCTAACTTGATATTAACTAGAAGGTTCCTAATTAAAATGGCTATTCTAGTTTGACATTATTTGTTTAACAATCTTTAGTCTTAATCTTATTATTAGGTCACCTGCATCCTATTTAGTAATTAACAATAAGTTCTAACATAAACACACACAGTGGTCTTCCATTTAAAATAGAAGCATTAATTTAAAGGATGTTCATTGTTTGCAATCACGACATATGGAGATAACCGAAGAAGTTGCTTCTTCTTATCTAATAAGAGTAAGAATTATTATTATTATTATTTATTTATGTCATTTCATGCTATGTTGTGTATTCTGATTGATTACTAGGTACAATGCAGTAAGATAAGGATTAGGGACAACCCCCAAATTGTAAATATAAATTTTAGTTTTTATGCCAATGCATAGTGTAATGGTGGTGGAACATATTTAAGACATACAAAACAGTTTTTATGATAAAATTTGTAACCAATGGCTACCTGCGCCAGTTGATTTGCATATACACACGAATCAAATTTTGAGAATCTTCACACGTCAATTTGGGTTACTGCTTTTTAATATAGAAATTACACCAGGTATCCGCTTTTATAGGTGCTATTTAAAACCTTGCCAGTGTTCTCAAAATATTAAATCTTAGCCTGAAGAGGGTAAACTTCAGGCCAAACCAGCGCTTCTTCTCCTTCTTTACCTTCATTTTCTTAGCACGATCTACCATATCATAAGATGGCCTAAGCCCTTATTTGTTTTCACTTAATGCATGTCTTAATAATAATCATTCAGATTTCTGTCTTTAAGTGCATTTGTTTTCTTAGGTCTGAATCTTAATCATTAAGTATTTTTTATTTTACAAACATTTAATGTCTGAATAGATATGAATTATTAAGACCTATGACATAGTCTTCAAATCATTAAGATGCTATCCATTCAAGAATTTCTGCAAAGATGACATTTCACTACATCCACTCTCACCTAACAACAACTACCACAGGCCATACCATCTACTACCACAACCACCACTGTCATAAATAAACGCCGTCAATCGCCACCGCCACCGCCACAACAACAACAACAACAAACCCAGTGTATTCCCACATAGTGAGGTCTGGGGAGGGTAAGATGTACGCAGTCCATACCTCTACCTCTAAAGAAGTAGAAAGGCTATTTCCGATAGACCTCCGGCTCGAGACACGGAATACTACACAAATACATAGTAAAGTATGGAACAAGATGGCATAACATTATCCATTATTTACAATCTTCACCATCAAACACAATTACCGCAACAATCAATCGCTATCTATGATCGCCAACATCAAACATCACTATCTGTCGACAACCACCTCTATCATTCATCAACACCATTAGTTGTCACTGTCATCCACCACAATTGTTAGCTGTTACCACCAACTACCACCACGTTAACCACTACGGTCAGCTACCACAACCAGAACATTATAAAGGCAAATTTTATACTTTCAGATGTTAAAAATACATTTTGAATATTACCCACAACCACAACCATCAGGCAACACCTCCCGTTGGCCATCGCCATATAGTTTTCTAAAAATGTTCTGTTGATGTACTATTAGACTGATTAGTATTTCATTTGAATTTTATATTTATTAATTTTCAATAAAGGCAAATCTTATACTTTCAGATGTTAAAAATGCATTCTTTTGAATAAGGTAACAACAACATACATAGTGTTTTTTTCTTTTGAATAAGATAACATTGAAAAACAATCTTTATTATTTAATGTTCTGAACTTTATACAACATTTAATTATTAATATGTGTATTTATATGCAGACTCTTTATCTTAGTACTACCACAACAACAACAACACCATACCCAGTTTATTCCCACAAAGTGGGGTTTGGGAAGAGTAGAATGTCCACAGTCCGTACCACTGCCTCAGAGATGAGGTAGAAAGGTTGTTTCCGATATACCTCCGACTCAAGACAAAAGCAGCTTAGAAAAAGACATAATTTAAGAACAAGAAACAATAGGTAGTAACAAAACAACAAGTAGTAACACAAGCAAGATCCCTTTTAAAAAAAAGTAACACAAACAAGATTATCACAAAATAATACTACATTTGATCTACCCAGAACAACAAACATCACCGAAAATCCAAGAACAAGACACTACAAGCGTAGCACTACGACTACTGGCACGGATAACAAAACAAAGCACTCCTACCTACTAGCATGGACACACTCTTTCCTACTAACCATTTACCTTAATCTGCATCCTCCACTCCTTTCTATCTAGGGTCATGTCCTTAGTAAGTTGTAACTGCTCCATGTCATGTCTAATCACCTCCCTCTAATATTTCTTCGATCTACCTCTTCCTCGCCTAAATCCATCCATAACCAACCCCTCATGCCTGGCGCATCACTGCACCTTCTCATTATATACCCGAACCATCTTAATCTCGCTTCCTGCATCTTGTCTTCCGTCGAAGTCATTCTCATCTTGTCTCGAATAATCTCATTTGTCATCCTATTTCTCATAGTAAACCCACACATCTATCGCAACATCCTCATTTTCGCTACTTTTATCTTTTGAATGTTTAGAGTTCCTGACTGGCTAACACTCCACCCTATACAACATAACTGATCTAACTGCAACTTTGTAGAACTTGCCTCTAAGTTTAAGAGGTACTTTCTTATCACACAAGACTTTGGATGCAATCCTCCATTTCATCCACCCTGCACTAATATGTTGAGTGACATCCTCGTCATTTCCTGGATCATAGACTCAAGATACTTGAAACTATCTTTCTTTTGAATGGCTTGAGTATCAAGCTTTACAACCATGTCAGCTTCATGTGCAGTGTTCAGGGAAACATGATGCGAAAAAAGAGGACAAGACAGACATCACACATTACACAAAGCGTGAAGTGATGCGAGCGAATCATTGAAGTGAAGCACAATTCAAAAGAAAAAAGACCAAGCCCGTTTGGATAGGCTGAAAAAAAGTGTCTTTTAAAAAGTTCTTTAAAAGTGCTGAACTTATTTTAAAAATAAGCAGTTACGTGTTTGGGTAAAAGTGCTGAAACTGAAAAAAGGTTATTGATGTGTTTGGTAAATAAGTGCTTTTAAGCACTTTTTTGGGTCAAAATGTCTGAAATACCCTTATAGCTGTTAATAATATATAAAGTTGATTATTATTAATTTTTATTGCTAAAATGATTCAAATTAAAATTAATATATATTTTTATATATATATATATATTAAAAAGATTTTCATGAATGACTATTAATTTGTGCGCTAAAAAATCATTTTTTTTAAGAGTTTAAGTGTTGAATGTTTTAATGTGTTTGGAAAAGATAGTTATATATTAAACGATTATTTGTTTCTTCATGGTTATGTTAAGATTTCGTATCATTAAGGTGCAATTTGTGACGTCACTTCATTTTCTTATTAAACTGGACTTGTTGCTTTTAATCTTCGAGGATAGTATTAATATATGTGCCGAGCTTATCAAATGAATCCGTGTAGTGAGTGATGTTTAGTTAATGAATGCTGATCCCCTCCCCTCCCCCCCCCCCCAAAAAAAAAGAAAAAAAAAGAAAAGGTAAGCAAAATATCCATCTGAACATCTAAATTACCAGAAGTAGCACAACTAATTTCACATGCGGTAAGGTGTATTTCTTCCCGTTCCCACTACTTTGCAGCAAATTATGAAATAATGAAATCTTCTAGGGACAATTACGAGGACATATATGTCATTTAATGTGTTTGGAAAAGATAGTTGTATATTAAACAATTATTTGTTTCTTCATGGTTATGTTAAGATTTCGTATCATTAAGGTGCAATTTGTGACGTCACTTCATTTTCTTATTAAACTGGACTTGTTGCTTTTAATCTTCGAGGATAGTATTAATATATGTGCCGAGCTTATCAAATGAATCCATGTAGTGAGTGATGTTTAGTTAATGAATGCTGATCCCCTCCCCTCCCCCCCCTAAAAAAAAAAGAAAAAAAAAGAAAAGGTAAGCAAAATATCCATCTGAACATCTAAATTACCAAAAGTAGCACAACTAATTTCACATGCGGTAAGGTGTATTTCTTCCCGTTCCCACTACTTTGCAGCAAATTATGAAATAATGAAATCTTCTAGGGACAATTACGAGGACATATATGTCATTTTCTTAGTCAACTTAAATTGGCTTATTAGCCCCCCCCCCAAAAAAAAAAAAAGCAAGGGAGTAGTTACTTATTACTTTTGGCTTTTAAAAAGCCAAAATTGGCTTTCTTTAAGCAATTTTGGAAATTACCAAACACTTCCAAAAGCTAAAAATAGCTTAAAAGTCATTTTGACCAAAAAATAAGCTTACCCAAACACCCTCTAAATAAAGCTCAACTGATATTGGTGGTTTATGTTGATGATATGATTATCAACGGCAATGATCAAGATGGATCACTAATTTGAAGCAACATCTCTTTCAAGTATTTCCGGACTAAAGACCTCGGCAGACTAAAGTATTTTCTAGGTATTGAGGTTGCTCAGTCCAGATCAGGTATTGTTACTTCTCAACGCAAGTATGCCTTAGACATTCTTGAGGAGACAAAAATGATGGGATGCAGATCCATCGACGCTCCTATGCATCCGAATGCTAAACTTCTGCAAGGACAGAGGAAGCCACTCAGTGATCTTGAAAGGTATAGACGGTTGGTTGGAAAGTTGAATTATCTCACAGTGGCTAGACATTTTAAGTCAATTTATGACTTTCCCTTGTGATAGTCATTGGGATGCATTTGTTCGTATTTTGCGATATATAAATATTGTTCTAGGTAAAGGACTACTCGTCGAGGATCGAGGCCATGAGCATATCAGTAGATATACAGATGCTGATTGGGGAGGATCACCCTCTAATAGACGTCCATCATCTGGATATTGTGTTTTAGTAGGAGGTAATTTGATGTCCTGGAAGAGTAAGCAACATAGTGTGGTTGCTCGATCTAGTGAGGAAACAAAATATCGAGCAACGACTGTAGCAACTTGTGAGGTAGTTTGGATCAAACAATTGTTGAGAGAACTAAAATTTGTAGAAATCGATAAGATGAAACTTATGTGTGATAATCAAGCAACCCTTCATATCGCATAAAATCCAGTGTTTCATGAGAGGACTAAGCACATAGAGATTGATTTTCACTTTGTCCGAGAAAAGATACTCTCAGGAGATATTGTTACAAAATTTGTGAAGTCAATATCAACTTGCAGATATCTTCAACAAATCCCTCACCCGTCCTCGTATTAGTTACATTTGTAACAAGCTACGTACATATGACTTGTATGCACCAGCTTGAGGGATAGTGTTAGAATATGGGTAGTAATAAGAATAGTATAAAATCCTACTTGAAAAATGATTGTAATGTAGTGTCTATACACCCGGTGCAAGTAAAAGAAAATAAAAGATAAAAAAAATTTCTATAATATTTTTCTCCACTATTTCGCACATTAATAAAAACAAATAGGGTCTAACTAGCCTTTTGAGGAAAGGAGACCAGTAATTGTGTTAATAAAAATAATAAAATAAAAAAAATAAATGTAAACTAATGCAAAAGTTTGTTAGTAAACAACTTATCTTAATCTGAGAGTTCTATAGTGCACAAAAATTTGGAGAAATTAACACAATTGCACAATAGTCAGCTTTGCACCATAATCAACATTATAACAATGGGTTGAACTTTAAACCTAAAGGTTTGAATCTAGGCTTGGCCAGTTCCAACTTCAAACCTTTGGGTGAAAGTTTCCAAACTTTCGCCTAAAGGTCTGAAGTTGTGAACTAGCCAAAACGTAATTTCAGATCGTATGACCGTAGTTCAAATTGCCATAAAACTTTAGACTTGAGGTTTGAAGTTGGACTTGACTAGTTCCAACTTCAGACTCAAAGGAATGGAGTTTGAAACTTCAGATCTTAGGTTTGAAATTGATTTTGAAGTGGCTAAAGTTCAAGTATTTTGTAAATTTCGGCTATATATTAATTGGTGGTCCTTCAAGCAGCTATTTGTGCACTTCCTTAGGTTACGTTGGGCATTAGCCCAAATCAACCTCATTATGATGTATAATAATTTGCCCAACTCACTTCAGTTTGAGCGAGTTACTTATTTTTAGGTCTTTCTTTCCACCCCTTGATGAGGTACAGGAATTTATTTAGGAGTGGAGATACTTTAGTCATTATGACTCAGTAAGTCAAAAAACACATCCATTGTGTGGGACTAGTTGTATTGTTGTATTTTGGAGTCAAATTAATATTATTTTTTAATTATTATTATTGTTAGAATATGAGTAGGAATAAGAATTGTATATAAAAATCCTACTTGGAAAATGATTATAATGTAGTGTCTATAAATAGGGTCTGGATGTAATTATGTAAAAACATAATTTTCAATAATATTTTTTTCTCCATTAATTCTCACATGGTATCAGAGCCAGACCCATCCCAGATCTCTGTTCACCGATTTTGGGCCTCTATATTATATTGTCCACGCTTCAGTTAATGAGGTGTGCGGGGCAGTGTTTTGAAAAGCGTGAGGCGAGAAAAAGCGACGAGGGCTCGCTTTACAGAAGCGAGAAGCGTGAAGCAAAGCGCACACTTTTTTCCATTAAAGCGCTATTTAGTACAAAATTTAAAAATATTAAACATGCATAAATAAATAACCAAGAGCTCAATAAATAACATAATCATTCAATACTCAAATTAAAAAGAGAATAGATAGTCATAACAAACATTCAAGCAAACTACTAAAATACTAAAAATCAGTATTGCGTCTTAATCAACCAACACAAATAGAGAAGAAGAAAAAAAACAAAGAAAAAAGCAAAGTTGGAAGTCAGATTACCTACAGCAAAAAAAAAGTAAAACAGAACTGGAAATCAGAGAAAAAGAAGAAGAGAAGAAAAACAGAGATGAAAAAGAGTAATAGAGGAGAAAAAAAACTAAAAAACCCTAATAGGTGAAGAAGAAGAGAAATAGAGAAGAAGAAGTCGCATACCTTCAGAAGTTGTCCAGAAAAGTCGCAGTAGCAGCAATGCAGTCGTATAGTTACTTAAGGGTTTTAACTAAAATAAATTAAATAAAGCAATAAAACCCTAAAAAAACCCCCTTAAATAGCCACTCAAACGAGCTTTTCTGCGTTTTTTTTGCTTCAGCGCTTCTCGCTTCTGGACATAAAGCGAGAGCTTTTTTCTCTCCCCAATGCTTTAAGTGTAAAAAGCGACCCACTGTCGCTTCGCTTTGCTTTATGCTTTAAGTGAGCGCTTCAGCGCTTTTCACAACACTGGTGCGGGGGAGTGTTAAGTATCCCTCATCGAAAAAGGGATGGGTAATTTGTCTCCTTATATAAGACTTGGGGAATCCTTCCCTCATGAGCTAGCTTTTGAGGTTTAGTTAGGTTCAAGATCCATTATTTGCATGGTATCAGAGTCTAATCGACCTTCCAATAATGCTCATATTACCCAAATAGAATACGATGAGTTCCTTCAATATCGAGCAAGTAAGCAGATATCTCCACAAATAGTCTCGGTTGCCCAGCCTGATGCTTCTATTGCTGGTAATCCTTTCGCTTGTGTTTCACAGTCTAGTACTCTTGGATCATGGATTGTGGACTCGGGTGCTTCTAATCATATTTCTGGTAACAAATCACTTTTGTATGATATTGTTTATTCACAATCTCTTCCTGCTATTACTAGCCAATGGGATCTGAACAAAACCAAAAGGAGTTGGACAAGCCAAACCCCTCTCTTCTGTTAGACTCTGTTCTTTATGTCCCTGGTTGTCCTTTTAATCTTGCATCTGCTAGTCGTTTGACACGTGCCCATCATTGTAGCATAACTTTTTTTGATGATTCTTTTCTAATGCAGGACTGTAGTACGAGACAGAAGATTGGCACATGATATGAATCACAAGGCCTTTACCATCTTACCTCTTCAAATTCTTTCACAGTATGCTCCACAAATGTTTGGGACATCCGAGTCTATCCAAGCTACAAAAGATGGTGCCTAGTTTGTCTAGTTTATCCACATTAGATTGTGCGTCATGTCAACTTGGGAAACACAACGTGCTACTTTTTCACGTAGTATTGAGAGTCGTTCAGAGTCTATTTTCTCATTAGTTCATTCTGATGTTTGGGGTCCTAGTAGAGTCAGTTCACCCTTAGGGTTTCGTTATTTTGTTAGTTTCATTAATAATTTTTCAAGATGTACTTAGGTTTTCTTTATTTTCTCTAGTCAAAATTTTTTGTGCTAAAATACAAACTTGATTTGGTGTTTCTATTTGTACTTTTCGTAATGATAATGCCTTATAATACTTATCCTCTCAGTTTCGAGAGTTTATTTCTCATCAAGGAATTATTCACCAGACGTCTTGTCCGTACACCCCTCAGCAGAACGGTTTAGTAGAAAGGAAGAATAGGCATTTTCTTGAGACTGCTCGCACTCTTCTCATTGAATCCCATGTATCGCTGCATTTTTGGGGCGATGCAGTCCTTGCATCTGGCTATCTAATTAATAGAATGCCATCATCTTCCCTTTAGAATCAGGTTCCCCATTCTATATTGTTTCCACAGTCACCTCTCTTCTCTATCCCCCTTCATGTCTTTGGGAGCACATACTTTGTTCATAACTTAGCCCCTGGAAAAGATAAATTAGCCCTTCGTGCTCTCAAGTGTGTGTTTCTTGGTTACTCTCGAGTTCAAAAAGGGTATCGTTCTTATTCACCGGATCTTCGTCGCTACCTTATGTCCGCCGATGTCACCTTTTTTTAATCTCAACCTTATTATACATCTTCTGATCATCCTGATATTTCTGAGGTCTTGCCCGTATCTCCAGATTTACCTGTACCAACCTTTTGAGGAATCAATGATTACTTCTACATCTCCGGCTGCAGTGCCACCACTTACTTCTACATCTCCAGCTGCAGTGCCATCATTTCTGACTTATCATCGTCGTCCGCGTCCAACATTAGTCTCAGATAATTCATGTCATGCGCCGGACACTGCTTCTACTGCAGACTTGCCTTCTTCTAGCCAATCAGTTGCACTTCAAAAAGGTATGCGTTCCACTCGTAATGCTAATCCACATTATACTTTCTTGAGTTATCATCACCCTATTATGCTTTTGTATCATCTTTGTCCTCTGCTTCTATACCTAAGACTATAGGTGAAGCACTTTCTCATTCAGGATGGAAACAGGCTATGATAAATGAGATGTCTACTTTGCATGCGAGTGGTACTTGGGAGCTTGTTTCCCTTCCTGCAGGTAAATCTACTGATGGTTGTCGTTGGATTTATGCAGTCAAAGTTGGTCCAGAGGGTCAGGTTGATCGGCTTAAGGCTCGCCTTGTTGCCGAAGGATACACACAAATATTTGGGCTTGATTATAGTGACACTTTCTCTCCTTTGGCTAAAATAGTATCTGTCCATCTTTTCTTATCTATTGTTGCTGTTCGTCATTGGCATCTTTATCAGTTAGACATTAAGAATGCGTTTCTGTACGGTGATCTTGAGGAAGAAGTTTATATGGAGCAACCACCTGGTTTTGTTGCTCAGGGGGAGTGTAGTAGCCTTTGTATGTCGATTGCGCAGGTTACTCTATGGTCTGAAACAATCTGCTCGAGCCTGGTTTGGAAAGTTTAGCACAGTAATTCAGCAATTTGGCATGATTCGTAGTGGAGTTGATCATTCAGTGTTCTAGCGGCATTCTGAACCAAATCTGTGTATTTATTTGGTGGTTTATGTTGATATTGTCATCACCGACAATGATCAAAATGGTATCACTAAGTTGAAGCTACATCTCTTTTAGCATTTTCAGACTAAAGGCCTCGGCAGATTGAAATATTTTCTAGGTATTGAGGTTGCTCAGTCCAGATCATGTATTGTTATTTCTCAACGCAAGTATGCCTTAGACATTCTTGAGGAGACAGGAATGATGGGATGTAGACCCATTGAGACTCATATGGATCCAAATGCTAAACTTGGGCCAGGAATGGGAGCCACTCAGTGATCCTGAAAAGTATAGGCGGTTGGTTGGAAAGTTGAATTATCTCATAGTGACTTGACCTGACATATCCTTTTGTGTAAGTGTTGTAAGTCAGTTTATGACTTCCCCTTGTGATAGTTATTGGGATGTAGTTGTTTGTATTCTGCGATATATAAAGTTAGCTCCAGGTAAAGGACTACTCTTCGAGGATTGAGGTCATGAGCATATCATTGGATATACAGATGCTGATTGGGCAGAATCACCCTTTGATGGACGCTCTACATTCGGATATTGTGTTTTAGTATGAGATAATTTGGTTTCGTGGAAGAGTAAGAAACAGAGTGTGGTTGCTCGATCTAGTGCATAAGCAGAATATCGAGCAATGGCTATAGCAACTTGTGAGCTAGTTTGGATCAAACAACTGTTGAGAGAACTAAAATTTGCAGAAACCGGTAAGATGGAACTTGTGTGTGATAATCAAGCAGCCTTTCATATCGCATCAAATTCAGTGTTTCATGAGAGGACTAAACACATAGAAATTGATTGTCACTTTGTCAAAGAAAAAAAATACTCTTAGGAGATATTGTTACAAAGTTTGTGTAGTCGAGTGATCAACTTGCAGATATCCTCACGAAGTCCCTCACCGGTCCTCGTATTAATTACATTTGTAACAAGCTAGGTGCATATGACTTGTATGCACCAGCTTGAGGGGAGTGTTAGAATATGAGTAGGAATAGGAATTGTATATAAAAATCCTACTTGGAAAATGATTATAATGTAGTGTCTATAAATAGGGTCTGGATGTAATTATGTAAACGCAGAATTTTCATTAATATTTTTTTTCTCCATTAATTCTCCCAATTATTATTATTATTATTTTGCTTATTAACAACTTACTACTTTATTAGTTTTCTCGCTCGTCTCACCTATCTAATATTGCCATATAAGAGAATTGCCTTATTGGTTAGAATATTTTTGGCTAGTATCAGGTTCGAAAGAGTTCTTTTCCAGTGATCATTCTTATATCTTTTTGGGTTGCATGCCCAAGGCATTGCTTTTTGTAGATTGAGATGGACTAGTCTTTGCTATTGTGCCCAAAAAAAGATAAGAGTGATTCCTCAACTATCCTATCAAGGGCTCAGTGAAATGCTGGAGTATAGATACTCTATGCTCTTGTAAACAGCTGTGCCTCGGCTGCCAGTGGTGTCTAGATCAGGTTGCGCGCATTTCGACTAGTCCATCAAGAACCTGCTGCTTCGTAGAAGCACATGTACCTGACAACTTCTCCTGCAAACTTGGGCATATTGGGATAAATAACTGAGTGTTTTGGTCTCTATAGGGACTCGAAACATGAGCTGCCATAGTTTTTATTCCACTGCATTAACCACTCAACCACCTCATTGGGTGCCCTCTTGGAGTCGTATAATTTGTGACTTAAGGTAAAAGGAGATAGTATAGGCTCTGCCAAGTGGACTGTATACTACAGTAGTTGTTATCCATTCAAGTTACATGTATTCTTCATTATCTTTAGGATGTGGGTTCTAGGTGATATCCAGAAATCCAGTTACGACTTGTTATTTACCAAGCAGAACCTTATTGTTCATTTTTGAGGCACATTTATGGATGCTGAGTGGCTTTTCTCAGTCAGATGTGCTGCAGAAGAGGTGTTTGACCAAATAGATAAAGTATGTAACTTGGGCTCAAAGGCAGGTTTAATCTGCATAAAATAAATATAAGCTATAGCTATGATATTCTTATTTAAAAAAGTCTGTAGCATATGCTGCCTATGTCAATCTTCTCTATTTTCTTGTGCTAATGTATATATGTATACGGGATAGACAGTATACGGTCCAGAGCTTTATTTATCTTACATGGACCAGTTGTTATATCTTGAGGACATTCTTACACTCGTCCAAAAGCTAATCTACAATACCTCTGTTTATAGTTGAATCTTTTTGCTCTTTAATTGTACTTGCATTTATTTGGAAATAGGATCTTGCAGCATCCATTCAAAAAGGAAGTCTGGATTGGGAGCGAGCTTTGCGTTGTCTAAAGCATGCACTTCGGAACACTCCATCCCCAGACTGGTGGAGACGTGTGCTTCTCGTGGCTCCCTGTCACAGGCTTCATGCCCAGGCTCCAACTCCGGGTGCTGTTTTTACATCGGAAATGGTTTGCGAGGCAGTTATTGAAAGAATCGTTGAATTATTGAAGTTGACTAATTCAGGCAATATTCTCAGACTTTGAACTCTGCTTGAGATTGTCTTACGAGTTGCCAATTTGTACATTTCAAAGTTTTCCTCTTCTCTTTCTTATAATGTTAATTATCAATATTACTAGTCGGGTGCAGGATCTCCAGCATAGTGCTTCCCTTTCATATCCTGGCTATGAGAATTCAATTTTCATTGTCGTGTGAAAGTAAAAATTATGTTTATCTGATAGAAAGTAAAAAAAATAATGTTTTTTCAGTTGATTCATAATATTCCATCCCAAGGGCATGAGTACTTATGAAAATGCTGATGCTGTGAAAGGAAAGTAGAAGACACAAGAGTGTCTTTCTGAATTGTTGTGCTATAAGGCCTTAACTTATCTAGCTTGACAATGAAATGTGATACGGGGTGCTTGCTGTGGGTGAGAACTGTGCACCTGGATGCATGCTTCTTTGAGAAAGGTCACGTGCATTATTGGGTCACATAATATGTTCACTCTCACATATTCTACCTTTAGTATATTGTTGATATTAATGATTTACTCTGTTTCCTAGTATGTTTCGCTTCATCTTTGTGGTTGACTTAATTTGATAGCTTTAATGTACTCTCCATACTTTCTTGCAGAAATCAATTGTTGGCAGGAGTGGCTTATATTCTCAGATATTTTCTTTTTTCTCATGAAAAGTGGATGCATTGATTTTGTGGAGTTCGTGGACAAGTTAGTATTGCGTCTTCAAGAGGGTGATCATCAAATACTTACGACGAACCATGTTACGTGGTTACTTGCACAAATTATTCGGGTTGAACTAGTGATGAATGCTTTAAATACAGACTCAAGAAAGGTTTTCCTTCTTGGATATAAGCTGATTACTTTTTTGCATCTTATGAACTGATTGAACTTTAATACAATCGTTTTGGTAATGGCCTTGATGATTTAGGTGCTAGTTTAATTGCATTGCTTTCATATTTATCTCTCTGAATTTCAAGAATTACTGTGAAAAGATGGCGGAGGGAAAAGGGGCCTCCATTGTTGGGTGGTTCCGGTCACGAAGGAGCAAGTGGGAAAGAGCAACTGTTGGCTCCTTGGAATGGGGATTGGTGGGGTTAGACGTTTCCCATATTTTAGAAGATTCTCCATCCAGGTGTTGAACCAGAAATACGTCATTGCAGTTTTCTTTTTATCATGTTTAAAGCTTTGGTAGCTCATTCTTCTTGAAGCATGTTTATTTTTTATTTTCTTTTTCTGCTTTTCATGTAGATATAAGTTGTAATTAAGTTATGTTTTTGATGCTTTAGCCGATCGTGGTACATTTTTTGTGTTTTTTACAATTTGTTGTTAGGTGGAGACAACCAGAAAAATTCTTTCATTCCATAAAGAGGAGAAGAGCTCTGATCCCAATAATCCTCAAAGTATCCTACTTGATTTCATTAGCAGTTGTCAGAACTTGCGCATTTGGACACTCAATACAGCAACAAGAGAGTATCTGAATAACGAGCAGCTACAAAAGGGAAAGCAAATTGATGAATGGTGGAGACAAGTTAACAAAGGTAATCATTTCATTAAACTGCAGGATGGCTTAATTGATATGGTGGTCTAAAGCAAAACTCAATGAGAGGCATTAAGGTTTTTGGTGAAAAAGAGAAGAAAACCTTAATTTCATTTGAAATCAATTTTTCTAATTTTCTTATTTGCAAAGTTATTAAAAAATTACTTTGATGGACCTCTTCAAATAATTCTTTTTCCAATTTCTAGTAAATCCAATCTTTTTAATCTCTCTTGAAACATACTCCATATTTTCTAATTTTTGGATTTTTTTGTTGAAAAGTTATCAAAGGTTCTTCTTGGGAGTGTATTAACGTTTCAATATCTCTCTCTCTCTCTCTAAAGTTTCTTGGGAAGTAGATTTTGTGGATACAATTTGTATTCGATCTTAATTTGAATTTGTATTTTCTAGTTGACATATTTAAATTCTAATAAATAACTAAAAAGAAAATATATACCTATGAAGTAAAAAAATCAAAATAATAAATTCTAGATTCAAAAATAATAGAAAGATAAAATAGTGGAAGTTGATTCAACAAATTGATAACTTGAAATCACTTTTTGCTGCTTCAATATGCAAGATGCAATGCTTGATTTTTTTTCTGAAGTTAGTTGACAATTACCCTGGTATCTCTTATTTTATATAGTTGTTTCTATGATTTGGAAATAGGCCAAGGAAATATAATACATTAAAGAGATATTACATGTTACTCAAAGAGAAAGGTCAAAGAAAATGAAAATGATGTTGATCACTTGATGATGTTGGTTGCATCGGTAAACAAGGCAATAAATATTATTTACGTACAATTAAGGTGTGGAGACGCGTATTAGGGTAGAAGGTTAGTAGGTAGGAAGCCATTGCATTGTCTTGTGGCCCTCACTTTAGAAGTAGGGAAGTATGTCTTGAACATACTGAAAGGGGTTTTAAAACCTAGAACACGGGAAGACATCCTATTAATAAGATAGGTGGATGTCAAAAGAGCTTCTCCCTAAAGAAATTTAGGGACTCCGCTTGTGAATATTAAGGCTTTAGTTACTTCCATAAGATACCTATTTTTTCTCTCTGCTACTCTATTTTGTTGGGGTTTATCAGGACATGAACTTTGGTGCACTATTCCCTTAGAAGTGAAAAAATTGCTTAGGTGGTCATTAAAAAACTCTCTAACTATCACTCCGAAATATTTGAATCTTCTCATGAAATTGTGTCTCAACCATAACATAAAATGCCTCAAATATATGTTTTATTTCCCTTTGTCTTTCAATAGGTACACCCAAGTTAGTCTAGTGTGATCATCTATGAAACTTACAAACCACCTTTTTCCATTTACAGTTTCTACCCTAGAAGGTCCTCAAGCATCACTATGGATTAACTTAAAGGGTTTTGTGTCATGGTAACTTTAGGATGAAAAAGATGAACGTCTGTGTTCAGCCATTTCGCAGAACTTACATTGAAAAGAGGATGTAGTTTTATTCATAAACAACTATGGTAACTAGAGTTCCAAATAGTGAAAACTAGAATGACCAAGTCTATAGTGCCATAACATGACTTTATTATCAACTAGAATAGAGTTCAAACAAGCTGAACTAAAATTTACTGAATTGCAGCCACCTTCAAGAAAATAGAGACCTTCAGACTCTCTAGAATTGCCAATCATACTCCCCGAGACCTTGTCCTGAAATACACATGAAACGAAATATCGTCAAAGATAACACGACAATTAAGGTTCTGAGTGAACTTGCTGATGGACAAAAGATTATGAGACAATTTTGGAACATTAAGGACATCAAAAAGAGTAAAAAAAAGAGGTTGGTTTGACTGTCCCTTTCCCATTGCTGAGAAGGAACCATCAACAATTTTGACCTTTTTATTTCCTGCTAAAGGAGTGTAAGTCGACCAAAAATGGGAGTTCTATGTCATGTGATCACTAGCCCCTGAATCTATGACCTGAGAGCTTATAATAGTAGAATCTGTACTAATAAAACACATGGCACATTACCTGTTTGGGTAAAAGAACAAGTGGGAGTAGAAAGATTAGGTTTACCGGATTGGAGTTGAGATTGGAGAAGTTTGTGCAGTTACTCTAGCTGTTCTTTGGTGAATGGTGGCATTTCTGAAGAAGATTTCAGCCCCGGTTCTTTGCTGGTACAATGAAAGGCCTGACTGCCATGGTTTTCTGCCATTTTTTATTTCCAGTTGGGCGACCCATGGATTTTCTAGCAAGTCTCACGAGTGTGCCAGTATTTTTTGCGAAAATCACACCTCGACTTCCTTTTCTTATGAGAAGAATCACCACCTTGGTTCATTGTTATCTCTGTTGAAACTTTGTTAACAGAACTCTCGGCTTTTGTTAATGCCGTTGGGTGACGTAGCCCATCAAATGTTGTTTTAGTCATCAACAACACAAGAATTAAGTTGCTCTGATGCCATGTAAGATTGGTATTAAAAGTGTACATTTTATTCATTTGAGAGCTACAAATTTATAGTACAGAAAAGCAAACACGCACAGAATCAAATCGCTTGATTCTAGCAGATATGACAATCAAGATATGATCTTCTTTTGATCTAATTACCTAAACTATCTATAGTAAATCAGATCTGATTTCATCAGATGAATTATGATCCTGCAAAATCGAATCTTAAATATTCACAAATCAACAAAGGGATTCCAGAAAAGAAAAGACTATTCTGTTCATAACTTATGCTAAATAATTTCATATTTCCTTTTTTACTACGAAAAATTGTACATTTGTCTTTAAAACACTAAATAGTTCTTAAAAACAAATTAATATAGATGAGTTTAAGTTATTTTCATGATTTTAAATATCACATTTTGAGGAGGCTTATAAATAGATATCCATTAGATAACCTTTAAAAAAAAAGGGCAGACTGGTGTACTAAAGCTCCCGCTATGCGCAGGGTCCGGGAAAGTGCCCTACCACAAGGATGTATCGTACGCAATCTTATCTTGCATTTCTGTTAGAGGTTGTTTCCAAAGTTTGAACCCGTGATCTCCGGTCACATGACAACAACTTTATCAGTTACTCCAAGACTCCCTTTCATTTACAGTAATGATAAAAATTTGAACTTAATATATACACATATTAGGAAAATTTGGGCCCCCCAAAATTATGGAGCCATCACCCTTCAACCAACACTGTACGTACACATTTAAGGCAAGTTCCTTCATTTTGCATATATTTTTTATTTCACAATAAGGTGTTGGCCATCAAGGTATCTATTGCCTCCCCTCCTCTTTATTGCATGCTTCTGTTTATATGGTAAGGTTTTTATTTTCTATCTATCAGTCATTAGAAATTTCATGGTTTGTAACTAACTTTACCCATTCCACTAAAACAATGAAAATAGAAACGTTGTGCAAAATTAATTTGCAAAAAATAAGATAAATTAATGTCACTTCTGTTGTTTCCCAGGTATCATTTTGACCAATTAAGGTGTTAGACTTTGGAGTTAGTCTGGCGGTAATCATGTTGCTGCGTGGTTATGTTTGTACAAATATATATAAAGGTTGCTGCATATAGGGGGACTGGGAACCAATATTTCAACAAAGAGTGATGATGTCGCAATTTAAGTTCAACCATTGAAGAAGCTACTACAGTTTCGTTGAATCCATAATGGAAGAAAAAGATGTATAAGAATATACCAACTAGTCGGGATTAAGGCTTAGGCATGTTCGTAACTTCTAAGCTTTTACGTTAGGTCTAATGTTTGGTAGGAGTGTCCTTAGTCTTGTAGAATTTGTATGTCGGTGAAAGTAGGATACATAGAGAAATTCTAGTTTTAAAGGACCTAGTTATTGAATATTGGAATGAAATGGTTTCAAATGAGTGAGGATTCATGTAACTAACCCCAAATAGCTTGGGATTAAGGTTTAGTTGTATTATTATATTAATACAATAGTGAGAAATTAAGAAGAAAAATATTATTGAATTGTGTATTCTATGTTATTACACCGAGTCTTATTTGTAGACACAATCTTTTTCTACATAGGAAAGTACACTATGTACAATTCTATTTTGATTCCTATTCTAACAAATCCACCCCCGCCCCCACCCCTAACCCACAAAATGGTCCATATAAGTCATATGTACCAATCTTGTTATAGGTGTAACAAATACGAGGATCAGTGACGGACCTGGTGAATGGTGTATCTTTGCATGTTGATCACTCGACTTCGCAAATTTTGTAAAAATATTTCCTATGAGTATCTTTCCTCCAACAAAGTGATAGGTAGTCTTAATGTGCTTAGTCTTCTCATGAAAAACCAAATTTGATGATATATGAAGGGGTGCTTGGTTATCCCACACAAGTTTCAAGTTTCATCTGACTAATTTCACTAAAATTTTAGTTCTGTGAGCAACCGTTTAATTCAAACTAGCTCACAAGTTGCTACAATCATTGTTCGAAGTTCTACTTTTGCACTAGATCAAGCAACCATGCTTTTGTACTCTTTCATGACACCAAATTACTTCCTAAAACATAATATCTAGATGTAGAACATCTATCAGAAGGTGATCCTACTTAATCAAAACATCTGTATATTCAATGATTTGCTTATGGTTTAACTTTTTATATTCAAAATACGGATAATTACATCCCCCAATGACTATCATAAGGAGACTCCATAGATTGACTTACCCCACACACAAGAAAAGAAATGCTAGGTCTAGCCAATGTGAGATAATTCAACTTACCAGTTACCACTCGGCTACCTAAATCTTCCGGGATCAGCGAGTGGCTTCCCTTGTCCTAGAGGGAGTTTAATATTCAAATCTATAGGACTGTCAATGGTCTTTCTCCTCTCATTCAGTTCTCTAGAATGTCTAGTTTATACTTTCGTTGTGAAATAAGAATACATGATCTGAATTGAGCAACCTCAATGCCTAAATAGACTTTAGTCTGCCGAGGTCTTTAATTTGGAAATGCTGAAGCGAATGTTGCTTTAAATTAGTAAACCCCATCTTGATCATTGCTGGTGATAACAATATTGTCAACATAAACAACCAAATAAATACACAGGTTTGGAGTAGAATGCCGATAAAACACAGATTTGGAGTAGAATCTAGCCATTGATCTTGCCAGAGATTGATGATAATCTATGATTCTAATTTCATGCAAGAAATGATGGAGAAAACTATTATTGAATTGTGTATTCTTTATTATTATTATTACACTTAGCTATGGTTATAGACACTGTATTACAATCCTTCCCACATAGGACACTATACAATCCTATTCCTATTCTAACAACAATGATATGCCAAGACCTTTTTAAATTGTGTTAGGAATCATACATTATGTGGAGTGGGGTGATGTCAGGGAAATTTTGATGTACTTGAATGGCCCTAGTGCTGGTGGAGGTCTGACTTGATAATACTTTGGCCTAACTTTTCACGAGGGTGGTAACACGATGTATATAGCCTAACACTTGCTTGGTGCTGGAAGGTCTCTAGGATAAGTGTTATAAGCTCCGAATGGAAGCCCCGATAAACGACAACTGTAACTCTACTTGTCCTAAGTTTGCGAAATTTCTTGTCATGTCGTCCACCTTCAAACAATAATATGATGATTTCTCAATCTAAAACTAGACATTTGGAAACTGATCATGAGTGTTAGACAAATGGTACATGAACTCAGTACAACACTCACTTTAAGGGATGCGGCGAGAGCTCGCATCCTGTATATGTTGCTCTTTGTATATGTTGCACTTTCTAAGTGCTTCTTGTGTTATATGTAAAACTATGAACTCCTTATGAACATATTTTATTTTTAAAAGAAAGTTAATGAATATTGAATAAAATCATGCTTGAATAATTGAAGCTTAAGACATTTGTCATGTGAAATTTGTAGAGGATGCTTTTGTCGGATGGTAATATAATGAGTTCTTTCCTAATGTGGTTTGACCTTCCCTAGCTCATTCAAGATAGTGGGAGCTTAGTGATCGAGTCGCCCAATATATTAATCGAACTACCTTTCCAACTGTTCATTAATGCTTCTTTGCTTCTATTTATATCTTAGAAATTGTGCGATCATTCTAGTTGGTGAGGTTGAGAATATTAAGGTCGTAGCACAGGCGCTGGATTGTACGATTGGGGCTCTTTCTACTAATCTTGATTTTTAGAATATGAGTAGGAATAAGAATAGTATATAGATCCTACTTGGAAAAAGATTGTAATGTTGTGTCCTATTTGGAAAATGATAGGAATATCGTGTCTATAAAAAGGGTCTTAGTGTAATCATGTAGATACATCAATTCAATAGTATTCTTCTCTTATATTTCTCACATGGTATCAAAGAGCTTCCGTTGCCGGCGGACGGCCCGTCTGGCTAATGATTATTTTAGCAAAAGTTTGGGTGATAATATAGTCACCATGTATCTTGCTGGTGACTACTTTCTCATATCTGATTTGCGCAGCATCCTGCATTTTTTTGGTGACTACTTTCGCATATCTGATTTGCATAGCACCGTGCATCTCTTCGAATTACGTTCTCATATATAATTTGCGTAGTATCATGCATCTTTCTAGACTACTTTCTCATATCTGAGTTGCATAACACCATGTGCCTTTTCGGTGACTCCTCAGATTTGATTTGCGTAGTTTCGTGTGGTTTCGGTGACTCCTAAAATCTGATTCGCATAGGGTCGTGCCATCATTCTGACCCTACACATATAATTTCTCTTTTCCGGTTGGTCGTGCCATCATTCCGACCCTACCCATATAATTTCATGGTCTAAAGCAGTCTCCTTTAGCCTGGTTTTCAGTAGGACCGTGTCATCATTTTAACCTTACCCATTTAATATTTCTCAGATTTTGACCACTTTTTAACCATCAAATCTAATAATCCGGCGTGTGAGCATATTTTGGCAAGTTTTCAGTGACTTTCTTGTTTAAGATCTACTCATATCTCTTGATTCGAGATGACCCATATATGTACTAGTTTTCGGCAATTTTCCAGCGACAAATGAACTTTTCGACAACGTTTACTACTTTTTCAACCACTTTTTTAGCTTGTTCCCTTTTAACTAAGGTCTCCGAGATGTCCAAAGCAGTCCTTACCAGTTTTCTTGTGGATATCTTCACCAAGTCCCTCACAAGCTTGGTACATATGCCTTATATGCACCAGCTTGATGGGGTGTATGGAAGTATGAGTAGAATAAGAATAACATATAGAATCCTACTTAAAAAAAGAATGTAATGTAGTGTCCTATTTGGAAAATAATAGGAATGTAGTGGCTATAAATAGGGTCTCAGTGTAATCATGTAGATACAATAATCAATAATATTCTTCTCTTATATTTCTCACAGGTTTGCCTCTAGGAGTCACTAATATGGACCTTTCATCTTGAAATCTAGTAATAAAAGGGTAGAAAAGAGCCTTGCAAGTTGACAAAAAAGATATTTATCTGGGGGCGGTGGTTTATTAAGAGTACTCAGTTGAGCATTCCCACATATATTTCATTTATTTGTTACATGCTCTGGAAAGTGTTGTAGGGAAGATGGAAAATCTTGAGAGGGATTTTTTATGGGATTGCTCGAGCGAGGAAAAAAGTTTCACTTGGTACATTAAGAGATTGTTACTATACCAAAGTGTTGGGCTGGGCTTGGGGTAAAGATCTTAGGAGTTGTTTGGTACGTGGACTAAATTATCCGGGGATTATAGTCTTCTTGGACTAATTTATACACATTAGAGCTGGGATAAAGTAATCCCAAGTTGGATGAGATAGGGTGAGATATACTAGGATTAAGCTTGGGATAACATTTATACCACGTTTTAACTCCTTAAATTCTGCTTACCAAAACAATCTCAAGGCTTTAACAAGTGGACAAGCCCAAAACACTTCCAACGTTAGGCATGATGTAGCAATCTCAGAAAGAGATGGTGAGTAATTGGAGGACTTGAACTTATGCGCCTTAAGGCGAATAATGAGGGACCTTTTTAAAGAGGAACCTGACCGAAGTGTAAACCTATTTTATGTAAGGTTTAACATAATGGAGTAGGTGGGTTCCATGGTCATTGATGGGATGAGTAGCACTCGTGTGATGTTTTGCATATTGGTTGACCGAATGGAACTCCATACGCTGGCACCCCAAGCCTTACAAGCTCTAATGGCTTGATGAGAGTGGTCAAATAGAGGCGATCAAGCAAACGTTCATTAGTTTTAGCATGGGCAGGTATCGAGATAAAGTGCGATGTGATGTTGTGCCCATGCGAGCATGTCATATGTTGCTTGGTAGGCCTTGGCAAGTTGAGAGGGATGCCAATATCGAGGGAGGTCCAATAAATACTCATTTGTATTTGGAGGACGAAAGCTTACTATTGTGCCCTTGACACCCTCTCTAGTGAGTAGGGATTACAAGATCATGAGGAAGCTCCGAGAAGTACTTAAGAGGGAAGAAATTGAGAAGACGAAAATGGATTATCTCTAATTCAAGGGAAGAAAGACTTCGCTCAAGGAAAGGAGTTGTGTAAGGTTGATGAGCCAAGGAGTTGCTTGAACGATGTGGACAAGGAACACTTAGTTGTGGGGCTTGTCAACACTAATCCCTTGTTACCTACTAACAATGATAGTAGCATTTAACCTAGTGTCATCCCTTCTCTTTTGCAGGTTCATGAGCCAATACCCCAAAAGGGGGATCCAAAGAGAGTTCCTCGTAAGTATAGGCTTGAAGGCCTAACAGAGTTCTTACCTAAGGATTCCAAACTTGGACAAAGTGATGAGGAGTTGGACTCGAGGGAGGAGGATGAACAAAATCTCATGGGTTGATAGATGCTTGGTGATAGAGTGTGAAACACCTAACCTTATGAGTTTAACAAAGGAGTCACCTACAGAGGATGCTCTAAAGAAGAAGCAGGTAGACCAAGTCTATTGGTCTAAGATAATGCACGGGAAGGAAAACTTTGTGAACCATTTGTGATGGACGAAAAAGCAAACTCAAAGGCCCATCCTCAAGGTATGTACCATCCCCTCCTATACCAAGTGATCCTGTGAGACATGATGACATTTTCATTATGGTAATCAAACTCTTAAAGTTGTGTGACTTCATACCCTATCATGAGAGTGTTGATGTCTCTCAAATCTCTTCATGATTTGTTGTTGCTATGCTATAATTGTGTGAGTTTTGTGACCCGTGTAAAGAAGGGATCTTGGGTCCAACTAAATCCCAAAAAGCTAAATCATGAGGGGAGGACTGCCAAGTCCATAAAAGAAGACCAACTATCCATCCTTTTCGATATGGGACTCTTAAAACTCCCCTGCACGCCCATGCCTCATTAACTGGAGCATGAATTATATAATATCGGGGCCCAACATTGGTGAACAAAGAATTGAGATGAGCTCGACTCTGATACCATGTAAAGAATGAATCTTGAGCCTAACTCTTTTGGGGTTGAGTTGAGCCTAAGATCCATTCTTTACATGGTATCAGAGCCAGATTCATCCCAATTCTTTGACCACCAATGTTGGGCCCCAAATTATACTATCCATGCGCCACTTAACAAGGCTTGGGTATGTGGGGGAGTCTTAAGCATCCCATATCAGAAAGGGATGGACAATTGGTCTTCTTATATGGGCTTGGACAATCCTCCATGATGAGCTAGCTTTTGGGGTCGAGGTGGACCTAAGATTTATTTTTTTACAACTGTTACTCATGGTATTGTATTGTATGGTCACTATAACATGTTTGTTTACTTGTTACTTAAAACATATTGCTTGGTATTATTTGATTCCATGGTTAGGTAACCATGAAAAATCCCATTTTATGTAACCACCGATTTGGTGGGATAGCGTCGTTACCTTATGTATATTTTTTCTCATTTTACCTTTACTTATTATTTAATAATCCTATTTTATCCTATATCCTACTTTTTTTTATAGTAGCCTTCCCCCGTATCCTACTGCTCTACTTCTTCGGAGGTAGCGGTATGGACTGCGTACATCTTACCCTCCACAGACCCCACTTTGTGGGAATTCACTGGGTTTGTTGTTACCCCGTATCCTACTGCCTAGTAGATTTATTCTTCCAATTATTGATGTGTGAGATTATGTAACGGTGGAAACTGTACAATCTATCCAAACTTTGTATTCATTAAAACAAAATAGTATGATACAATTTAACATAATACACTACAAAATGTTACATTATGAAAATAATATGTAACAACCATTTAAACAGAGCGTTAGGGTTTTCAACAAGGTGCTACAATTGGGGTAGAGGTGAATGTTGTTTGGAAAGGGCTGATTGCAGAGAAATATGGGGTTTTGGAAGGAGAGTTAAGGAATAAAAATGTTTCACTTATATGGGTGTGGTTTATGTAGGAATATCTCAAATGGGTTGGAAGTGTTCAATGGAAATATATATTTTATGGTGGGTGATTGGAGTAGGGTGAGTTTATCTGAACATGATGGTGCGGGAATAGCATCTTGAGAATCACATTTTCTAACAAGTGTAGAATTTCTTACCAAGTTATGGAGCATATAAGGGGGGAGAAAGTGCATTGAGATTTGAGTTTTAGGAGATATTTACGAGACTGGAATCTGAAGATGTCTATCGAAAATAGTCTCTCTACTTCATATGAGGTAGTGGTATGGACTGCGTACACTTTACTCTCCCCAGACCCCACTTTGTGGGAATTTACTAGGTATGTTGTTGTTGGAGTCGTAAGAATTTTAAAACTTGATTGATTTTGCTTCACCAACAAAAATTTACTATTGATAACCATGATATATGGAGATGGGAGTTGGGAAATGATATTTTTTTAGTGAAGCAATATTATGAGAAGCTTTTAACAGGGAGGAGAATATGTGCATTTCTTTTGTTAGAATATGAGTAAAAATAGGAATATCATATAGAATCCTAGTTGGAAAATGAGTCTAATGTAGTGTCTATAAATAGTGTTAATGTAATAATTTAGATACACAACTCAATAATATTTTCTTCATTATTCCTCACATGGTATCAGATCATCAGTGACAAACATTTGGAAAATTTAGTCAGATTCCGGCGACTATACAATCAGTTGTATCATCTTCTGATTTGTGAGTATTGTGCAAAAACCAACACTACCACGAGGCTTAGAATTTTCAGGCGACAAAACCCCAACTGGAACCACTTGAAAACAACAACTCATGTGCTCTCACACGCCGACGACAGTGCGTTTTCGACGAGATTGTGTCATGCGCCAGGAGATTCTGATCAAGTTTCTTGGTTTTTCTTTGTCTATTGGAGTCGCCCAGGTCTTTCGATCAAATTTCGGCATCTTTTCCCAGATTTCGGCATATTTTCAAGATTTCGATCACTAGAGTTAGGGTTCCGGCGACTTTCAGAGTTTTCTACCACATCAACATTTTTTTGCCAGATTTTGGCAGTAGATTTCTAGAATAATTTGGCTACAAAATCATGATTTCATAATGTCTTTCCAGTGTGATACTTTTCGCTCCAAAAATACATAAATTGGAAGTTCAAGCCCTATCTTAATGAGGAGATCAGAAAATCAAATGTCCTAGTCTGAAGAATCGACGAGGGGAGGTCGTTGTGGAAGATCTCGACCTAGGTGTAGTTATTGTAAAAGGCTTGGACCTACTCGTGACGAATGCTATTCTCGACCTAACTGTAGTTACCGTAATAGACTTGGACACCGTAATAGACTTGGACATACTCGTGGAATATGTTATTCTTTGCATGGTCGACCACCTAAAAAATGCTCATGTTGCTCAGTTTGACACCATAAGTAATCAATGGGTGTATTTATTTGAAAAGGAATATAATGAGTATCTTCAGTATCGAGCAAGTAAGCAGATATCTCTACTTAGTACTCTTAACTGCACAATCTTCTCATGGTTGTGGACTCTGGCTCTTCTAATCATATTTTCGGTGATAAATCAGTTCTATCAAATATTGTTTATTCATAGTCTCTTCCAACCGTCACTTTAGCCAATGGTAACCAAACCAAAGAAAAAATGAGTTAGACAAGCTACTCCACTATCCTCTATCACTTTAAATTCTGTTCTTTATGTCCCTCGTTGTCCTTTTAATCTTGCATCGGTCAATCGATTGACTCGTGCCCTAAATTGTGGCATACTATTTCTTGAGGATTCTTATATCATGCATGATCATAGTACGAGACAAACAATCGGTGTAGGATATGAATCACAAGGCCTTTACTACCTTACCTCTCCTAACTCCTCCATAACATGTCCAATTATAGATTCTCCGGACATAATTCACAAACATTTCGGACATCCTAGTTTGTTCGAACTACAAAAGATGGTGCCTAGTTTGCTTAGTCTATCCACATTAGATTGTGAGTCGTGCCAACGTGGGAAACATACTTGAACTACATTTCAACGTAGTACTAAGAATCGTGCGGAGTCTATCTTTTCCTTAGTTCAATCTGATATTTGGGGCCTTGTAGAATCAGTTCTACCTCAGGGTTTTGTTATTTTGTTAGCTTCATTGATGACTATTCAAGATGCACTTGGATTTCCTTAATGAAAGATCACTCTGAATTGTTTTTTCTATATTCAAGTGCTAATTGTGCTGAAATACAAAATCAATTTGGTGTCTCTTCGTACCTTTCGTAGTGATAATGTCTTAGAATAAATGTCCTCTCAATTTCAGCAATTTATGACTTATCAAGGAATTTTTCAAACTTTTTATCTGTATACCCCCAATAGAATGGAGTAGCAGAGGAGAAGAATGGGCACCTCATCGAGACTGCTCGCTCTTTTCTATTCAGTTCCCTGTTCTCCTGCATTTTTGGGGCGGTGCAATTGTCACATCTTGCTATTCAATTAATCAGATGCCCTCATCTTCCACTCAAAATCAAATTCTCTATGAGTATTGTTTTCTCGGTCACCTCTCTACTCTCTTCCCCTCGTGTCTTTGGGAGTTCATGTTTTGTTCATAACTTCACCCCAGGAAAAGATAAATTATCCCCTCGTGCTCTCAAATGTGTCTTTCTTAGTTCACCTCTCTACTCTCTTCATGCTCGTGTCTTTGGGAGTTCATGTTTTGTTCATAACTTCACCCAGGAAAAGATAAATTATCCCCTTGTGCTCTCAAATGTGTCTTTCTTTGTTATTCTCGAGTACAAAAGGGATATCGTTGCTACTTTCTTGGTCTTCGTCGGTACCTTATGTCAGCTGATGTCATATTCTTTGAGTCTCAACCTTACTTTACATCTTCTTCTGACCCTAATCATCCTAACATGTCTAAGGTCTTACCTATATCGATTTTTGAGGATCCTATCGCTAATTCTACATCTCCATCCATAGTGCCACCAGTCTTACCTGCACATACTTTTGAGGAATCTACAATGCCTTCTACAACTTCGTCTATAATGCCACCACTCTTGGCTTATCATCGTCGTCCACGTACAACATCAGGCTCAAATGATTACTATCTTGCACCTACTATAGGGTTGTCTCCTCCGATTACACTTCGAAAAGGTATACGGTCCACGCGTAATACTAACCCTCGTTATACCCTTTTAAGTTATCATCGTCTATCATCACCCCATTATGCATTTGTATCATCTTTGTCCTTTGTCTCCATTCCTAAGTCCACAAAAGAAGCACTTTCTCATCCAGGGTGGCGACATGCCATGATTGACGAAATGTTTATTTTTGCGTACGAGTGGTAATCCTCTCCGTTCAGGTAAATCAACCGTTGGTTGTCGTTGGGTTTATGTAGTGAAATTTGGTCTGGACGGCCAAATTGATCTACTTAAGGCTTGCCTTGTTGCCAAGGATTGTATTCAAATATTTGGTCTTGATTATAGTGATACTTTCTCTCCCGTGGCTAAAATAACATCTGTTCGTCTTTTTCTATCTATTGTTGTTGTTCGACACTGGCCTCTTTTTCAGTTGGATATTGAGAATGCTTTTCTCTATGGTGACTAGAGGAGGAAGTTTATATGAAGCAATCGTCCGGTTTTGTTTCTCAGGGGGAGTCTAGTCTGGTGTGTCGATTGCGATTGCGTCGGTCACTTTATGGTCTAAAACAATCTTCTCGAGCCTGGTTTGAAAAGTTTAACACAGTAATTCAGAAGTTTGGCATGATTCGTAGTGAAACAGATCACTCTTACGTTTTATCGACATTTTGCTCCAAATCTATATATTTATTTGGTAATTTATGTTGATGATATCGTTATTACTGTCAATGATCAAGATGTTGTCGTTAGTTTTAAACAACGCCTCTTTCAACATTTCATTGAAGAATTTTTTCGGTGTTGAAGTTGCTCAGTCCAAATCAGGTATTGTTATTTCGTAACGCAAGTATGCCTTCGACATTCTCGAGGAGATAGGAATGATGGGATGTAAACCTATTAACACTCCTATGGATCCGATACTATACTCCAGCTAGGACAAGGGGAGCAACTCAATAATCCTGGAAGATATAGGCATCTAGTTGGTAAGTTGAATTATGTCACAGTGATCAGACCTGAAATTTCCTATCCTGTGGGTGTTGTAAGTCAGTTTATGGATTCTTCCTGTGGTAGTCATTCGGATGTAGTAGTTCGCGTTGTGCGATATATTAAGTCAGCCCCAGATAAAGGACTACTCTTCAAGGATCGAGGTCATGAGTAGATCGCTGGTATACAGATTGGGCAGGATCACTTTGTGATAGACGTTCTACATCCGTATATTGTGTTTTAGTAGGAGCTAATTTGGTGTCCTGGAAGAGTAAGAAACAGAGTGTGGTTGCTCGATCTAGTGCAGATGCAGAATATCGAGCTATGGCGCTAGCCACTTGTGAGTTAGTTTGGATCAAACAGTTGTTGAGAGAGTTAAAATTTGGAGAAATCAATGAAATGAAACTTGTGTGACAACCAAGCGGCTTTTCATATCGCATCAAATTCGGTATTCCATGAGATGAATAAACATTGAGATTGATTGTTACTTTGTGAGAGAGAAGATACCTTCCAGAGATATTGTTACAAAGTTTGTGAAATCGAGTGATCAGCTTGCAAATATTTTCACCAAGTGTCGCACTGGTCCTCATATTAATTACATTTGTAACAAGCTTGGTACATATAAATAGGGTTTCGATGTAATAATTTAGACACACAATTCAATAATATTTTCTCCATTATTTCTCACAACTTTCTTTTACATTGTCTGACAATTTCTTGTTTATGGTGGGAAATTTTGAGATGGTTTGGACTTGAGTGGATGACGCCACACACTTTGAAAGAAACAATGTTTAGTTGGACATTTAGAAGAAGGAAGTGAAGATGTGTGGCATGGTTTGTTGCTCCTGTTGCACTTATGTGGATCATATGGAGAGAGGAATATGACTGCTTTTGAGGGAGTAGATAAAGACTTTGTACACCTGAGGAATATCCTATCTACCCTTATTTCTTTTGGTGCACCCATAAGATTCCTACATGTATAGATGATTGAGTGTTATTTGTAAAAGATCATGTCGTCTTGTAAGGTTTCTATTTCTTGCTATACTTCTTGTATACGGGCAAGCTTTTGCCATTTCTTTAATGAAATTTATTACTTAATCAAAAGAAAAGCCCAACTAATTCATTTTCTAGTGAAGTGACTTCACGTAGAGGAGACCGAGAGTAATCTGTTTTTCACGTGATGTGAGAGTGCCTCTTTTTTAGGGCAAGCAGCAACGAAACTGCTGAACCTAAACTGAAGATACTTTGAGGAGCTCAGGTTGCTTTAACTTGGTAATAAATAAGGAATTGAGCAGAATCACCTGGGTTCAATTGGTATGCAGCCACATTAATGTGTCCAAGTCTCTGTGAAGTGGATGTTGAGCATGTGTTCTTAAATTTAATGTTGCTCAACTTTTCCTGTCTATTTGAGTCAGAGAGGAGTCTTCTCTTGTTGTGCTTTAATGCAGCCAATTCAATTGAATGTAGATAGGACATTATGTTTAAACTAGGTTTGGCTGGAACAGGACATTCTTCAGTTTTTAACTACTGAGTATTACCACTACTTTTCCTTCCCATGTCCCTCTCTTTTGAGATTTCTTTTGATTAGCATTATTGGTTTTTCTTTTGCACAAAATCAGGGGAACGCATGATGGATTATATGAATTTGGATGATAGATCCATTGGGATGTTTTGGGTTGTGTCCTACACAATGGCCCAGCCTGCTTGTGAAACTGTGATGCACTGGTTGACCTCTGCGGGGGTCACTGAGCTTTTACCTGGACCAAATTTGCAGTCCAATGAGAGATTAATGGTGATGCGTGAAGTTTGCCCCCTGCCTATATCATTGTTATCGGGATTGTCCATAAATTTATGCTTGAAAGTGGCTTATCAGATGGAAGAATCAATGTTTTCTGGACAGGTACTGATCAACTCAGCTGACATGTCTTCTATATGTACAAAAAGAGTTCAGTAAGTGGTACTCTGAGATTTTGTGAAAGGATTTATCGGTCAATCTTGTCCACTCTTTCTTGTGGTTTTATTTGCTTGAATCATGTTGTTTCGTAGGATTGTTATACAGCTTTATTATCATACTAACTCCACTTTGACTGGAGGTGGCCAGTATTTTCCACTTTATTTTCTTTTTATGCTTCATTGCACCAGTTAACAATGCGTAGTATAATTCTGTCATTTTATTGCAGGTTGTGCCTAGCATTGCTTTGGTTGAAACCTACTGTAGGTTGATGCTCATTTCACCCCATTCGTTGTTTCGTTCGCTCTTAACTGTAACTTCTCTTTTCACCCTTTAATATTCCTTTTGTGATATTTACTTCTCTGGTATGCTACTGCATTTTCTGTGGAATCACATTCATTGTGTTAAGCTTCAGTAAGCAAAGAAACCTCCACACAATGTCAGATATAGTTGAGTTATGTACCTAAGCATGAGTCTGAGGCTTTCCCGTCAATTCCTGTTGACGGGAAAGCCCCTCTCTTTCCTCCTGGTTAGTTGGACATTTATTGGAATTCCAAGGTAGGTCGCACCTCAAAGTTTATAGCTTCTTGTGAGTCCCTTTTGTCTTTCCTGTTCTAGGCCTGTGTTCTTTGTTTTGTTTTACTGCTCTGGGTCCCATCTGCAGCCTTTAGAAATACGATTTGTGTTTCACTCTTTAGTAATTGGGTTCATAGAATTAAAAAGGCATGTAAATTTTTGTTACAAAGAAAGAAAAAGAACAAGCCTATTAAGAACTAAGTTGGACAATTTTTTTAATAACAATATTGGGATGGAAAACAAGAATCTTGTATAAGATTTAAAAAAATCAATTTTTGTAAATCACTTTGTCATAAAATAACATTATTTAGATGGCCTATTAATTGGTAGCAATTCACAATCTTTGTCAAATTAAGTTAATCATCCACATTTTTCGTTAACTTGTCTTGTGATTTCAATTCAATTAATTTATTCCAAACATTGGTGGATGAATATTTTCTTATGAAAGGTAAAGAGAATCAAATGGCACTCTCTTCATTTTAGTTTCTTTGTCTTACTTTCCTTTTTAGTGTGTGTAAAAAAGAATGTCTCTCTGTTTTTTTTTTGACGACCCTTTTATTTCAATTTTCCACATGGTATGTTTACGACGATAAGATTTAAGAACATTTTGGTACATTATATGTCTTTAGTTTAAGATCATAAAATTAAAAGTCTTCTTTACTTTATTAAACTCCATGCCAAGTCAAAACCGGACAAACAAATTGAAACGGAGAAGTACTTAATGTCTATCTTTAACCATTGTTAGGACCCCTGTTTAATTAAATGATTCTGAACCGTTGATTCTTAAATGGACAAATGTCGCACATCTGAATTAGGAATATGGATAATGGAGAGAGCAAGCAATGAAGAGGAGCCAAATCCCAAAATACGCTGGTTAATAGAGATTGGAGGGAGTGACTTCTAGTATTTCAATCAAGAATAATTGCATTCACCTCAGGCCTGGATAATGAACAGAAAGTTACCTTCATGTACTATCTCAAGCTGCATTTGTTTTTATTATGATTCAGAATATGAATGTATATCTGAATGATTAAGATGTTATCTTCAGATCTGAAAACTAAATGGTTAAGACTATTTGTTTGTCAATATCGGAATATACAATTTTTTTTTATTTGCATATATAATAAAAATATAATTCAAATAAAAAATAATCATATATTTGAAAAATATTTGATTTAATACAATATAATTATTATTTGATTGAAAAAAATATTTATATTTGTTAGTGATAATGGAGATGGTTTGTAATGGTGGTGGTGGTGGTAATGATTGATGTTAGTGATTAGTAATGTTGGTGGTGATAATTGTGATGGTAGAGATGTTTGGTATTGTAGTGACTGTTATGATGGTGGCGATTGGTAGTGGTGGTGGTAGTAATGTGAATTGTGTCAATGTTAGTAATTGGAGGTATTGATTGTGATAGCTTAAAAATGAATGAATGATGGCTGACTATGTGTTGGTAGTAGTTGGAGATGTTAGCTGTGATGGTGGAGATGATTATTAATGGAGATATACTGTAGTGATGATGGTGGTTGAAGCGGTGGTAGAGGTAGCGACAGTGGTGACAATGGTGGTGGTGGCCAAATAGTATGTGGATGCTGCTGATATGTTAGTGGTAGTTGGCGGTGGCGCTAGTTGTGATAGATGAGTTGGTTAGTAGTTGGGATTGACCGATAGTGGTTGATGATGGTGGTGTTGGCATTGGTGTTGGCGTTGCCGGTTGTGATAACGATGGATATAATTAAAATAATGGAGGTGGTAGATATGGTAGCGGCTGAAAATAGTGGTTAGTAGCAATTATGATTGTGAATGGTGGAGGTGGTGGTTGTTGGTGGCTAGGTGGTGGTTGACAATAGTGGCGGTGGCAGAGGTGGGTAGTTGTGGTGACTGATGATTATGGATAGAGTGGTGGTGAATATTATCCAACACAAGAATGCCTCTTAATGATTAAGACTTAGTTCTAGATCTGAATGATTAAGACCTATTCAGACCTATTAAGAGCCAAAATCTTAATGAAACACAAATGCACTTAATGATCTGAAGTCGTCTGAATCATTCAGACCTCCATTAAGTGCAAACAAATGAGGCCTCAAACACTACGGTCAAATCTTAATGTACGTCTTCAACAATAATTACTATCTCAAACACTAATGTCAAATCTTAATGTACGTCTTAAACATTGAGTGATATGGTAAAAAAACATAAATGATAAAAACCTAAACTTGAAGTACAAACATTATAGATAAATCTAAATCAGTAGGTTGTAATGCACGTACTTGTGCTAGAGTAAAAAATTTAGCAGCAATTAGTAAGATGTAAAATAACGTGCAAAAATGGAGGCTATTTTTTTTTCTTTACAAAATAATCTATCATAAATAGAATAAAACAATTAAGAAAAGGGAGTAGATTCTGTAGAATATTGAAACATCTATGAGCTTATGATGAATAATTGATGCGAGCTTTCATCGTCCAAAACAACATATAAAGAAATGAGAATTACCAGTCAATGAGACAGAGTGGCGAAGCAGGTGACCATTTACATATTGAAGGGCAACACTAATGCAATAACACTGCTGGAACCAATCAAGAGGAGGAGCAGAATTTGGGAGGTACGAGAAGAAACAGAGAAGACTGCAAGGATGAAATTAACTGATAGAGGTACAAGGAAGTTGGGGACTGGATGAGGGAGGACAATTTTGAAGTGTGGGAAGGAAAAGGAGTATCACAAATATAGACATATGGGTAACTAGTATTATTGCCTCGCCTACATGCAACACCAGCTTTACTCAATGGAGGTGCTTTCCTTTTGTATAATAGTTTTTTTTTTTTTTTTATAAGGGAGGTGTATTTCATTCATAAACAAGGCCGAGTTGGCCATATACAGTGGAAAATCAAAAGGTAAAGAATCTACAAAATCTGATTCTTTACGAAGTCTACCCATTCTTCTATACAACTAGGAATGTTATGGGTGCACCAAAAGAAAATAAGTGACCGGAGGCTATTCCACCCGTTAGAAAAACTCGACTCTACCCCCTCAAAAGCTACCCTATTTCTCCCTTTCCCAAAGCTCTCCTTTTGTATAATAGATAAGAAGCTTCATAATTTAGTCGTACTTACATCAAATATGAGTGGATCCTCTGAATCAGACTGTAGCATGGACCTTCCTTGGGATTTGTCACTTAACTATAGGCAGCAACTTCCCCACAGCGAATTCCCGTCACAGTCGGCGTCGCTCTGCGAACTATGTAGTAGTCAATTTAAGTAGCAGAATGGTGGCGGTATGGTTGGATTTCAATTGCTCTTACGTGTCTGTAGACGAACTCAAGTTTTGTATTCTGTCGGTCAGAGGGTTGTTGATTTTTTCATGGTAAGTCGGTGCAATATATTAGTGACCATTTCTTCATCTCTTGCTAATTCAGTTAAATTGTGGCTTCCCTAGTATGTACTGCTGCTAGAATTTCTGTCTAAGTAGTTTTATTTTTTTGGTAGGAGAATTTGTTAGTCGAACTCGTGTTTTTGTTTGCACACTTTTCTACTGGGGTACATTTTGTTTTGCTCTTGATGCAAACTTCTATTTCAGCATCTGACATCGAGGAATCCCACTACATTGACCAGGCCAGGAAACACAATCTTGGTGTTTGAAATTCTTAACTACCGTTTCCTTTCACTCTACAGGTGAGTGAAGTTACTCATCTTGGGAATTATCAGTTTCTTCTCTATTATCTGTCTTCTTTACTTGTGGTGTTTGTGAATGGTGTTCAATTTAAGAAAATTCCATTCAAATTTCTACTTTTAGAGCTAGAACATCTGTGGTCTGCTTGATGTCGTTAGTGCTCATAACATTACCATCTTTCTTAATTTCCTTATTTATTAGGATTAACTTGATTGTCTAAATAACTGATTATAAGTAAAGTGGTCAATAAACATCTGCTCTTTTCTAGGTACCAAGGCAAGAGCAAGACATTGATGTATGATGTCACCAAAATGATTTCTACACTGAAGGGGAAACGTGGAGATCATCGCATTTTCAGATTGGCTGAGAATTTATGTATGAATCTGATTTTGTCGTTGAGAGATTTTTTCTTTGTGAAGAGGGAAGGGAAGGTGGGAATTTTTCCTCTAGCTGAACTTTCGTGGATGCACTGTACCTCAAATTATAACTTTTTCTTAACTATTAAATTGCATATGCAGGGTCCAACTGAGTTTACTGAGACTTTAAATAGGATAACAATTGTTACTCTTGCAATCATAATTAAAACTCGTGGAATTGGGGAGTTTGAACAGTTACTGTATCTTCAAACAATGCTGGAACAAATTCTAGCAACTAGCCAGCACACCTGGTCTGAGAAAACTTTGCGCTATTTTCCTTCAGTTCTGCGCGATGCCTTAAGTGGGCGAATGGATAAAAGGGGCTTGGCAATCCAAGCATGGCAGCAGGTACATGAAATAATTCCTCTTCAAACAAATTATCTGAATCTGTAAACCTTGTTGTAAGTCATGTCTTAAGTCCATGATTTTCTGTGCTTTAAGAGTTTGCTTGATCTTCAAAAGTTTCCCCATGTCACTTTGATAGTGTTGGATTATGAGTAGGAATAGGAATGTTCTATTAGAATATGAGTAGGAATAAGAATGTTATATTAGAATATGAGTAGGAATAAGAATAGTATATAAAATCCTACTTGAAAAAGGTTATAATATAGTGTCTATAAATAGGGTCTCAATGTAAGTACGTAGATACACAACAACAACAACAACAACAACAACATACCCAGTGTATTCCCACATAGTGGGGTCTGGGGAGGGTAGAGTGTACGCAGACCATACCGCTACCTCAGGTGAAGTAGAGAGGAAGTAGAGAGGATGTTTCCGATAGACCCCTGGTTTAGAACCGATAACAGTATAACAAACACAAAAAATAAGTGCATATAAACTAGTACAATATACAAAATAAACTAACACCGCTGGCAACAAGATAATACTACAACCACAAGATAATAGTAAGAACTATCTAACCAAAATCATAGATGTCACATAGCACCACAAATAAGAAACTACAGGCACAGAAAAACGCTCCCTTACTGTTACCGACGTAATCCCATCCCCTAACCCTCTACCCTAATCCGCATCCTCCACACCTTCCTATCAAGGGTCATGTCCTCTGTAAGTTGTAACTGCTCCATATCATGCCTAATCACCTCCCTCCAATATTTCTTCGGTCTACCTCTACCCCGCCTAAAACCATCCATAGCTAGTGTCTCACACCTCCGCACTGAAGCATCAAAGCCCCTCCTCATCACGTGCCCGGACCAACGTAACCTCACTTCTCGCATTTTGTCTTCCACCGAAGCAACTCCCATTTTTTTCCGAATAATCTCATTCCTCACCTTATCTTTCCTGGTATGTCTACACATCCATCGCAACATTCTCATCTTCGCTACCTTCAACTTTTGGATGTGGGAGTTCTTAATTGGCCAACATTCCCCTCCATACAACATAGCTGGCCGGATTGCCACTCTGTTGAACTTACCTTTAAGCTTCGGGGGCACCTTCTTATCACATAAGACTCCCGAAGTGAGGCTCCATTTCAACCACCCTGCCCCAATACGATGCGTGACATCCTCGTCAATCTCGCCATTGCCCTGAATCATAGACCCCAGATACTTGAAACTCTTCCTCTTCTGAATGGCGTGAGAGTCCAACTTCACCTCCACTCCATCTTCCTGCGACACATCACTAAACTTACACTCCAAGTACTCCGTCTTGGTTCTGCTCAACCGAAATCCTTTAGACTCAAGGGTCTGTCTCCAAATCTCCAATTTATCATTACCTCCTCCCCGAGTCTCGTCAATCAGTACCACATCATCCACAAATAACATACACTAAGTCACCTGCCCTTGAATGTCACGTCAAAACATCCATCACAAAATATTTTCCTCCATTATTTCTCACATGGTATTAGAGCATTGGTGAGAAACTTCATGAAAAGAAAAGAAAACTCAGTCACCGTGCGTTAATTTTCGGCGACTGATTTGTGTCATCTTCTGTTTGGTAACTGTTGTGTGAAAACCAACACTACCACGAGGCTCGGAAATCTCAGGCGAACAAACCTCACGTGCTGACGATAGTGGGATTTTTCGGCGAGATCTCGGTCAGGTGCCGACGAGTGAGACTTTCTGATCTAGTTTCTAATTTTTTCTTCTTTTGTTGTAGTTGCCCAGGTCTTCTGGCCTCATTCTTGCAGTTATTTTCAGATTCCGATCGCCGGAGTTAGGGTCCGACGACATTCAGAAACATTTCCGATTTAGGGTTCCGACGACTTTCAAAAACATTTCCGGCAACCATTACTGTTTTTTTGGTGATTAAAAAATTTTCGGCGACCATTACTGTTTTTCAGATCTCATTACCGTTTCTTGCTGCGTTCAAGTCAAATTTCACAAGATGTCTTTTGGGTGTGATATTTTTGGCTCCAAAAATACGAGAATTGGAAGTTCAAGTCATATTATCACTCCCGAACTATTTATGGGAAGTTCAAATTATTTAGTGTAGGCTTCCTCAAATAAGTTGTGGTGCAAAGGTCAAGTTGTCCTAGATCACTTAAAGACCAAGGCTAGTGTGGTAGATGAAAAGGAAAAGTCTAGTGAGGAAGATGCGAAAGCCAAAGAACATTGGGAGAAGGTTGATGCTCAATTATGTAGTCTCTTCTGGTGATCTATTGATTCCAAGTTGATGCCCTTGTTTCACCCATTCCAGACATGTTATTTAGTTTGGGAAAAGTCTTGCGCTTTGTACACTAATGCCATTTCTCATTTTTTATGGTGTGATAATCTCGAATGACCAACTTAATGGAACAAGAATATGATGTGTTTACTTACTTGGGACAGGTACAAGCAGTCATGGAGGAATTTGAAATGTTTATACTCGTTACTACAAATGTGGAAAAACAACAAGAGCACATACATACATTGTTTCTAGTTCTTACACTTTCTGAACTTTCTAGTGACCATGATTTAGTACGTGACCATATTTTAGCTAGTCCTATGATATGCCCAAATTACACCTTTCTTACGAGAGAGTAAGCGGTCGTTGTCAATTATATAACCCAACTAGGTTGGGGTCGAATCACACAGGAAATACTGTGTTCACTAAGTATTGTGGTTGTTACTAGACTGTTGATCAAAGGTTCCAGATTAAAAAAGGGTTTTGGTTTGCAAGTTTTATCTTATTATTTGTAACAGAAAGTGTTCTAGACAGTGATTCTTATTGCAACTAGTAATTCAATGAGGATAGGCAAACTAGAGTTATGGTTACCAAGATGTTCAAGCAACTAGGGTTGTGAATTATTTTGAATTTCCAATTAATCACTTCAATTGCAAGAGTTATTGAATCCTACAATTTACCCATTTGTTTCTCAACCTAAATGAGTAGATTATCCTTCAATTCTCTCGAACTTAAAGAATACGTTAATTTATTCACTTATTTTCTCATGTGGGTTGATCCCGTTAAGGCATCAACCCTTAACCCAAAGGTTAAAGCCTTTAGATCCCTTTTAAACTCCTTCTTTCCCCAACAAACACTTTTCTATTCGAACAAGTGATGTTCTTGGGCTCACCCTTCAAGTTTGCAACCAAGAAAGGTCATTATTTTGAAGAAGGGTTTATACAACTTTAGTTAATCATGGAAATCAAATGTTTTCACAACCCCTATCAGCTTTTCACATCAAGACTCCCATAACCCTAGTTATGGGAGCTTAGCCACACATTTCCATAGAAGAAAAAGACAAAGTCATTATGTTTCTCATAAATAAATTTAGAAATTACTTACAAAAACCACAAGATTTGTTCTTGAATCTTCAAAAGAGAATAAGCGTAAAAATGTTTAGATCTACAATTCTAGCTTGAATCTCAGAGAATACTACATACAGTAATGTTCAGAGTTGGAAAATATGGTAAAAAATGCCTAAATAAAACCTAAACTGGATATTTATATGTTCCCAGGTGCAGAGGATTTAAAATTCGAACTACAGAAAAGCCGCGTCCAAGTTGACGGTCTAACTGACGGCCCGTCGGAAGCCTAACGGTCCGTCGTTGGATTTCCCAGGATGTCAGGTTCTGTTAAGGGCTGACGGTCCTGTTGGCGGACCGTCGCTGGACTGACTGTCCGTCGCATAGACCATCGCTGGGTCTTCTGGAATCCTGGGTTCTGTTTAAGCCTGACGGCTAAGTTGGCGGTCCGTCGAAGGGTTAACGGTCCGCCACTTGGACCGTCGCATGAGTTCTCTACTTGGAGCATTCTGTTTAGCTTTGATGGTTACCTCGGTGGTCCGTCGCATAGCTGACGGTCTGCCAGTTTGACCATCAATGGCCTTTTTCTGCTCTTTTTTTAAGTTTTCTCCTTCAGCTAACTCTTTACCCTGAAACACTAAAATCTAGTATTAATACAACATCGGTTGCTTGAAAACATACAATTATCCCATGAAAAAGATGTAAAATGTTTCGTCAAAAGCCGGAACATCAACACCTTCAACTTAAGACAATTGCTTTTCCTCAAGCAGCTCAACACCAAATTGCATACATGAATAACACAGTGAAAGGCAATCAACTATTAAACTAGACTTCACATAACCATTCACTTGTCATCTCACTCATATGGGCTCAACACATCAGGATCTACAACCGACATTGATTCAATATTCAACACACACACATAATCATGGACATCATATCCTACAGAAACCAGTAAAACTAGGTGTAACTCAAGTTTCCCTCACAACCAATGAAGTCCACCACTCATCATATCTTGTGGACACAATCAAGACTCTCACACTCAACAAAGAAGTTCCAAACATAGTCTACATACCCATAGGTTTGCCCGTATCATCTAACGCCTCCTCATGGTTGATTCGCCAAGATCAAACTGGCCTTTTTAGGTTTGTAATAAGGCTCCGGGGTTAGGCGAGGATAATTTTTGGGAAAAATGACTCACTTTCAGACTTTAACTCTTTTTGCCATTGAATTCTACTCACTAAGGCTACTGCTTTACCAGGTCTCTTACAATTCTGACATTCATTATCATTTCACCATAACACCCCCCTCCCCTCCTTTTTTTTTTAGAAAGCATCAGCCACCCTCAACTTATGCTGATGCAGTCATTCAAGGTGCACAATATCTTGAATAGACCAGGGCCAAATGCTTTTAAACTAAGCTCTAAACCAACTTTCCATTAATCGGCTAACATCTTGACAATAGCCACCCTCAACTTAGGTGTTTTGCCTAAGTTAAGGTGCACAATGTCCAATATCGGACCAGGGCCAGAGTTAGGTGCTAACAACCTAAAGAGAGTTAATTAGAGTTATTGGTGCTGAAGAAAACTAATACAAGCTCAAAAAGGGTTCAAAATGGAAAATCTTTTTGGTGGGGTTAATTATTTTGGCTAAGTGGACTGAATGTACAAGGAGGCTTACTATCCTATCCTATAGAATCAACCACAAGACAACATCAATGAACTAGGCAAGTTCTAGGTATTACACTATGCAAGAACTAACACAAATGCTCGCACACACAGGCAACTGAGTCAAACTCATTTCACTGTTCCTAGGATTTCCATCACATGATTGTGCATATCTTACATGTTAGTGCCAATTACAGAGTCAATAAAGGTTGCTCACATGCTAAATGACAGGAGTAAATGATCGTATCAAAAAGTTCATAGCCTTATGCTACATCATTCATCATTCATAGACACAACAAGATGCTAAAATAAAAGACATTTTCATAAATAAACATTAACAAACAGATAGTTACATCACAACCTAAGAAAAGGAAATGCAATCCTAGACATGCCGGTTCTACTAGATAGCACACGGGAGGAAAAGAACATCGGCAACAAAACCCCCGTGGTACAAGTACACCCACCCCCACAAAGAATAAATGCTTTGTCCTCAATGCATTGAATTAAAGTATAGAGGAGGGGGATACTTGTAATGCCTCTTATTCATCTGAGCCGTCTGTGAAATGTGGTGAGGCTCCAGCATCCTCACCTGTTGCAACGTTGACCCCTATGGTGGTAGGGGTACTCATAATCTCATCCTCCGGAATCGGAGGTATCACATCCCAAGCTGGGTCCGAACCATGCCCCCTTGCTGGGGCAGAACTCGTAGACACTCCTGCAGCTTCATCTGCTGCCTTCTTATGTTTTCTCTCTTCGTCTCTCCTCGATCTTTTTGAGGCTTTCCTCATATCATACTTTTCTCTCTCTTCAGGTGTCATTGCTTCTCTCTTTCTTCTTCTCGCAGTTTTCCTTTCGGCACTTTCATCTACTTGCTTCTTGCCTTTGTCTTTTAGTGGCTTTCCCATCAAATCAACAATTCCTTCATCGTCATCACTCATCACCATCACCAGGGCTGGGTAAAAAACGGGCTGCTGAGACTGTCTGCTCTTCAATTCTGCTATGTCAGCCTGTGCCTGTTTAAACTCCACCATGAACTTGGCAAGATCTGGAATGGACGTTTCATCCAACCTCTTGTTAATACGTTCTTCCATGTGATCCATCCTCAGCTGAATGTTTTGGAATGGACGGATTGCTTCTGCCACAATTTGATCAACAAAAGGCTTGAATTGTGAAAACCATGTGTCCAGTTGTTTCTGAAATTTCTTCTGCAACTTCACCGACTTGGCGAAATTCTCCTGCGTCAACCTATATTCTGCATAATCTGCCCCACCCGTTGGTGGCATAGACCCTGACCCTGCAGATGTACTTGGTGGCATATAATCAGGCGACACATAAGTGGCGATGGGCAACGGCATACCTGTGGGGATTTCTGAAGTATCCGGGGCTGGCGCGAATTGCGTCTGATAGGCTGGAGGTTTATTGACCCGCATCTCGAACTTTGAATCATCTTTTGATTTCTCAATGTCTTGCCTATTTGTCGCTCGAACTTCATTATCAACACGTCGAATCAGGGGCACATTCGCTTGCCTGCATAACTCCGTGATTAGACACGGGAATGGTAGTGCACTTGCCACCTTATGCGCCCTCACAAATAGTTCATCATCAATTATTTGGCCGAAATCAATCTTCAGCCCTGAAATTAAACTAGCCACTAACACAGCCCCGTGACTATCTAAATTAGCATCACCTCCGGTTGGCATCAACCTCAATCTAACACCAGCCCACCAGAACTTAGCTTTGAAGCTAAGGGAAGACTTAGCAATGCGCTCACGTGGGTTGGTTGCCTAGGAGGGGTTACCATCAGCAGCCCAACCAACCAAGGTCTCTGAGTAGATGCAGATGTTAGCCGATACTCAAGATCAGGAACAACAGGTGGCGCTTCATAGTCAGGCCCAAACAACATCCGGTTGATGGTTCGAGCCGATATATCGATGTTAACTCCTCGGACGGGGACTGACTCCCTATTGGGCAAATCTGAGATCTTTGAGCCCTTTGGACAATCCTTTTCTGCCAACACCAAATAATTAGCAAAGAACTCCCTTACCCAATTCGGCTGATATGATCCGGGAGGCTTGCTCATCCAGGCCAATTTGTACTTATTGAAACGACGCTCCAACTCAGGATATTCATGCAACTCCGTTGTCACTATCTGGTACTCCTCAACGAATGGCCTTTTAATTGCCCTGCTTGCTGTCGGCTCCAATCCAAGGAATTTATCCTTTGATCCCTCGATCTGCCATCTAAGTGCTTCCCTCATTTGAGGGTCCTTGATCTTAATTACTTTTGCTTCCTCAGTATCTGTTTCAACAGGGCCAGTTTCTGTCTCAACGGGGTTGGGGTTAGATGTATTGACCCCTTCCTCATCTGGGCTCGAACTGGTACTGTTAGTACTGTCCTCACTCTCCTTTTCAGACTGGGAGAGTGTTGGAATTGCCCTGTCTCTTTGTCGGGTGTCGAAGGCAGGTGCCTCCTCACTCCTGGCCGGCTTGCTTCTTCCTCGTGCTTTAGCACCACCTCTGGTCAAAGGGAATTTGCGTGCCATAATGCGTGAAAATGGGACAAAGAATTAGTTTACAGGCCAAAACAGACTAAAGATAGTGAGAATGTGGCTTGACGGTCATCCCGACGGCCCGTCGATGTCGCGACGGTTCGCCGGACTGACCGTTAGCCTTAACCAGTAAGTGCTGATTTTTCAGAGTCTTGCGACGGCCAAACTGGCAGTCCGTCAGGTGACTGGCGGTCCGCCAAGTGGTCCGTCGCAGCTTATCCAGTGAGTGACATTCTTGGGACTCTTGCGACGGTCCACCCGATGGTCCGCCAAGGTGGCCATCACAACCCCTTCTTCAGTTTCAGATTTCACTTCGACATTTTGTCGAACACTTGGTGTACAATATCGATTTTTAGCACAGTAATGACACCAATTTCACATTTAAGAGCAAACTTTTCTACTTCAAACACATGGGTTACTCAGACTTCACCCAGAACAGAGTATATCAGAGTTTGACAATAAAAAACATCATTAACAAGGAAAAAGAAGAAAATAAGATGCAATTCTTTTTGAAGCATTGAAATCTTCTTGTACTTGAATTCATTATTAAAATCAAAGTTTGACAGAATTGCGATCATACCTTGATTTCAGAACGTTCTTCACTAATCAACTTTTCAGAACTTCACCCCACACAATAACTAAAAACTTGCTTATAGACAGAACTCAACTTATTTTGTGATGAGTGGGAGAGAAGGATGGGTTTGTTTAAATAGGGGAGAAAAAGAAGAGAAAGAGTCCTAAAGGGGAATAACTGACTTCAGATTTTTTGAATTCATAGGGAGTTAAACAGTTGCATAATTTGAAAAGTTTGAAACGTATGAAACCACTTGTTCTTATCGGTTAAAAGACGTTTGGGTCGGTTTTATGTGATTTAAATAACACTTCAGATCAGCCCGACCCGACCCGAACTTAGGGTTTCATCGACGGCCCACTTGACGGTCCTTCGGGTGTCCGACGGTCCGTCTGGTTGGCCGTCGCAACTTACCAGAGATCAGGAAACCTTGCTTTGTTGCAACGGCTTATTCGACGGTCCGTCAGTGGTTCGACGGTTCGTCGACTTGCCCATCAGTCTGTTCCAGAGAACTTGAAATTCAGCATCTGGTTGACGGAGGGAGTGACGGTCCGTCGGACCAACGACGGTCCGCCAACTCGATCGTCAAACCTTATCCAGAATGGCATTTTGTTATCATGGCTTTGACGGTCCGTCGGGACCCTGACAGTCTGTCGAGACCCTGACGTTCCGTCGGTTTACCCGTCAACTCCATTTCAACTGTAGAACTACTTTCTTTCTGCATTTTCAGTCCTGTGCACTTCACAAACACATCAGATCACACAAAAACAACAAATAAACTCCAACTATGATTACAACAACACTTTGTGGGTTACCTCTCACTAGCGCCTGATTTAATGTCGCGGTACGACTCAGTGATCTCGATTATTCAGACTTCATCGAGATAGATAGTATCTATGCACTTCTTCGAGTCCATTGGACCGATATACAACTTCACTCGTTGCCCGTTAACCTTGAAGACACTTCCGTCTTCATTTTCAAGTTCAACTACTCCAGATGAGTAGACTTGGTTAACTTTGAATGGGCCAGACCACTTTGATTTAAGTTCACCTGGAAACAACTTCAATCTAGAGTTGAAGAGGAGTACCAATCACCTTTCTGAAAGTCTCGCTTTGCAATCCTCCGATCATGATACCTCTTCATCTTTTCCTTGTATAGTTCTGCTCTTTCGTACGCACCGAGATGGAACTCATCCATCTCATTCAACTAGCCCAATCTCAACTCTGCTGCCTCATTCCAATTCAAGTTCAGCCTCCTAAGTGCCCACAATGCCTTATGCTCCAATTCAATTGGTAAGTGACATGCCTTGCCATAAACCAATTGATACGGTGACATGTCTGTTAGTGTCTAGCTTCCTAGACCAATCTTGTCTGCTTGCGTTCATCATTTTAGCAAGAATGACTTTGATCTCTCTATTCGAAATCTCCACTTGCCCACTAGTTTGTGGGTGGTATGGAGTTGTCACCTTATGCTGCTTAACACCATACTTCGCCAAGGCAGCCTTAAACACTCGGTTGCAAAAATGTGATCCGCCGTCGCTTATGATGGTGTGTGGCACCCCAAAATGAGAGAATATGTTTCTTTTAAGGAACACAACAACTCTCTTCCCTTCATTATTGGCCAAGGCACCATCCTCGACCCATTTAGATACATAATCAACGGCAACCAAAATGTATTTCATCCCATATGAGCTCACGAAGGGCCCCATGAAATCGATGCCCCAGACGTCAAACAACTCCACTTCCATAATTTTTGTCAAAGGCATCTCATGGTACTTTGAGATTGACCCTTGTCGTTGGCATTGATCACATCTCCGCACAAACTCATAAGCATCTTTGGATAAGGTTGGCCAATAGTAGCCACTCTGCAACACTTTCCTAGCAGTCCGGTACCTGCATGGTGACCTCCAACCGGAGAGGCATGGCAAGCTTCCAAAATGTTCAGCATGTCTACTTCTGCGACACCTTTTTATAAGATTATCTGCACAACGCCGAAACAAGTACGGCTCATCCCAAAAGTAATGTGTCACATCATGAAGAAACTTCTTTCTTTGGTGAAAAGGTTCTCCGGAACAACCTCGCTCACCACATAGTTTGCAAAGTCTGCATACCACGACACTCTTTCTAACACAGCAACCAAGATTTCTTCGTCTAGAAATGCATCATCAATTTCTAGCTCATCCATGAGTGCTCGACCTCCCTCCAATCTAGACAATTGGTCCGCGACTTGATTCTCGCATCCCTTTCGGTCCTTGACCTCGAAGTCAAATTCTTGGAGAAGCAATACCCATCTGATCAATCTCGGTTTAGCATCCTTCTTGGCCATCAAATATCTCAGGGCAGCGTGGTCTGTGTGAACCACCACCTTGGTTCGCAATAGGTAAGCCCGAAACTTCTCAAAGGCATACACAACTGCAAAAGTTCCTGTTCTGTAACAATGTAGGTCTTTTGAGCTCCATTTAAGGCCTTGCTTGCAGAATAAATGGGATGAAATAGCTTATCCATCTTCTGACCAAGTACAGCCCCAAGTGCCACTCCGCTTGCATCGCACATAATCTCAAACGGCTTTGACCAATCTGGAGCAACAATAATAGGAGCATCAACCAATTTCCCTTTAAGGCATTCAAATGCCTTTAAGCAATCGTCATCAAATATAAACTTGGCCTCCTTCTCCAAAAGTTTGCAAAGTGGGTTTGCAATTTTTGAGAAGTCTTTATGAATCGCTGATAGAAGCCTGCATGACCAAGGAAATTACGCACTCCCTTTACTGAAATGGGAGGTGGTAGCTTCTCAATAACCTCGACCTTAGCTCGGTCGACCTCAATCCGCTTGGCTGAAATTTTGTGACCAAGGACAATGCCCTCCTACACCATGAAGTGGCATTTCTCCCAATTAAGCACAAGATTAAACTTCTCGCACCGTTATAATGCTTTACTCAGATTCACCAAAAACAGCTCAAAAGAATCACCTACTACTGAGAAGTCATCCATAAACACCTCCAAGATGTCTTCAACCATATCGGAAAAGATAGACATCACGCACCCAGTCATCCGCTTGAAGGCAAAAGTCCTACACACAGACCAAACGGCATCCGCTTGAAGGCAAAAGTCCCATACAGGAAAGTGAATGTCGTCTTTTCCTGATCCTCTGGGGCTACAAAAATTGGTTATAGCCAGAATACCCATCTAAGAAACAATACCAACCTCTTTCCGCCAATCGATCAAGCATCTGATCCATAAAAGGCATTGGGAAGTGGTCCTTCAAGGTCCACGAGTTAAGCTTGCGATATTCCATACAAACTCTCCACCCAGTCACAGGCCTGAGCGGAATCAACTAATTTTTCTTGTTCGCTACAACAGTCATGCCCCCTTTCTTGGGCACGCATTGGACAGGACTTACCCACTTACTATCGGAAATGGGATATACAACTCCTGCATCAAGTCATTTGATGATCTCCTTCTTAACCACCTCTTGCATAGGTGGGTTAAGACGGCGTTGATGCTCAATGGATGGTATGCAATCTTCCTCAAGCTGAATCTTGTGGGTGCAAATACCCAGAGGACTGCCAATAATATCCACAATAGTCCAGCCTATTGCCCTTTTGTACCTCCGGAGTACTGAGATAAGTGCCTCTACTTGCTGTTCACCCAGATCTGCTGCAATAATCACAGGTAAAGTGTTTCCACTGCTTAGAAACACATACCGTAGATGGCTTGGCAATTTCTTCAACTCCAACACCGGTGGCTCTTCAATAAATGGCTTCGCTGGTGGTGTTGGGCGATTTTTAAGATCTAGGTCCAGCTTCTTGGGAGCATAAGAATATGATCCCATACCAGTCAAGGCACAAACAGTTTCCTCATACTCTTCAATGCCTTCGCTATTGAAATTCATCAAGACAGCAGCCAAAGGCTCAACAACAAATTTCTCCTCTATCGGCACTTCTCGCTCATCCTCGTAATAAACATCCACAATAGAGAACACACTCATTTCCTTGTGCTGCTTCATAGATTGACACACATCAAACTGAACTACTTCATCATTAAGCCTGAATAAGAGCTCATTTGCTCGTAATTCAATAAGCACGCTTCCCGTTGCAGGAAAGGCCGACCCAAGATTATGGACACCTATAAGTCCACCTCACAATCCAGAATAACAAAATCTGCTGGGAATATAAAGCTGGCCACCTTTACCAGCACATCATACAAAATACCCACTGGCCGCTTTACCAACCTGTCTGCCATCACTAGTCGCATGTTTGTGGGTGTAGGATCCCCCAAACCCAACTTCTTATAAACAACAAGCGGCATCAGGTTAATACTCCCTTCCAGATCACATAAGGCCTTAGCAAAATCAAGAGACCCGATAGTACAAGGAATCGTGAATGCTCCTGGGTCCGCTTTCTTTTGCACCAAAGACCTTGTTGAAATAGCACCACAGTGATGAAGGTTATCTACCGGTTCGTAACTCACTGCTCTTTTCTTCGTCACCAGGTCTTTCATGAACTTAGCATACCCATGCATCTGCTCTAATGCCTCCACTAAAGGCACATTCACCGTCAGTTGCTTCAGCATAGCCATGAACTTACTAAACCTTGTATCATCCGCTTTCTTCTTCAGTCTATGAGGAAAGGACGATGGTGGTTTTGGAAGAGTAGTGACCACCACCTCCTTCATTTTTTTCTTTGCTTCCTCTAACTCATCAACCTACTGATGGTTAGATGGAATCGCTTTACCATCCAGCTTCTCAGACTCCACTGGATGAGTTTCATCATCATCAATCTTTTCTTTAATCACATCATTGATCACAACTTTGCCCACAGAAGGGCCAGATAATACTTTACCACTCCGAGTGGTAACTGCCATGCAAGAGCTATCGTTCTGAGGATTCTATACTGTACCGCTCTTCCTCTGATTAAATGCGGCTGAGAGTTGGCTTATCTGCTGCTCCAACTGCTTAATAGAAGTTGAGTGCGACTTCACTAGCTGACTCATGGAAGATAAGTCACTCTCCATTGTTGTCACCCTAACATTGGTAGCCTCAACTCCCTTTAATAGCTTCTCCATAATGTCCTCCGTGGACATTTTGCCTGAACTGGTGGCTGTATTATCCCGGTTTCCAGGATGTACATATAGTCCACTTCTATCTTTTTCGTTCTTCCAACTCCCTTGGTCCCTATCTTTGTAACCAGCCTTGTCGTAATAGTTCCGACCTTGATTCCCTTGGCTATTGCCTCGGAAACCCCCCTGATTATTTACATAGTTCGCCTCCTCCTCAAAATCAGAATCAACTCTCCCTTGCGACTCTACAGCTTTTACCTTCTCAGTCTTACTGGATAATAAATGTTTAGTAAGCAGATCCATTTGTGTTTTCACGTGTGCCATATCTTGGTCACGCTCCTCTTTCCGACGTTGCTCTCACGACATACCAATAGACACAGTAGGGGTTGCTACCACTGAATCCCTAGTATGCCAAGCTTTACTTGTCTTAGTCAACCGTTCCAACATATCTGCAGCCTCATTGAATGTAAGAAATTATATGAGTAGGGTCGGAATGACGGCACGATCCTACTGGAAAAGAGAAATTATATGGGCAGGGTCGGAATGATGGCATGACCCTACTGAAAAAGATCTGAGGAGTCACCGGAAAGACGTACGGAACTATGTAAATTAAATCTGAGTCACCAGAAAAATGCATTGTGCTATGCAACTCAGATATGAGACAGTAGTCCAGAAAGATGAACGGTGCTACGCAAATCAGATATGAGAAAATAGTTACCGAAAAGAAGTACGGTGCTAAGAAAAATAGATATGAAAAAGTAGTCACCGGACAGATGCATGGTGCTACGCAAAGATATGAGAAAATAGTCACTAGAAAGATACACAGTGAGTCAGTGACCCAACTTTGCTAACATAATCATTGGCCAGACGGGCGACATATATGGATTATAGCCGCCCGCCGGCAGCGGAAACTCTTTGATTATTTACCAAGATCGTGGAAGCTCTGATACCATGATAAAGAAATGGACCTTGGGCTACTCAACCTCAAAAGCTAGCTCATGAGGGGAGGATTGCCCAAGACCATATTAGGAGACCAATGACCTATTAACCCACCGATATGGGACTCCAACCCCCCCCCCCCCCCCCCCCCCGCATGCCCAGGGCTGGACATCTAGCTCTTGGGCAATCCTCCCTTTATGAATTAGCTTTTGAGGTTGAGTTAGGTCCAAGGTCCATTTCTTTATCATGGTATCAGAGACAGACCTTCCCAGTTCATTGTTTCTGATGTTGGCCCCCCGTCTTATATTGTCCACGCTCCAGATGTCCAGCCCTGGGCGTGTGGGGGGTGTTGGAGTCCCACATCGGTGGGTTAAAGGGTCCTTAGTCTCCTTATTTGGTCTTGGGCAATCCTCCCCATAAGCTAGCTTTTGATGTTGAGTTAGACCCAAAGTCCATTTCTTTATCAGCATCCACGTTTCATGTAGTGCCTCGTTTGGTAATTATCTGAAATTGCTGATTTCATCTCTCAACTGTAACATCCTGGAGGGCGGAAAGAGCCTTTCTAGGAAAACTCCTTTCAATTGCCTCCAGTTTGTTATAAAATCGGGGGCCAACTCATTCAACCACATTGTTGCCTCCCCAGACAGAGACAACGGGAACAACCGAAGACGAATGGCATTTTGACCAACACCAAGGTTGTCAAAGGACTTGCAAATGTTGATAAAATTCACCAAGTGCATGTTTAGGTCATCTTCTGGAAGTCCTCCAAAAAACCCATTTAAGGTTGAGCAGTTGTATCATGGTGCTGGTTATGTTGAAGTTCACCCCAGGTGCCAGTGGAGGTAGAATAATCACTCCTGTAGCACCAGCTTCGTCCAAGTCGTCATCCTCCTCGTCAAGATCAAATTGCACAGCAGGTTGGCGGTTCGCTCTCCCTCTAACTGCCCGGTTTCTGTTGGCGGCCCCCGCTGCATTCTCCGCACGCCTCCTGTTTGCTGGGTTAATCAAATCATCATCTCCCAAATCCTCTTCATCAGGATTAGGATCACGAGCTGGTTGCCCGTCATTTTGTCGATTAACCTGTGCTCTAGACAAGTTGGCTAGTCTCTCAACTTCTTCTTGTTCTTCCATTCTGCCAATTAGATGCGATTCAAGATTAAAGGGTAATAGCGGGCGTCGTTGGCGTCATTGCCGGTGCGTGGCATAAACAACAATGAACTTGTAATGAACCAAAAACAACAAATAAAATAAAATTTGGGATACTTGACCAAAGGTCAATTAAACATCACAAACTTAATTGACAACTGTATTCCTCGGCAACGATGCCAAAATTTGATATGCCCAAATTACACCTCTCTTACGAGAGAGTAAGCGGTCGTTGTCAAATATATAACCCAACTAGGTTGGGGTCGAATCCCACAGGGAATACTGTGTTCACTAAGTATTGTGGTTGTTACTAGACTGTTGATCAAAGGTTCCGGATTAAAGGGGGGTTTTGGTTTGCAAGTTTTATCTTATTATTTGTAACAGAAAGTGTTCTAGACAGTGATTCTTATTGCAACTAGTAATTCAATTAGGGTAGGCAAACTAGAGTTATGGTTACCAAGATGTTCAAACAGCTAGGGTTGTGAATTATGTTAAATTTCCAATTAATCACTTCAATTGCAAGAGTTATTGAATCCTACAATTTACCCATTTGTTTCTCAACCTAAATGAGTAGATTATCCTTCAATTCTCTCGAACTTAAAGAATACGTTAATTTATTCACTTATTCTCTCATGTGGGTTGATCCCGTTAAGGCATCAACCCTTAACCCAAAGGTTAAAGCCTTTAGATCCCATGTAAACCCCTTCTTTCCCCAACAAACACTTTTCTATTCGAACAAGTGATGTTCTTGGGCTCACCCTTCAAGTTTGCAACCAAGAAAGGTCATTATTTTGAAGAAGGATTTATACAACTTTAGTTAATCATGGAAATCAAATGTTTTCACAACCCCTATCAGCTTTTCACATCAAGACTCCCATAACCCTAGTTATGGGAGCTTAGCCACACATTTCCGTAGAAGAAAAAGACAAAGTCATTATGTTTCTTATAAATAAATTCAGAAATTACTTACAAAAACCACAAGATTTGTTCTTGAATCTTCAAAAGAGAATAAGCATAAAAATGTTTAGATCTACAATTCTAGCTTGAATCTCAGAGAATACTACGTACAATAATGTTCAGAGTTGGAAAATATGGTAAAAGATGCCTAAATAAAACATAAACTGGATATTTATATGTTCCCAGGTGTAGAGGATTTAAAATTCGAACTACAGAAAAGCCGCGTCCAAGTTGACGGTCTAACTGACGGCCCGTCGGAAGCCTAATGGTCCGTCGCTTGGGCCGTCGTTGGATTTCCCAGGATGTCAGGTTCTGTTAAGGGCTGACTGTCCATCGCATAGACCGTCGCTGGGTCTTCTGGAATCTTGAGTTCTGTTTAAGCCTGATGGCCAAGTTGGCGGTCTGTCGAAGGGTTGACGGTCCGCCACTTGGACCATCGCATGAGTTCTCTACTTGGAGCATTCTGTTTAGCTCTGATGGTTACCCCGGCGGTCCGTCGCATGGCTGACGGTCCGCCAGTTTCACCGTCAGTGGCCTTTTTTTGTTATTTTTTAAAGTTTTATCCTTCAACTAACTCTTTACCCTGAAACATTAAAATCCAGTATTAAATACAACATCGGTTGCTTGAAAACATACAATTATCCCTTGAAAAAGATGTAAAATGATCCGTCAAAAGCCGGAACATCTTCCTACAGCTCTTACAATTGATGAGTTATTTCCATATTTTAGCTCGTCCTAAGGTTCCTCCAATTGATGAGTTATTCTCTCATCTACATGTTGCCGCGTCTCCCAGTCAGAAAGTAATTTCATCACCCGCCGTGGATTCCTCTATTCTCGCATCTCAAACCATAGAAAAATGAACATATCAGCTTATGGAGAATCGGCAAGGAGGAGGTCATTTTGGAAAAGCTCGATCTAAGTTTTGTTATTGTTATAAGCTTGGACACACTTAGGACATATTTCATATTTTGCATCATCCACCACCCAGTTATGATTCTATTGCTATAAAGGAATATAATGAGCTCCTTCGAAATTGAACAAAAGTAAGCAAACATCTCAACAACCTCATCGACCATTCATTTGTGCTCATATTGCTCAAACATAATGTGATGAGTTCCTTCAGTAGCTAGCAAGTAAGCAGGCCTCTCCACTAGTAGTCTCAGTTGCTCAGCTTGATCTTTCGTTGCGAGTGATTTTTTTTCTTGTCTTTTACGGTCTAGTACTCTTGAATTATTGGTTATGGACTCAGGTGCTTCTGATCATATTTCTGGTGACAAATCACGTCTGTTTGATATTGTTTATTCATAATCTCTTCCTACTACTACTTTAGCCAGTGAGATCCAAACAAAGCCAAAAGGAGTTGGACAAGCCAAACCCTATTTCTGTCACTCTAGACTCTATTCTTTATGTCCTTCGTTGTCTTTTTAATCTAGCATCTGTTAGTCGTTTGACTTGTGCCCTTCATGAATTCCTTCACAGCAGTACGGAACAGACGATTGTCGTAGGACATGAATCATATGGCCTTTACTATCTTACCTCTTCAAATTCATAGCCTACTCCGTTAGAGACCATCCAAACCTAATTCACAAATGTTTGGGACATCTGAGTCTATCCAAGCTACAGATGATGCCTAGTTTGTCTAGTTTATCCACATTAGATTGCGAGTTGTGTCAATTTGGGAAACACACCCATGCTATATTTTCATGTAGTCTTGAGAGTCGTTCAGAGTCTATTTTCTCATTAGTTTGTTCTGATATTTGGGGTCCTAGTAGAATTGGTCCATCTTTAGGATTTCGTTATTTTGTTAGTCACTTTGATGATTTTTCAAGATGTACTTGGGTTTTCTTAATAAAAGGCTGTTCTGAGTTATTTTCTATATTCAAAAGTTTTTGTGCTGAAATACAAAATCAATTTGGTGTTTCAATTCGTACTTTTCGTAGTGATAATACCTTAGAATACTTATCCTCCCAGTTTCAGGAGCTTATGACTCCTAAGGAATTATTCACCGCACATCTTGTCCATACACCCCTCAGCAGAACATTATAGCAGAAAGGAAATATAGGCATCTCATTGAGACTACTTACACTCTTCATTGAATCCCATGTTCAACTGTGTGCTTGGGGTGATACTGTTCTCACATCTTGCTATCTAATTAATAGAATGCCATCATCTTCTATTCAAAATCAGGTTCTCCATTCCATACTGTTTCCTCAGTCACATCTCTACTTCATCCCCTCTATTGTCTTTGAGAGCACATGCTTTGTTCATAACTTAGTCTAGGAAAAGATAAATTAGCCCCCCGTGCTCTCAAATGTGTCTTCCTTGGTTACTCTCGCGTTGAGTATCGTTGCTAGTCACTTGATCTTCATCTCTACCTTATGTCCACCGATGTCACATTCTTTGGTTCCAACCGTACTATCCATCTTTTCATCATCTTGATATCTATGAGGTTTTTTCCACACCTCCAGTCTTACCCGCACCAACCTTTGAGGAATCTACTGCTACTTTTACATCTCCAACTGCAGTGCCACCACTTCTGAGTTATCGTCGCCATCCACGTCGAACATTAGTCCCAGATGATTCATGTCTTGTGCTGGACGCTGCTCCTATTGCGGACTTACCTCCTCTTAGCCAATCGGTTACACTTTAAAATTGTATATGATCCACTCGTAATGCTAACCCACATTATACTTTCTTGAGGTATCATTGTCTATCATCACCCCATTATGCTTTTGTATCATCTTTGTCCTCTATTTCCATCCCTATGATTACAGGTGAATCACTTTTTCATTTTGGATGAAAGAAAGCTATGATTGATGAGATGTTTGCTTTATATATGAGTGGTATTTGGGAGTTTGTTTCTCATCCTGTAGGTTAATTTGCTGTTGGTTGTCATTGGGTTTATGCTATCAAAGTTGGTCCCGAAGGTTTGGTTGATCGGCTTAAGGCTTGCCTTGTTGCCAAAGGGTATACTCAATATTTGGGCTACATTATAGTGTCACTTTCTTTTCATGGCTAAAATAGCATCTGTCCGTTTTTTTCCATCTATGGCTGCTGTTCGTCATTGGCCTTTTTATCAGTTGGATATTAAGGATGCTTTTCTACACGATGATTTTGAAGAAGAAGTTTATATGGAACAACCACTTGGTTTTGTTGCTAGGGGGACTTTAGTGACCTTATATGTCTATTGCGCAAGTCACTTTGTGGTCTGAAATAGTCCCCTCCAGCGTGGTTTAGGAAGTTCAACACAGTAATAATCCAATATTTCATAAGAGGACTAAGCACATAGAGATTGATGGTCACTTTATTAGAGAAAAGATACTATCAGGTCATATTGATACAAAATTCGCGAAGTAAAGTGATCAACTTGCAGATATCTTCACCAAGTTTCTCACTAGTCCCCGTATTAGTTACATTTATAACAAGCTAGGTACATATGATTTGTATGTATCAACTTAAGGGGGAGTGTTAGAATATGAGTAGGAATAGGAATTAGAATATGAGTTAAAAAAAGGATTGCTCGGTGCACTAAAGCTCCCGCTATGCGCAGGGTTCAGGGAAGGGCCCCATTGCAAGGGTGTATTGTACGCAACCTTACCTTGCGTTTTTGCCGGAGGTTGTTTCCAAAGCTTGAACCCGTGACCTCCTGGTCACATGGCAACAACTTTATCAGTTACGCTCAGAATATGAGTAGGAATAAGAATAGATTATAAAATCCTACTTGGAAAAAGATTGTAATGAAGTGTTAATAGAAAGGATCTCACTGTAATTATGTAGATACACAATTCAATGATATTTTTCTCCATTATTTCTAACAGATAGATAAGGTCATGGTGGACGTTTAGTTCATGAAATTGGAAGGAAAACTAGAGTCAAGAAAAGTTTGCATGAAAGTATTAAAAAGAAGCAAAGGGTGCTAAATTGCACCTAGATAGTCTTAAAAACACTAGTAGAAAATATGGCCCAGTAAGATAAAGTTATAGAATTTGTGTCTTTTAGAAGTGGATATAGTCTGCCAAAGCTCATTTTTTGAGCGAAGGGTGCTAAACTGCATGTGAAGAATGGATCTTGGGCCTAACTCAACCTCAAAAGCTAGCTCATGAGGGGATGATTGCCCAAGTCCATATAAGGAGACCAATTACCCATCCCTTTTTCGATGTGAGATACTTATAGTTTTTATTCATCTGAGAGCTACAAATTTATAGTACAGGAAAGCAAACATAACATAACCAAATCACTTGATTCTAGCAGATATGAAAATCAAGATGTGATCTTTTTGATTTAATTATCTAATCTATCTACAACAAATCAAATATGATTTTATCTGATCAATTAAGATCCTACAAAATCAAATCTTAAATATTCACAAATCAACACTTCCCCTCAAGTTGGCATGTAAATACTGTCATGCCTAACTTGCTTACAAGAATTTCAAATTTTGATTTAAACAAGCCTTTTGTGAAAATATCTGCAATTTGCTGATTTGTTGGGACGAAAGGCGCAACACACACTTCCTTCTTCAGTCTTCTCTTTTATGAAGTGCCTATCCACTTCAACATGTTTTCGTTCTATTATGTTGAACTGGATTGTGAGCAATACTTATGGACGCTTTATTGTCACAGTACAACTTCATTGGTAAACCAAACAGTTTTTTGAGTTCTTCTATATCTTCTTGAAATGCATTAAGGTGGAGGATGGTAGAGTATTGGTGGAGGATGGTTGAGTTCTTCCTCGACCAGGTGAAATGTATTAAGGGGGAGGATGGTAGAGTATTGGTGGAGGATGGTCACATTAAGAAGAGATGGCAGTCGTACTTCGATAGGTTATTGAATGAAGAAGGGGATAGAGTTATTGTATTAGAGGAGCTGGAGCACACAGAGGAGTGTCGTGATTTTAGTTATTGTAGACGTTTTAAGGTAGAAGAGGTCAGAGAGGCTGTTCGCAGGATGCGTAGGGGTAGGGCGACGGGACCTGATGAGATACCTGTGAATTTTTGGAAGTTCTCTGGCGAGGCTGGCTTAAGGTGGTTGACTGAATTATTTAACGGCATTTTCAAGTCGGCGAAAATGCTCGAGGCTTGGAGATGGAGTACTATGATCCCTCTTTAAAAGAATAAGGGTGACATTCGGAGTTGTAATAACTATAGAGGTATTAAGTTATTGAGCCACACTATGAAGATTTGGGAGAGAGTGGTCGAGTTGAGGTTGAGGAGGATAGTGTCTATCTCAGAAAATCAGTTTGGATTTATGCCCGGGCGCTTGACGACGGAGGCAATTCACCTGGTGCGGAGACTGGTGGAACAGTATAGGGAAAGGAAGAGAGATCTGCACATGGTGTTTATCGACTTGGAGAAGGCGTACGACAAAGTCCCTATTGCTTTGGAGATGCTTGGAGGTGAGTGGGGTACCGGTGACGTATATTAGAGCAATCAAGGACATGTATAATGGAGCTAAGACTCAGGTGAGGACGACAGGGGGAGACTTGGAGCATTTCCCTGTTTTGACGGGGTTGCACCAGGGTTCCACTCTTAGCCCGTTTTTGTTTGCTCTGGTGATGGATGTGTTGACGCGGTGTATTCAAGAAGAGGTGCCTTGGTGTATGCATTTTGCAAATGATGTAGTTTTGATTGATGAGATGCGGGAGTGAGTGAATGATAAATTAAAGCTATGGAGACTGACCCTTGAGTCTAAAGGGTTCAGGTTGAGCAGGAGCAAGACAAAATATTTGGAATGCAAGTTTAATGACGTGAGGCAGGAAGACGAGGTGGTAGTAAGGCTGGATTCCCAGACGGTGTGTAAGAGGGATAGTTTCAAGTATCTGGGGTCCATGATTCAGGGGAATGGTGAGATTGACGAGGATGTCTCCCACCGTATTGGGGCGGGATGGATCAAGTGGAAGCTCGCCTCGGGGGTGTTGTGTGATAGGAAGGTGCCGCCCAAGCTTAAAGGCAAATTCTACAGGGTGACAGTCCGTCTAGCCATGTTGTATGAAGCGGAATGCTGGTCAGTCAAGAACTCTCACATTCAAAAATTGAAGGTGGCGGAAATGCGGATGTTGCGTTGGATGTATGGGCTTAATAGGGGTGATAGAGTTCGAAATGAGACTATTCGGGAGAAGGTTTGAGTGGCTTTGGTGGAGGACAAGATGCGGGAAGTCCGATTGAGATGGTTCGGGCATGTGATGAGGAGAGGCACGGATGCCCCGGTTCGTAGGTGTGAGAAGCTTGGGTTGGATGGTTTCAGGCGGCGTAGGGGTAGGCCGAAGAAATACTAGAGAGGTGATTAGACGGGACATGGAGCAGTTACAGCTCACTGAGGATATGACCCTAGATAGGAAGATTTGGAGGACGCGGATTAGGATAGAAGGCTAGTGCCAGTTTGAGTCATGGGGTAGGACATTACTTGGTAGATGTATTATTCTTGCTAGGACACTTTGTTGCATGCCTTATTACGAATGTGGTTACTATTCTTTGTTTATTATTCCTTGTGGGTGGTGCATTTATGTCTTGATATCTTGTTCCATGCTTTATTAAGTATTTGTTTATTACTTCTTGTCTTGAGCCGGGGGTCTATCGGAAACAACCTTTCTACTTCTCCTGAAGTAGTGGTATGGACTGCGTACATCTTACCCCCCCAGACCCCACTAGGTGGGAGTGCACTGGGTTTGTTATTGTTGTTGTTCTATATCTTCTTGAGCCAAATCATTTCACAAATCCCATGGGCCATAGATCGGTATTCAGCTTCAGCACTGCTGCGGGCTACAACTTTCTGCTTTTTATTCCTCCAGGTCACAAGATTTCCCCAGATAAATGTACAATATCCAGATGTAGACCTCATGTCAGTATTAGAACCTGCCTAGTCTGCATTTGTAAAGCTTTCAATGCCCTTATGTTGTCTTTTTCTGAAAAATAATCCTTTTCCCGGAGTACTTTTAAGATATCTTAGGATCATGTAGACCGCTTCTTGGTGCTCTTCCTTCAGGGAGTGCATAAACTGACCAACTAAGCTTACAGAAAAAGCTATATCAGGTCGAGTATGTGATAAGTAGATCAACTTCCCCACTAGTCTTTGGTATTGACTGTGGTCAACTGAATTTCCTTCTTAATTTCCGAATTTTATATTTTGATTAATGGGTGTTTTTGTTGGACGACAACCACTCATTGTCGTCTCTCTTAGAAGATCTAGTACACACTTCCTTTGTGACGCCATAATGCCTTCTTTTGATCTCGCTACTTCCATGCAAAGAAAATATTTCAACTGGCCCAGATCTTTAATCTCAAACTCTGAGGCCAACTGTTTCTTTAAATTCTCCATTTCGGACACGTCATCTCCTGTAAGTATATTATCATCAACATACACTGTCAGAATAGTTGTCATTCCCTCAAGAGAATGTCGAATGAACATGGTATGATCTGCTTACCCTTGAGTGTATGCTTGTTTTTTCACAAACTGAGTAAACCTCTCAAACCAAGCTAATGGAGATTGTTTGAGCCCGTAGAGAGATTTCTTTAGCTTGCACACTCTAGTTCCATACCTTTCTTCAAAACCTGAAGGAGGGTCTATGTAGACTTCTTCTTCGAGTTTTCCATTCAAGAATGCATTCTTCAAATCTAGTTGTTGGAGGGGCCAATCAAGGTTGGCTGCAATGGGCAGAAGAACCTTTATTGAATTCAATTTGGCAACGGGAGCAAATGTCTCAAGATAGTCAATCCCGTAAGTCTGAGTGAATCCTTTTGCCACCAAACGTGCCATACCCCTCTCTAGGGACCCATCCGATTTAAATTTGATGGTGAATACCCACTTGCAGCCCATTGTTTTCTTTCCACGAGGTAGTTCCACCATTTTCCAGGTTTTATTTCTCTCCAGAGCGTTTATTTCCTCAAGAATTGCCTTCTTCTACTTGGGAACGTTCAAAGCATCCTGCATATTTCTCAGTATCTCCATTCCATATAATTGAGAAAGAAAAGCTATATAGGAAGAGGATAAGTTTCTATATGACACAAAATTTGACATGGGATAGTTGGTGACTTTTCTTACCCCTTTATGTTTGGAAATTAGAAGATCAAGGTCTAAACTAAAAAGGGGTTAGTCGGAGTTAGGTTCTGGAGAATTACCTTGTGTATCAGTAAGATCTTCTGGGGCGGACATTTGGTTCCGATGAGAGTCCTTGATCTTTTTTTCTTGTTTCTGGTTTCTTCTCAGTAATTCCTTTGTTTGTTCCCCGTTCTTGTCATTAATTGTATCATGAAACTACTTAATTGCCTCGGTATCCTTATTTTCATTATTTAAGTTGGGATCTTTTAGCTTATCTAGGTTGTTATTACTAAATAAAACTATTTCCTCTTTCTATCATAAAACCTGGATCCTTTTGTTCCTCACATTTGAGGTCAAGAAGATCCTTATCATCCCTCGAATCTTCACTACGTTTCTTCCCCTGAAGATAGTTTCAAAAAACAATTGTGATTCAAAAAAGGTGACATTCATTGTGACAATAACCTTCCTAGTAATTGGGTCATAACATTTGTAACCCTTTTGACTAGGGGCATAGCCAACAAAAATGCATTTTTAGCACTTGGATCATGTTTACTCCTATTATGATCATGAACATGAATAAATACACTATACTCAGAAACTCTCAAAGATAGATCAGTTGTCAATTTAGAAGTGGGAAAGTATGTCTTGAACATTCTGAAAGGGGTTTTAAAACCTAGAACACGGGAAGACATCTTATTAATAAGATATGTGGATGTCAAAAGAGCTTCTCCCCAAAGAAATTTAGGGACTCCGCTTGTGAACATTAAGGCTCTAGTTACTTCCATAAGATATCTATTTTTTCTCTCTGCTACTTCATTTTGTTGGGGTGTATCAACAATGTACTTTGGTGCACTATTCCTTTAGAAGTGAAAAAATTGCTTAGGTGGTCATTAAAAAACTATCTAACTATCACTCCGAAATATTTGAATCTTCTCTTGAAATTGTGTCTCAACCATAACATAAAAAGCCTCAAATATATGTTTTACTTCCCCCTTGTCTTTTAATAGGTACACCCAAGTTAGTCTAGTGTGATCATCTATGAAACATACAAACCACCTTTTTCTATTTACGGTTGCTATCCTAGAAGGTCCCCAAACATCACTATGGATTAACTTAAAGGGTTTTGTGGCATGGTAACTTTGGGATGAAAAAGATGAACGTCTGTGTTTAGCCATTTTACAAAATTCACATTGAAAAAAGGATGTAGTTTTATTCATAAACAACTGTGGTAACAAGAGTTTCAAATAAAGAAACTAGTATGACCAAGGCGATAGTGCCATAACATGACTTTATTATCAACTAGAATAGAGTTCAAACAAGCTGAACTAAAATTTACTGAATTGCCGTCATCTTTCAGAAAATAGAGACCTTCAGACTCTCTAGCATTGCCAATCATCCTCCCCGAGACCTTGTCCTGAAATACACATGAAATGTTGTCAAAGATAGCACGACAATTAAGGTTTTGAGTCAACTTGCTGATGGATAAGATTAGGAGACAATTTTAGAACATGAAGGACCATAAAAAGAGCCATAAAAGGGGTTAGTTTGACTGTCCCTTCCCAGCAATTGCTGAGAAAGAACCTGTGAGAAAATATAAGAGAAAAATATTATTAAATTATTGTAACTACATTATTACATTGAAGCCCTATTTATAGACACTACATTCCAATCCTTTTCCTAGTAGGATACTACGTTACAATCCTTTTCCAAGTAGGATTCTATATGCTATTCTTGTTTCTACTCATATTCTAATACTCCCCATCAAGCTGGTGCATAGAAGACATATGTACCAAGCTTGTTATGTATGTAAGTAACGCGAGGATGAGTGAGGGACTTGGTGAAGATATCTGCAAGAAAACTGATAAGGACTGCTCTGGACGTCTGGGAAACCTCAATTGAAAAGGAACAAACTAAAAAAGTGATCCGAAAAGTAGTAAACATCGCTAGAAAGTCGATTTGTCACTAGAAATTTATCGGAAACTGGTATAAAATATATGGATCATCTCGAAATCAAGAGACGAGTACATCTTGAACAAGAAAATCATAGAAAACTTAGCCGAAACATGCTCACATGCCAGATTATTAGATTTGATGGCTGAAAAGTGGTCACCATTTGAGAAAAAATTATATGGGTAGGCCGGAATGATGACACGATCCTACTGAGAAATAGAAATTATATGAGTAGAGTTGGAATGAAGACACGACCCTACTGAAAAATATAAATTATATGGGTAGGGTTGGAATGACGACACGACCCTACTGAAAAAGAGAAATTATATGCGTAAGGTTAGAATGACCGCACTACCCTACTAAAAAAGAGAACTTATATGGGTAGAGTCGGAATGATGGCACGACCCTACACAAATCAGATTTGAAGAGTCTCCATAAAGACGCATGGAACTATGCAAATCAGATCTACGGAGTCACTAAAAAGACGCACGATGCTATGCAACTCAGATTTGAGAAATTAGTCCGAAAAGATGCACGGTACTATGCAAATTAGATCTGAGAAAGTAAGAAAAAGAAGTGTGGCGGCCTAACTTTTGCTAACATGATCTTTGGCCGGACGGGCGGCATATATGGGTTATAGCCGCCCGCCGGCAGCGGAAGCTCTTTGATTCTCTGCCAAGATCGTAGAGGCTTTGATACTATGTGAGAAAATATAAGAGAAAAATATTATTAAATTGTTGTAACTACATTATTACATTGAGGCCTTATTTATAGACACTACATTCCAATCCTTTCCTAATAGGATCCTACGTTACAATTCTTTTTCTAATAGGATACTACGTTACAATCCTTTTCCAAGTAGGATTCTATATGCTATTCCTATTCACACTTATATTCTAGCAGAACCGTTTGCAACTTTGACTTTTTTAATTCCTGCTAATGGAGTATGTCGATAAAAAATGGTAGTTCCATGTCATGTGATCACTAGCTCCTGAATCTATGATCCGAGAGCTTATACTAGTAGAATCTGTACTAAAAGAACACATGGCACATTACCTGTTTGGGTAAAAGAAGAAGTGGGAGTAGAAAGACTAAGTTTACTGGATTGGAGAAGTTTGTGCAGTATCTCTTGCTGCTCCTTGGTGAATGGTGGCATTTCTGAAGAAGATTTCAGCCCCGGTTCCTCGCTGGTACACTGAAAGGCTTGATTGCCATGATTTTCTGCCCTATTTTTGTTCCAGATGGGCGATTTTCCATGGATCTTCCAGCAAGTCTCACGAGTGTGCCAGTAGTTTTTGCAAAAGTTACACCACGGTTTCTTGTTCTTATCATTCTCATTTTTTGCAGCAACTAAAGCAGATGACTCTATATTTTTTGATTCCAGATTGAAATCTTTTTTTAGCATAACATTTCTTCTTGTTTCTTCACGCCTAATTTCAGAAAATGTTTCCCTCAAAGTGGGCAGCGGAAAAGAAGTCGAGAACGAAGTTCGTCAAAATCTTGGTTCAACCCTGCTTTTCACAGAAGTGCTTTTGGTGAAAAGAAGTTTGTGTTTGATCAATAGATTTAAAAGCACTTTTGAGAAGCAATTATTGTTTGGCCAAGCTTTTTAAAGTGCCTTTATGTGTATTTTTTCAAAATTGCTTTTCAAATAAGTGCTTTTAGGAGGAAGCTACTTGTTTTAGCTTATGAAAAACTGCTTTTTCTATTCCCCAAAACACTTATTTTTTTTAAGAGCTTGGTCAAACACCTCATTTTTAAAAATAAGCATTTTTTGAGAAAAGATAAGCATTTCAGGAAAAAAAAATAAGCTTGGGCAAACTGGCAAAATTCCAAGCAACTCTTTAATCGTCTATTATGGGAACTGAATTACTTAGTATATTTTTATGGTTGTTGTGCATATTAATCATAGAGAATAGCTCAAATTTGCATTTAATGATATAATTTAGAAATCATGACTTCTATTTCCGAACTCAATGTTTAAAGCTTTAAATTTTTTAGTCACACATGTTTTAGATTGTGTACTTGAGTTGTTAGTAATCTTAATGATTGACTCTGTTCCCAGTTGCGTTGTGAGGAATGGAATTGCTATATTTGATGAGTGATCTTTGGAAGTAAAAAAGAAAAAAAAAAGAGTATGGTCTAATTTGACGAGTGATTTTTGAAGTAAAAAAGAATTACGAAAGGAAAACAGTATGATTTAAGATAATAGGTTTGCATCATTAAACAATTTGGATTGTGCTAAAAAAAAGATAAATACTCATGAAATGATGCTTTGCAAAGAACTGACAAGATGTTTCTAGTTCATGTTTGCTCATACTTGTCAGAGTAGGAGTAGGAAGAGGAATAATATACAAAAAGCTACTTGAAAAAAATTTGCAATGTAGTGTCCTAGTTGAAAAAGGATTTTAGTGTAGTGCCTATAAATAGGTTTTCAGTGTAATAGTACAGATACAAAATTCATTAATATTTTTCTCTCATGGTATCATGGTATCAAAGCGTTGGAAAGTTATGTACAGTAATTCAGGAGTTTGACATAATTCGTAGTGAAGCAGATCACTTTGTGTTTTATCGACATTTTGCTCCAAATTGATATTGTTATTACCGGCAATGATCAAGATGGTATCACTAATTTGAAGCAACATCTCTTTTAGCATTTTCAAACTACAAACCTCGACCGAATGAAGTATTTTCAAGATATTGAGGTTGCTCAGTATGGATCATGTATTGTTATTTCTCAACGCAAGTATGCCTTGGACATTCTTGAGGAGACAAGAATGATGTGATGTAGACCCATTGACACTCCTATGGATCTAAATACCAAACTCCAGCTAGGCTAGGGGGAGCCACTCAGTGATCCGGGAAGATATTGGCGTTTGGTTTATAAGTTGAATTATCTCGCATTGACCAGACTTGACATTTCCTATCTTGTGAGTGTTGTAAGTCAGTTTATGGATTCTTCCTGTGATAGTCATTGAAATGCAGTTGTTTGCATTCTGCAATATATCAAGTCAGCTCCAGGTAAATGTCTACTCTTTGAGGATCGAGGTCCTGAGCAGATCGTAGGATGCACAAATGCTGATTGGACAGGATCACCTGATAGACATTCTACATCCGAATATTGTGTTTTACTAGGTGGTAATTTGGTGTTCTGGAAGAGTAAAAAACAGAGTGTGGTTCCTCGATCTAGTGCAGAAGCAGAATATCGAGCAATGATAGTAGTAATTTGTGGGCTAGTTTGGATCAAATAGTTGTTGAGGGAAGTAAAATTTGGAGAAATTGGTCAGATGGAACACATCTTGTTTGTGATAATCATGCGCCCTTCATATCACATCAAATCTAGTGTTTCATCAAATCTAGTGTTTCATGAGAGGACTAAGCACAGTGAGTTTGATTGTCACTTTGTTAGAGAAAAGATACTCTCAGGTGATTTTGTTCCAAAATTTATAAAGTCAAGTGGTCAATTTGCAGATATCTTCACCAAGTTCCTCACTGGTTCTCGTATTAATTACATTTGTAACAAGCTAGGTACATATGACTTGTATTCACCAGCTTGAGAGGGAGTGTTAGAATAGTAGTAGGAACATGAATAGTATATAGAATCCTACTTGGAAAAGGATAGCAATGTAATGCCCTACTTGGAAAAGGATTGCAATGTAGTGTCTAGTTGGAAAAAGATTATAGTGTAGTGTCCATAAATAGGGTCTCAATGTAATAGTGTAGATACACTAGTTCAATGATACTCTTCTCTTATATTTCTTACAATACTATTATTTGGAACGCTCACAATTGACTTCTACGTGCTCTATTTGCAGGCAGAAACAACTGTTATCAATCAATGCACACAGCTCCTTTCACCATCAGCTGATCCCACTTATATTGCTACTTATATTAACCACAGTTTTCCTCAGCATCGCCAGTATCTTTGTGCTGGTGCATGGATACTAATGCATGGGCATCCAGAGAATATTAACTTCTCAAACCTTGTAAGACACGGCTTTGTTTTCCCTTAAGTTGTCAGAACCTTTTGTTTGAAGATCAAATCATCAACTTCTTTCTCATATGCAGATATCCCTAACTAAAACATCTTTATCGTGTTGGCATTCCTGCTAATAATTGGATACAGGAACGTGTCTTGAGAGAGTTTTCTCCTGAAGAGGTTACTGCAAATATTTATACAATGGTAGATGTCCTGCTTCATCATATTCATTTGGAACTACAGCGTGGACATTCTTTGCAGGTTTAGTCATACTATTTTCATTCATTCTCTGGACCTATCAAATTTTCATGGAGGATCAACTATCCTTGCCCTGATTGTGCCTATTGTCGTCCCACACTTTTTATTCCTCAGGATCTTATGCTAAAAGCCTGTGGAAACCTTTCAGTTTTCATCTGGAACCATGAGCTTCTGCCTCCAGATATTCTACTACTGGCACTTATTGATCGTGATGATGATCCACATGCTCTGCGCATTGTAGTATGTTCTCTATTATCTTCCTCAATTTGATTCTTGCCTTCATTCATCTTAAGTCAGTTGTGAACAGTGGTGTAAGCATATCATCCTTAATATTTTGTTGATGTTTTAACATTATTTGCTTATACTTTTCTTTTGACTTTTTCTCTGCTCTCAATTCTAATGTTATCTTCAGGGGAAAGGGTCTTTTACGTCATTTTTTGCCTTCTATTCTAAATTTGGGTTGGGTTGCATCCCCCATTTAATATGAATTGGTACTGTCGTTCTTAATCTAGTCCAGTTGAATCAAACTGTAACATGTCTTGCAGAGTTTCTGCTTTTTTTTTTTGGGCTTTGAAAGCTATCTTCCACGTTAAAAAACCGACGAGAAGAACTAAATGTGGGGGGGGGGGGGGGAATTTCTGGCTCTGAATTTCGATGAAACAAAAGCATATTCATTCACTAAATTTTAAAAATTTCAGAAGAATTTGATTAGTATGAGATGCCAAGCATCTGAGTTGGGAATCTCATTTATCTATATCATCCATGATAATGCATAAAACCAGGCCTATCTGGTTTAATGGCTCAAAGATGTACAGCGTTCTAATCTCAAGGTGTCCCATACTATTCGGGAATGGTTCTTATTGCTGTTGACGTAAACAGCTTGAGCTTTCTGCTCCACCAACATCATACATGTCCAGCTATAGGTTAACGAAGGAGGGTAGTGATTTTGCTAATTATTTCAAGTCTTAACACATTTCTTTCTCCTAATGAATGGCATGTGTCTTTCCTTTAATAGAAAGGGAAAACCTAATCCATTTGTATGGTTCATGCTACATTGGTAGAAGCAAGTACAAACTGTCACTACACCTGTTGAAACAAGTTATGTTCCATCTTCTCCTTTCTGAATATGATAGAAAGACGGATATTATGGTATGATAACAAAAGTAATGGAGTTTCAGTAGCCAGAGATTGACATTGTACTACTGCAGAGAATTGCTGTGTCAATATCTGTTTCTCATAGTAAGAACAGAAACAATAGTTTATTAATGTTCAGTTGGCATAGAATTTCACTTTGCTGTTTCCCCTAGGATGCTCTTTCGCTTCACTCATAGTAAGAACAGAAACAATAGTTTATTAATGTTCAGTTGGCATAGAACTTCACTTTGCGGTTTCCCCTAGGATGCACTTTCGCTTCATGCACAAGTAGATCATTTTAGTTATGAATCTTACCATGATTGTAAGAGTTTCCACTCACATTAAGAATGCTCTTAGAATCTCGTAGATATTCTTAGATTTTGTAAATGTAGTATTGCTTGATTTACTCCTATAGTTATGTTTTTGTTTCTTAAATATTTTATACACCAATGGCTTGAGGGATTAATCAAGCTTTGTTCTCTCTCAATTTCTCTTTCCCTCTCACAGTTATCACTTTCCTGAAAGTGTTATAGTTATTTTGCAATTTATCATAATAGTGACTTATTTTGCTAAAATTCCAAACAGATTAACTTACTTGACAGTAAGGATCTCCAACAAAGAGTGAAACTTTATCTCATAAACCGTGGTCCGCCTGAGCATTGGCTTTCTTCTGGACTTTTCAAGCGTGTGGAATTGCAGCAAGCTCTTGGAAATTATCTGTCATGGAAGGAGAGGTAACAAACTGAACATTTTTTGTTCTTTAGTGGTTTGTTTCGTTTTTTCTTTTGAAGTGCTTTTACTTGAACCGAGGGTCTAGGTAGGGGTAAGGTCTGCATGCACTCTACCCTTCCTAGACCCCACTTGTGAGATGTTATGTTGTTTATTGTTGGTAACATCTTGGACATTATTATGTGCAATAAAAAAGTTCCTTATAAAGAGCGACTGTACAAGCTGTTTGTGTCTTCTTTTCCCTTCAGTATTGTGCGAAAACCAACACGACCACACAATTCGTCATTTATCAGCGACCAAACCCCAGTAAGATTTATCGACAGCCGACCCTGCACGCGCTGCCAGAAGCTAGCATCCAGCGAGCGTCACACACCAGCGAATGAGGTGATTTTCCGACATTTTCCAACTCCTGCTGAGTTCGCTTATTGTTTCTGATCACAACCCACAAAATTATTTTCTGTAAAGCCACCTGCACACTGTTTTTTCTGGTGGTACAACACTATTTTTCCGGCATTACAGCATTGTTACGATCTGTTCCTATTTCGTTGAGGTCACCCTTTCGCTGTAATGCTTGGTAAGGGTGTTAACAGTAGACTTCTCTGAACCCTGCAACAACAACAACAACATACCCAGTGAAATCCCACAAGTGAGGTCTAGGGAGGGTAAAGTGTACGCAAACCTTACCACTACCTCGGGGAGGTAAAGAGGTTGTTTGCGAAATACCCTCGGCTCAAGTGTAACAAATCCAGGTACAAAGAAGAGGGAAACAATGAAGAAAATATAACAACTAGCAAGGGAATAGTGCAAAATCTTCCAGAAAGAACCAATAATCAACCACAAAATAGTGCGATACTCAAAACACAATAAACAACAACAATGATAGATATTGTGAGCGGAGATCAGCTCCACCTGAACATATATGGCTAAACCCTAAACTGCCATACTATGGATAGTGCACGACAAACACCAATAGACCTAAGCCCTTGAAAGCAAGGCAACACTCCTACCCGACTAATCTTTTACTCTAATACCCGTCCTCCACATCCTCCAATCTAAGGTCATGTCCTTGGTAACCTGCAAACGCGTCATGTCCTTTCTAATCACTTCTCTTCGATACTTCTTCGGCCTACCTCTATTCCTCCTTGTAGCTACTATATCCAATCTCTCGCACCTCCTCACTAGGGCGTCTGTACCTTGCCTCTTCACATGTCCAAACCATCTCAATCTCGCTTCCCTCATCTTATCCACCATGGAGGCCAGCCCCCCTTATCTCGAATAACCTCATTCCTGATCCTATCACACCTAGTATGCCCATATATCCACCGCAACATCCTCAACATCCTCATCTCTGGGACATGCATCTTCTGGATATGGGAATTTTTGATTGGCCAATCCTGCACATAAACGAAAAAGCTTAGCACACTCGGCTGCCCCTTTTGCTTAGACCTGGTTCCGCCAAACATCCTGTAATGCATGTTTGTAACCTTGAACTTCTTATATCATTGGAAACTTATTCGAGATGCAGGTCACACACAAATTACCATCTCATTATCATGTTATACACTTGAAAAAAATAATAGTTATTTGTAATAGCAATACTTGAGAGATACTAACATTAGAGAATTTAATTGATGTGCAATGCGTATAATAAATGCCCTTTGTCTTATTCAAAATTATAAGTCCATTCATTATACTGAAGAATATTAACTGAATTGGAAAAACAAAATCATTTTTATAAACAAATAAAAGAGCAATTATGCGAAGCTGCCACTCTCTTAAGTATGTAGGAACAAAATACTTTTGTGATTCTGCTTACGTTCGCTCCTGCTCTTGAATAAATATTAAGATAGATCGATGAATGATAAGGAGAATAAACTATCACCAACTTACATTCTTCTTTTGTACGTGATCAATAAATTTTTTTGGCTTTGAGCTTTCTAAATCTAGTGTACTAAACTGATCAATAAATCAAATTGGAGAACATGAAACATATCAGCAGAAATTGACCTGGTAAGGCTAAGGCTATCAAACTTTTGTGCCTAACATGTTAAATAATTTGTTATCATGCTTGTTGATGATCACCATCTCAAGAGCACAAAAATCTTCCCAACTGAAAAGAAATGTAATCGCTAGCTACCTAAAAGTCATAAAATTCTGAAAGATTAGCCACATTATAACAACAACAATATACCTAGTATATTTTCGGACCTTCTATTGGCAGAGAGTTCATCATAACGTAAGTCACATGATTTTTTATTTTGCATAAAACTAAGGGAAAAGGCATCGTTTCCATCCCAAATTATATCCGAAAAGTCGAAGCCACACCTAAACTATACTAGTGACCTATTACACACCTAAACTATAAAAAAGTGAAACTATTACACCCTGTCAGGCTACCACCACTTGCATGCGGTGTAGTGTTTTACACGCGCTGCCACGCCAGCACCACGTCAGTAAAAAGTATCACTTTTTTATAGTTATGGTGTGTAATAAGTCACTTATATAGTTTAGGTGTGGATTCGACTTTTCGACTATAGTTTGGGGTGGAAATGATGCCTTTTTCATTAATGTTTTTAGCCGTTTACTTTTGTTATTTAATAGGCTGGACGCGCCTAAAATAAGTGTAACACACGCGCCTTAGAATGGGGGTCGCGGGGAGGTAATAATATCACTTTTATATAGCTAAGGTGTGTAATAGGTCGCTTATATAATTTAGGTGTGGCTTAGACTTTTCTTATATAGTATGGGGTGGAAATGATGCCTTTTCCCTAAAACTAATACCATAATACACTATATTTCATATTAAAAAAAACACCTAAATAGTAGGCATTAATTCAACATAAAATGAAGGCAGAACTGGTTTAACAGGGAAAAATATAGATTTACCTGGCCAAATGATGCTAAGCAAAATAAGGTGTTGAGCAAAATAGGCCAAATGAGAAGATCAATAATTTTTGTAAGAAGTACATATAGGAGAGGAAAAGCATCAAGTAAGTCATAAAAGCTACAACATAAACTGATTATTATAGGTAGATGAAATAACTTGTCGTTTAGTGATAAAATTTGGATTGAAGCATCCAATAACGGCTGGAATATGAACAATCCTCTACATTTGTCTCGTCTAATGCATTTTAAATTATGATATTATAATATGATATAATTATTATTTAATTAGTTATATGTTTTATAGCATTTTAATTTAGTGTAGGGGTAAAATGGTAATCCAACTTTGTACTTTGGGGCTTCCCATTTATATGATATATTGATACAATGATGAGATGAACCTTTTATTTGAGTCACAAGAAGTAGTTAAAACAATAGTAACATTTGAAAATCAGTTAACACGGTAGCATTGTTCACAGTCACAAAGTTAGTTACTACTGTGCACTTAGCTGTCAGGCAGTTATCCAGTTAGTTAGAAGAGTTTAGTTGATCTTAGCTGAATTGTAGTATAAATACATGATGTAAAACATTATAAACATTCATCAATCAATACAAATTACTTATGTTTCTCCCTAATTTCTCTATTCTCTAATTTTTCTTGGCTTAGCCCTAAATTCAGTTTCAGCTTCTTCGAGTATCTTACTCCTAGATTAACAAATCCCATTCCAATTACTTGCTATTGCATCAATTGGTATCATAGCTACTGATTCTCGGCTCAGTCAATCATGGTGGTTCGCTATATAAATCCAGACAAGATTTGTGAAGAAATGGATGGTAAGCTTTCTCTAATCCAAAATCAGTTGCATAAATTAATGGAGGGAATGTCGAGCATTTGTGAGCGTAACATTCAAGCTGATAAGGAGCTTTTGGGAATCAAGTAAACACTTGGATCCATGGTGTTGAAGGATAAAGAAATGGATCAAGGAAGCACTGAGTCTTCAACTATCAGAAGCTGTCTAGTAGGTGTGCATCCTGAAGGGATGAGCAAGGAATTTCACAGATATGGTACTGCATTTGGGGGTAATGGCCAGTTCTTTACTCGTTATTCTAAGCTTGAATTTCCTCATTTTTTTGGTTGAAGTTGATCAAGTTTTTTCTTTGGAAGAAATTTCCCTTCGAACATAGGGTTAAGGTTGCTTCCATTCATTTAGATGGTGAAGCCATTGCATGACATAGATCATATATGAATTCTCACACTTCTTCAATTGATATACAGTGGACCGAGTATGTTTTAGCCTTGAATGAGAGGTTTGAGGATCCAATGGAAGCCTTGAAGAACCTTAAGCAAACTGGTAGTGTTAAGGAGTACCAAGCTGATTTTAATAGATTATTAACTGCATTTAATATTTCAAACGGGAGGATTAAAGCCTGAATTGAATATAGCAGTTAAGATCCAAGCACCCAAAACCTTACTTCAGGTTTATAAGATCTCTAGGTTACAGGAAGAAGCGTTTGGAGCACAGGCTAGTTCATTGGGCTTCATATCACTGCATAAATGGGGTAATACCATCTTGCCTACTCCAACTACCTTGAGAATCTCTGGCTATCAGAAAAACACCATCTCTCAGCCTGTTGTTACTAAACCAAAATTATTCAGAAGGTTAACTGCTGCAGAAATGAATGCAAAAAGTGTTAAAGGCCTGTGTTTTCTCTTTGATGATAAATATGTTGTTGGTCATAACTGTGGAGCTAATAACAATTATTTATGGTAGAACTGATAGATGAGGATGCATCCTTTGATGGGAAAGATGATAATCCGTTTGGAGAAGGTGTTCTGTGTGTCCAGAAACTTGATGAACTCATGACCATTTCCTTGCAATCTTTCACAGGCGCATATGGTTATCAAACCATTAGGGTCACTAATTATCTTGAGAACAGACCCTTTCAGGTTTTAATCGATACTGGTAGCACACACAACTTCATTGATCAAGAGATCGCTACGAAGTTAGGGTGTAAACCTTGTGATATATTTGAACAATCTGTTAGTGTAGCAGATGGTAGACTAGTGCAGATTATTGCTGTATGCAACATCTTGCAATGGTTGCTTCAAGGCACTACATTTTCATTTGATTTCTTACTATTATCTTAGGGCAATATGGACATTGTATTGGGGGTGCAGTGGTTGAATACTCTTGGTAGAATCTTGTTTTATTTTAAGGAAAAAACTATAGAATTCAAATATCAAGGGAAGAAGCATGTGTTGAGAGGTGCAACTGGTCAACTAAAATCTTCAAGGGCTAGTTCCTTACTTAAAGGTGTGGGGTCTGATGTTCAGTTCCACACATGATGGATGTCCCTGCTACTGCAAATTCTGGCACTTATTGTTACAGCATTCAAGCTTCACAAGGTACTGAACTAGATCCTGCATTGTCTGCATTACTACAACAATTTACTGTTATGTTTGAACCTCCTACTACTTTACCACCCCATAGAGGTTCATTTGACCATAAAATACCTCTCATGGACTCTGTCATACCTGTCAACAGAAGACCATGTAGATATCCTGGTGTGAAGAAGGATTTTATTGAGAAGTTGGTTCAAGAGATGCTAGATCAAGGAGTTATTCAGCTTCACACGAGTCCTTATACCTCTCCTGTGGTATTGGTGGGTAAAAAGGATGGAACTTAGGAGGTTATGTGTGGATTATAGGGAATTAAATCAATTGACAATTAAGGACAAGTTTCCTATTCCTATCATTGAGGACTTACGGGATGAATTATATGGAGCTTCTGTATTCTCTAAGATAGATCTTAGAACTGGTTACCATCAACTTAGGATGACTGGTAGTGATGCTCACAAAATAGCTTTTAAGGATCATGAAGGCCACTACGAGTTCATTCCAAAGCTTGATGAATGTTGTGTTCAAGCCATTGTTAAGAAAATATGTACTGGTCTTCTTTGATGATGTATGTCTGCTCATATTAATGATGTGCGGGTAGTATTTGAGCTTATGGTTCCAACATCAGTTATATGCTAAAATGTTCAATTGTGCATTTGGGGTTCCTAAAGTTGAATATTTAGGGCATGTGATCAGTAAAGAAGGTGTAGCAACAGATCCTAAAAGATCCAAGTTGTACAACAATGGCTTACTCCTATGAATGTTAAGCAGTTGAGGGGTTTTATATTTTTTGCTGGTTATTATTGGAGGTTTATCGAAGGTTTTGGTACCATTTGTAGACCTCTACATGATCTCCTCCGGAAGGGTTCTTATGGACTGATGATACTACCAAGGCATTTGAGAAACTTAAGGTTGCTTTAGTCTCTGCACCAGTACTAGCTATGTCTAATTATGCATCAACCTTTCTGGTGGAAACAGATGCTAGTGGTAAGGGTATTGGAGTTGTATTAATGCAAGAAGGCCATCCCCTTGCTTACATTAGCAGATAATTGGCTCCTAAACACCAGGCTATGAGTGTTTGTGATAGAGAACTGTTAGCTCTACTCTTTGCTGTTTTTACATGGTCTCATCACTTGTTGGGTAGAAGATTCATGTCAAAACTGATCAGAAGGCACTTAAGTACCTGCTGAACTAGTCTATTCATACTGACTTTCAGGTGGCTTGCATTTCCAAATTAATGGCATTTGATGTTTGCATTGAGTACAAGAAAGGGGTGGAAATAAGGTTGCTGATGCTTTATGTAGGAAACCCGATGCTGAGTTGTTAGCTATCTCTGTGTTAGGATGTCTTGGTGATCTCTTGGATAGGATTAAACATTCTTGGACCAATTATCAGTATTTTCAGGATATCATTAATAAGGTTCAGTGTTTTCCTTATAAATCCTTACTTGGCTTAACAATCAATTGAGGTGGAATGGCAGACTAATGTTTGGTCAAAATGCTCAACTTAGAAGGGATGTCATATCCATCTGGCATGATTCTACTCAAGGTGGACACTGGCATAGATGCCATGATTAAGAGGTTGCAGTCATTATTCTTATGGAAACACTTTGTGCAAGACTCTAAGAGACTTTGGTATATTTGTCAAAGACACAAGTATGATGTTGCTGCAAGTTCAGGTATGCTGCAACCTTTACCAGTGATGGTGTGTGGACAGATATATGTTTGGATTGTCCAAATCTAGTGGAAAGGAGGTCATTCTGGTGGTTGTTGATAGATTGAGCATGTTTGGCTACTTCTTAGCTTTGACACATCCTTATACTACTCGGTCAGTTGCTCAGTGTTTCCTTGATAACATCTTCAAATTGCATGGCATGCCCAATACATTTACTAGTGATAGAGATCCTATCATCCTAAGCAACTTCTGGCAAGAATTGTTTAGTCTAGAAGGGGTCCAGCTGCGGAGATCAACAACATATCACCCTCAAACTGATGGCTAGACTGAGATATTGAATAGAACACTGGAGACTTATTTGAGGTGTTTTTGTTCTGATCATCTTAAGGAGTGGCATTCTTATTTACCCTTAGCTGAATGGTGGTATAATATCACCTACCACACTTCTATTAGATGCACCCGTTATGAAGCTTTGTATGGACTAATACCACCTACCATACTTATATGAGATGCACCCCTTATGAAGCTTTGTATGGACAAAAGCCTCCTATTCATCTTCCTTACTTAACTGGTGAAGCGCCTACTGAGATGGTGGATAGATCCTTGGCTGCTAGGGAGGCTATTATTGAACTGCTGAGTTTCCATATTCGAAGAGTTCAGCAAAGAATGAGCGACATTGCTAACAAACATAGATCTGAGAGGTCTTTTGAGGCAGGTGATTGCGTTTATCTGAAGCTTCAACCCTACAGGAAAATCTCTGTGGTTTTGAGGACATTTCCAAAATTAGCTGCTAAATATAATGGACCTTATCTGGTGGATGCTAACGTTGGTTCAGTAGTTTACAGGTTGTTACTTCCTTCTGATGTCCTAATCCATCCAGTCTTTCATGTTTCTCAATTGAAGAGGTGTTTTGAGATCCCTTCTAGTATCAACCACCCTCCGTGATTCAACTTTCAAGCCCTTGTTGTCCTTAACCTGACTCTATTCTAGACAGAAGATTGGTGAAAAGAGGTAATAAAGCTGTTGGTCAAGTTCTGGTGAAGTGGTCTGGCTTTGATGATACTCAAGCTACTTGGGAGTTTGAATCAGAGTTGCTTCACAGGTTCCCTACATTTCATCCTTGAGGTCAAGGATTTGCTTTAGAAGAGGGTATTGATACAATGATGAGATGAGCCTTTTATTCGAGTCACAAGAAGCAGTTAAAAAAACAGTAGCATTTGAAAATCAATTTACATTGTAGCACTGTTCATTGTCACAAGGTTAGTTACTACTGTGCACTTAGCATTCAGTTAGCAGGCAGTTATCCAGTTAGTTAGAAGAGTGTAGTTGATCTTAGCTGAATTGTAGTATAAATACATGATGTAAATCATTGTGAATATTCATTCAATCAATACAAATTACTTCAGTTTCTCCCTAATTTCTCTATTCTCTGATGTTTTCGGCTTAAGCCCTGAATTCAGTTTCATTTTCTTCGAGTATCTTTCTCCTAGATTGACAAATCCCATTCCAATTACTTGCTATTGCATCATATATGATATATGATGATATGTGTGTGTATATATATGTACTATCTCTTGTTTCTTGTGCTCCCAGGTAGTAATTTTCTCAAATTTTAGATCTCAGATACAGCTGTCAACCTTTTCTTGCTTTTGCTTTCAGATATCCAACATTTTTTGATGATATTGCTGCACGCCTGCTTCCAGTCATCCCCCTAATCATATATAGACTCATTGAAAACGACGCTATGGATGCGGCTGATAGAGTTCTTCAAGTTTATTCAACCTTCCTTCATTACTATCCTCTGAACTTTGCATTTGTTCGTGATATACTTGCTTATTTCTATGGTCATCTTCCTGGAAAGCTAATACTCCGTATACTGAATATCTTAGATATTAAAAAGGTGATGATGGTTGATACTCTGTAACTTCCTAGTTTGTTTTTGCCCTTCTCTTTTAGTAGTTATTGAATCATTCTCTTTTTTTTTTTCTCTTTCAGATACCATTTTCAGAGTCATTCCCACAGCATATCAACTCATCAAATGCAGCAATGTGCCCACCATTGGACTACTTTGCTACACTTTTGTTAGGACTGGTGAATCATGTTATTCCTGCTTTAAATAATAGCTCCAAATGTGCAGCAATGGGAGATTTTGCCAATAATTCTACCCGTGCTCCCCATGGAAAGATCCAGGCATCATTGCAACCTGGGCCAATTATTTCTTCTGATGGGCAGAAACCATATTATCAGATGCAAGACCCTGGAACATTCACCCAGCTTACTCTTGAAACAGCTGTGGTAGAATTGCTTTCTCTTCCTGTTTCGCCATCACAGATTGTCTCATCTCTTGTTCAAATTGTTGTTCACATACAGCCAACCCTTGTCCAATCCAGCAATGGGCTGCATGGAGCTCCTGGTATTTCTGGACAAGGCTCTATTTTGCCTACTTCTCCTTCAGGGGGAAGTACTGATTCTTTGGGTGCAACTAGGAGCGCTCCATCAGTTTCAGGAATGAATACTTCTAATTTTGTTTCACGTAGTGGTTATACTTGCCAGCAGCTGTCTTGCTTGTTGATCCAAGCATGTGGTCTTCTTTTGGCACAACTTCCTCCAGAGTTTCATGTGCAGCTGTATGTTGAAGCTGCACGCATAATAAAAGAAAGTTGGTGGCTTACTGATGCTAAAAGATCAGTGGGTGAACTAGAATCTGCTGTTAGCTATGCTCTACTAGATCCCACCTGGGCTGCACAGGATAATACATCAACAGCCATTGGTATGCCGCTTTAACCAATCTGGAATAGCTTTGCCTGTTTGTTTGCCCACTCTCTTTGTTTCTATCGATTGACCTCTATCGACTGGTATATATATATATATATCAGAATTTTGCTTCTAAAAATAGAAAAAGTAAAAGAAAGGGAGTATCGGAACTTGATGATGACGCCATGTAAATGAAAAGGAGTAGCAAAAATTGATGATGACGCCACTTCCTCCTCAAACCTTGCCTTTGCTGATCCTCCCTGATCTCCTGGTCATGTTCATCCTCCTACTGCTTTCACCAGAGAAAACATGTTCAAGTTATTCAAACTTAACCATTGGCTTACTATTAGAAGTTTGATATAACATCGTCATCTTGAGTGAAGGAACATTCTGAAGAGTTTAGGCAGGGGAATGGGGATATAAGAAGCACAAAAACCAGCACATGACCACGACGCCCTTCCCCCTTCCTATTTTCTGGCACTAAAATTCATCTCAGTACATGATTCCATGCTCTTCCCAAAAAGCTAGCCAAGTTTATCCTTTAATAGGTGTTGCTAGTTGCAGGAGGTCCCTGCTAAGACCGGGCCCAAATTCATGAAGTAAGAATAAATAAATTTAATAAGAATAAATAAATTTAATTAAAGAAGCATAATTTTTGTCATATTTTTCTGTTGCGTGATTAATTTGACGTAGTGGCATGTTAATTTTTGTTAATATTTTGAAGGGGGACGACCTTGGAGTAACTGGTGAAGTTGATGCCATGTAACCAGGAGGTCACGGGTAAAAGCCGTGAAAACAACCCCTTGCAGAAATGTAAGGTAAGGCTGCATCCAATAGACCCTTTTGGTCTGGGCCTTCCCCGTACCGTGCTTAGCGGGAGCTTTAGTACACCGAGTTGCCCCTTTTTTGGGCATGTTAATTTTGTCTCATTGATAAGTCTTTACAATTTTTATACTTAAGCACATAATTTTTTACCATTAAAGGTTGTGGTGATGTGGTAAGTATGCCTCATCCTTAACCAGAGGTCCAGGGTTTGAGCCTTAGGTATGGAGTCACCTTTGGTAGGGAGTGATTTACTGATACGTTCAAACTACAACTTCTTCTACATAAGCGTAAGCGATCGTCGTCAAATATATAACCCAACAAAGGTTGGGGTCGAATCCCACAGGGAATAAAGTGCTAATTAAGTTGTATGTAAATTACTAGACTTTTAATCATAAGTTTCCACAAAATAAAAGGGAGGTTTTGGTTTAAATAATAATATAACAATCACAGTTCAGAGAATGAATATCTTCTTGTAATGTTTTAACATAGAGAAATTGTAAACTAGGGTTATGTTCACCTTGATATTTCAACTTGTTCTAACTATGGGTTATGTGAGGTCATACTTATATTTGCTTAGAGAAATGTAGATAGAATTTCCATCCAAGTGTTTATCAACCTTCAAGGATAGATTTACTTTAATTTTCTCAAACTTAAAGTGATATATGATAATTCTATGCATTCTCCAAGAGATTAATCCGATTAAGGCAACAACAACAACAAACCCAGTGTATTTCCACATAGTAGGGTCTGGGGAGGGTAAAATGTAGACAGTCCATACCACTACCTCCGAAGAAGTAGAAAGACTGTTTCCGATAGACCCACGACTCAAGACAAAGGGCACTAAACAAAGTCGTAATAAAACATAAAACAAGATGGAATAACATAAATAAGACACCCACAAAGTAATGCTATATACTAACAAACCAAAGACACCCAACACACCCAAACCCTCATAACTAGAAGCTCCAATCTGTGGACACAACCCTAATACTACTAGCCCGGCTACACCAAAGCTCTCCTAACTACTGGCTACAACTCACCCATACGCACTAGCCTTCTAACCTAATTCGCGTCTTTCATACCTTTCTATCTAGGGTTATATCCTCAGTAAGCAGTAACTTCTCCATGTCGCATCTAATCACCTCCTTCCAATATTTCTTCGGCCTACCTCTACCTCGCTTAAAACCATCTAAAGCTAACCTCCACACCTACGAACTGGGCATCCGTGCCCCTCCTCATCACTTGCCTAAACCATCTCAGCCTCACTTCCCGCATCTTCTCCTCCACCGAAGCCACTCCCACCTTCTCCCAGATAGTCTCATTCCTAACCATATCTCCCCTAGTAAGTCCACACATCCAATGCAACATCTTCATTTCCACCACCTTCAACTTTTGAATGTGGGAGTTCTTGATTCGCCAACATTCCGCTCCATATAACATGGCCGGTTGAACTGCCATTATGTAGAATTTGCCTTTAAGCCTGGGAGGCACCTTCTTATCACACAACACTCCTGAGACGAGCCACCGCTTCATCCATCCTGCCCCAATAAGGTGAGAGACATCCTCATCAATCTCTCCATTCCCCTGAATCATAGACCCAAGATACTTAAAACTATCCCTCTTACAAATAACCTGAGAATCCAACCTCACCACCACCTCGTCCTCCTGCATCAAGTCATTAAACTTACATTCTATGTACTCCGTGTTGGTCCTACTCAACCTGTACCCTTTAGACTTAAGGGTTTGTCTCCAAACCTCCAATTTATCATTCACACTCCCTCGCGTCTCATCAATCAAAACTACATCATCCGCAAATAGCATATACCAAGGTACCTCTCCTTGAATACGCAGCGTCAACACATCCTACACCAAGACAAATAAAACGGGCTAAGAGTCGATCCCTGGTGCAACTCTGTCAAGACAAGGAAATGCTCTGAATCTCCACCCGCTGTCCTCACCGAGTCTTTGCTCCATCATACATGTCCTTAATCGATCTGATGTATGCTACCGGGACCACTCTCACCTCCAAGCTTCTCCAAAGAACCTCCCTAGGGACTTTGTCGTACGCCTTCTCCAGGTCGATGAACGCCATGTGTAAGTCCCTCTTCCTCTCCCTGTACTGTTCCCTAGTCTTTGCACCAGGTGAATTGCCTCTCTCGTCGAACGATCGAGCATAAATCCAAACTGATTCTCAGAAATAGACACGATCCTCCTCAACCTCCGCTCGACCACCCTCTCCCAAATCTTCATAGTGTGACTTAACTACTTAATACCCCTGTAGTTGTTGCAACTTCGGATGTCACGCTTGTTCTTATATAAAGGAATCATAGTACTCCATCTCCAAGCCTCGAACATTTTTCGCAGTCTTGAAAATATCGTTAAACACTTCAGCCAACCACCTTAAACCTACTCCGCCAGTATACTTCCAAAAATTTACTGGAATATCGTCAAGCCCCGTCACCATACCCCTTTGCATCCTGCGAATAATCTCTCTGGCCTCCTCAACCTTAAAACGTCTACAATAACTGAAATCAAGGCACTCATCTGTGTGGTTTAGCTCCCCTCACACAATGTCTCTGTCCCGCTCATAATTCAAGAGTATAAGAAAATACGACTGCCATCTTCTCTTAATATGAACGTCCTCCACCAGTACTCTGTCATCCTCCCCCTTAATGCACTTCACTTGATCGAGGTCACGACCCTTCCGCTCCCTATCCTTAGCAAGCCTATACAACCTTTTTTTCCTGCCTCTCTCCTCTAGTCCCGCATACAAGCTTTCAAATGCTGCTGTCTTAGCAGCAGTAACTGCTAACTTAGCCTTTTTATGAGCTAACTTGTACTCCTCCCTTTTCACCCGCTTCTCTTCTTCCTAACTCTCAACCAACTTAGCATTAGTGATAAGAATCGGGTTACGTTAATAAACAAGAAAATAATGCGAAAGCGAAAATACTAAGATTAAAGGCAAGAAATTAAAGATAGGTAAAATTGGAGAATAAAATCCCCAATTTCGAGGTTAAATGCTAAGAACCCTAATTGATCTTAGTATTCAAAATTAGCGGATTAAGATTAATTATGATACTAGTAGAGTCAATTCAAGAACTTACATCAAAAGTGATCTAGACCCCTATTTCAAAGAAACTAAAGACAACAATTAGTATAAGACTAATCACCTTCTTTAATTAACTTTAATAGAAACCAAAGATATCAAATTGAGAATTAATCTTACTTCCTAAAGAATCGTTCTTATAAGATTTCAAGATAAATCCCAAGTAGCCACACACAAAGGTGTAAATAAGAGAAACTCTCAATTAATAATAATATTGTCTCATTGAAAATAACAAAATCCATCCCTATATATAGGGAAAAAAACCTATCCCAAATAGCATGGGATTGGAATCTACCTTTATCAAATCTAACTAGGACTAGGAAAAAGCTATCCCAAATAGCATGGGATTGGAATCTACCTTTATCAAATCTAACTAGGACTAGGAAAAAGCTATCCCAAATAGCATGGGATTAGGATCTACTATTATGGAAATAATAAATAAAATCCTACTAGGACTAGGAAAGCATGTAAAAATAATACCAAAAAATTCTCTCCTAAGAAAATAAGGAAAAGTTTTTCAAATTTACTGACAACCCATATGGGTTTAATCTTCTTCTTTTTGGGCTTGAACTTGAATCATGAAATATGTGTAACACTTTTCCCATTCTTCTTCATAATTCTTGGACTCGTTCTTGGGCTTTTTTCCCATTATAAACATCTTCTTGATTTCATTGAAGCCCGTCAATTTTAATGCAAGTGGACCAGCCATGATGCTATCATTCCCCTCTTCTTGAAAACAATTCGCCCTCGAATTTGAATCTCGCATAATCAAGATGACATACAATAGTAAACAACATCCATTACTTGAAAACAACAATTGTAGGAACAAACCAAGATAGTGACCATGCGTCCACTTAACCCAATTAATCCTTTCATGTATAAAATCACCTTTATAAAACATGTGGACATCGTCATCCCAATAGAAAGTTCTCTTATTTGTATGAGCACAACAAAATTCATGTATGAACAACGTCGGAGATGATATGTGCTTCTCCAATTTAACTCTATCAATAAAGTACTCTAATGGGCTTGCCAAAGACGACATAACATCTATAGAATATGCATCAAATTGAACACTTTTATGATATAGCTAAGCATCCTCAATTACACTTCTCAGATATTTTCCCACGTACCTATTCACATCAACGTAAGAATTAAGAGTGTAGTTCATCACCTCAAAAAAGACCTTAAGTGTTCTAGAAATCCCAAGAATGTGAATAAACCAATCACACATACTGTATTTGGACTTATATGGCAAAATAACAACACCTCGTTCCTTTTGCATGAGCGTTAGATTCCCAACTGTATTTTTGATCTTTTTGTCACGAGTCTTATCTTGGAAAGATCCAAAACAATTCTCTTTACCTTTATACTTCTCATCAACATGCACTTGCTCAGTAGGATATTTAGTTTGGACCACCTTAGGAATAAGTTTATTCAATGATGATTTTTTAATGCAAATATTCCCATGAGTATCTGCAAAAGAGTCAAAATAACTAGAAGAAGAAGTAGGAATATTACAGTAAGAATAAAAAATAACCTTATTCAAAGTCTCTTGTTTTTCTCTCTCTACCTCACAACCATCCCTTTCTTTTTTATTCTCGTGATCATCTCTCTTTTCTCTTCTCTTGACCTCAATTGACAGCTTATTCTCTCCACACAACACAACCTCTTTCTTTTCCTCTCTTCGAATGTCAACATGCACTCCCTTACTCATTCCATTATTTTCTCTCTCAAAATCTTTCATTGCTTCTTTCACACGTTTGTGATCTTCATAAACTTGGGATGGAGTTAAAGGTACAAGGTTATATTTTCTTTCGTTTAGCTCAAGAGAAACTCTATTCTTCCCCTTATCATAAATTGCATTCCTATCAAACTGCCAGGAATGCCTAAGCTTGATATGACAATCTTGCATTGGAATTACATCACAAAGAACATTATCAGAGTACCTTCCAATGGAGAAAGAAATCATGCATTGCTTAGTCACCTTAAGTTCACCAAAATCATTGTGTTTGATGCATGTAAGTTTCAACTTCTCCACCACGTATGAACTTATCACATTAGCATCACTTTCAAAATCAATAATCATAGAGCAAATATTATCCTTTATCCCACACCTTGTATGAAAAACATTTCTCCTTAAATCAGTTATATTCACCTGATTAGGTGGGTTTTGGGTGCCCTCTAATGCATCGAGTCGAGCAGAAATCCTTCTAAGTGCCTCGGCTATGTCGTTGTTTTGAGTCCCAGCATCAGTATCTTTTTGAGACATCTCCAAAAGTTAAAGAAAACAAAAACTCTCAATTTGACCCTTTTTTTTTTATCTCACCCTTTCTTGCCATTTTCCCACTCAAATTACTACCTTTGGCTGAATTCTTTAGGATTTATATATACAACCCTATTAGCAACAACTTTTTAGAAGTAAGATGTAGAAAGAAAAGAATTTATCAATACCCAGATAAATTGGGTGTGATGAGACAAGGAAAAAAGACCAATTTGTGTAAATAGAAAAATTTTCAAATTTTCCCTCTTCTTGATTTTCCTTGTGATGTTGGAAATCAAGAAACACAAAAAAAATCTGATTTTTTTTATGATAATACCTTAATTCTTAAACAGATAAATTTTATCTCTTTTTAATTTCTTTTTTTCTATTTTTTTTTTGGCTATATAGCTTAACAATGAAAAGAATATTTTATTTGAGTGTTTTTTTTGTGAAACTCCCAAGATTATCAAGAACAGAACCTTGATAGAACTGCTCTGATACCACTTGATAAGAATCGGATTACGTTAATAAACAAGAAAATAATGTGGAAGCGAAAATACTAAGATTAAAGGCAAGAAATTAAAGATAGGTAAAATTGGAGAATAAAATCCCCAATTTCGAGGTTAAGTGCTAAGAACCCTAATTGATCTTAGTATTCAAAATTTGCGGATTAAGACTAATTATGATACTAATAGAGTCAATTCAAGAACTTTGATCAAAAGTGATCTAGACCCGTATTTCAAAGAAACTAAAGACAACAATTAGTATAAGACTAATCACCAATAACAACAACAATAAACCCAGTGTATTCCCACAAAGTCGGGTCTGGGGAAGGTAGAATGTACGCAGTCCATACCGCTACCTCTAAAGAAGTAGAGAGGCTGTTTCCGGTAGACCCCCGGCTCATAGTATAAGACTAATTACTTTCTTTAATTAACTTTAATAGAAACAAAAGATATCAAATTAAGAATTAATCTTACCTCCTAAAGAATCGTTCTTATAGGGTTGGAAAGAGTGATGCTTATGGGTAGTATTAGGACAAGTAATGTTTGACAACAAATATTATTTCCCAAATTATAGGTTTGTTTTGATAATTGGTTCTTACTACCATTGCTCTTCCTTACTAGCATGTAGAATCCCACGTGCCTATAGGCCTAGAATCTATTCCTGAGACCTTTCGACTACATTAATTCTCATAATAGGCCTAGAACTATCGAGGCGAACATCAAACATGTTGACTCCCATGTGCCTATCATTCTTTATGAATATTGGATGTATTTTTTCCCTCCCATTCACAAGTAATTAATGATCAAGTCGCTTGGATTGCAACTTAACTCCCTGCTCTTTAGTATGTTTGCGACCATGCCATATGGACTATTGCGATGAAGGACCATGAGCTTTGTCTCCTTTGTCATAGATTTCTAGTTCCAACTTTTAGGAGTCTCCTCCCATTGACCCATGAATTCACCACCACCAACAAATTCTGCAATACACATTGTAGACCTAGATGATAATCTTGACTAAACCAACTTAGTGGTCTGTACTAATCCAAGACCGACAAGAACTTTTTACTATAATAGAAAGATCGAACCTGATTGCTTTTTCAATGACCACCAGAATAATGGAACGGATTACAACTTTGAAAGAACACCTGGAGGGTTAGAATGGAGCTAATGGCTTGGATGGAAAAATCAGTAGAGAAGTGGTTAACAATGGATGAAAATGGGAGGATTATAACAGTGTTGGTGTGATTTTTTGATGGTAACTGAAAAAAGTTCGTCGGAGAAGCTTCGAAAATCGCGAAATCTGGAGGAAAAAATATTTTGATCGTGTGAAGCTTGTTGGGGAATTTTGTGTTTTTTTTTAAAAATAAAATCTTGTATAATAAATTATTTAAATGAATTGATTTGTATTTATAAAAGTTGGAGGTTGAGGTGGGGTCAGGGGCTAAACCGTATGTTTTAGATCTTGTATGCTAGGGTGGTTGTTTTTAAAACTTTATTTGATGATGTCATAAAAAGTATCTCTGCCATAAAAATGTCTCTTTCCTATTTTTTCAAGATTGGTGTCTTTTTGTCAAAATAACTTTTGAGAATGACTCTTTAGCCAAGAGCCCCCTGTTTTTAGTTTGTGATCTCTCTTTGATTTTGATTTTTCTAAATAAGAATTTTGTCAACCATTTGGAATCCGTTATTGATACAAGAATAATCACATAGATGAGCTTATGAGAGTGTGTGTTGGACCCGAGGCTCGGTGTGTACAAGTAAGGTGCAAAGAACACCCAAAATGTTCACCAAAAACGTCCAACACTACAAAATTCCTACACTTGAAGGGCGCCCCTCTACTAAGGGGCCTTTTGGTCATTTAGCTTCTATTTTTGTAATGCACTATATAAAGGACATTCTAGGGTTTCCTTACTTAGTTTTGGACATTGAATCTTGCAATACACAATTGAAACACACAAGTTTTCTCTCAAAAGGGACTTGGCGGAAACTAGGAACAACTTAGGTGTGGATTCACTTTTGTTGTTAATTTGCTTGGATCGTTGGGTGCTTGAAAGATTGAAGTCCCTCTTGTGTCCTCTGTAGATTGTAGGTGTTGCTACTATCTTCATTAGGGGTCTTTGTGTGTCATCTACACTTAGGTTCTTAGTCATTGTAGTAGTGGATGTCACACTTTCTATCCTTATCTTTATTGTAACCTTGTAACCATTTCTATGTATTCTTAAGTCGTGTGTTGTTATTGTTTCCTCTTGTTGTTATTGGTATCTTGTTCATCTTATTGTGTTGTTAATCATAGTTTGAATTGACTGGTTTTGGTGTCAAAACACCATTATAAACCGTTCTTGTTGTTGTTATTGTGAATCCGAGAGTGGTCACCAAAAGATGTCCTCGGTTTCTTGACTAGTGGACTGTTTTGGTGTGTGGTTTTTGTGTTTTCCTTGGTTATTGTTGTATCATTTGATATCAGAGCCATCTTTGATTTTGTTCTAACAAGATCATTCTTGGGTTTGAGAGTTTGAAAAATCAAAAACAAAAAAAAAAACAGATTTTGTGTTCTTGTTGTTCTTGGCCGAGAAAGTTGTGGATCTTGTTTTTGTCTTGGCTGAAATATAAGAGAAAAAATATTATTGAATTGTTGTAACTACATTATTACATTGAGGCCCTATTTATAGACAATACATTTCAATCCTTTTCCTAATAGGACTCTACATTACAATCCTTTTCCTAGTAGGATTTTATATGCTATTCCTATTCTTACTCATATTCTAACACCCCCCTCAAGCTGGTGCATAGAAGACATATGTACCAAGCTTGTTATGGATGTAACTAATATGAGAGTCGGCGAGGGACTTGGTGTAGATATCTGCAAGAAAACTGATAAGGGCTGCTTTGGACGTCTGGGAGACCTCAATTGTAACGGAACAAACTGAAAAAATGATTTGAAAAGTAGTAAATATTGCCGTAAAGTCTATGTGTCGCTGGAAAATTGCTGAAAACTGGTATAAAATATACGGGTCATCTCGAAATCAAGAGACGAGTAGATCTTGAACATGAAAGTCACCGGAAACTTAGCCGAAACATGCTCACACGCCGGATTATTAGATTTGATGGCTGAAAAGTGACTACAATCTGAGGAAAAAAAAGTATATGGGTAGGGTCGGAATGATGACACGACCCTACTGAAAAAGAGAAATATGTGTAGGGTCGGAATGATGGCACGACCCTATTGAGGAATAGAAATTATATGAGTAGGGTCGGAATGACGGCATGATCCTACTGGAAAAGAGAAATTATATGGGCAGGGTCGGAATGATGGAACGACCCTACTGAAAAAAATCTGAGGAGTCACTAGAAAGACGTACGGAACTATGTAAATTAAATCTGAGGAATCACCAGAAAGATGCATGGTGCTATGCAACTCAGATATGAGACAATAGTCCGAAAAGATGCACGGTGCTATGCAAATCAGATATGAGAAAATAGTCACCGAAAAGAAGTAAGGTGCTAAGAAAAATAGATATGAAAAAGTAGTTACCAGACAGATGCATGGTGCTACGCAAAGATATGAGAAAATAGTTACTAGAAAGATACACAGTGAGTCAGTGACCCAACTTTTGCTAACATAATCATTGGCCAGACGAGCGACATATATGGATTATAGCCGTCCGCCGGCAGTGTAAACTCTTTGATTCTTTACCAAGATCTTGGAAGCTTTGATACCATGTGAGAAATATAAGAGAAAATATTATTGAATTGTTGTAACTACATTATTACATTGAGGCCCTATTTATAGACAATACATTCCAATCCTTTTTCTAATAGGACACTACATTACAATCCTTTTCCAAGTAGGATTTTATATGCTATTCCTATTCCTACTCATATTCTAACAGTTTCTTTCTCACCAACACTAAAAAGTGTCCAAATCTAAGCTTGAACTTGAACTTGTTGATGTTTGTTAATGTGAACAAAGTGTGGCCGATTAGGTGTTGTTATTGTTGTGGAGTTGGGCGTTGGAATTTGTTGTTGTTCTTGGAGAATATTGTAGTTGTTCTTGTTGTTCTTCACCCTTTTCATCTCTTGTTAAAACAAAAAAGTGAACATTAGATCTACAAAAGGTGAAAGACAAGCTTGTTGTACTTGTTGGTGAAAGACTTGTTCACATCACTTCCAAGACTTGACAACTACTTTTCACCTACTTTCCTTGATTTAAGGACCTTGTTTCAAGGAGAAAGTACCAAGAAGGTCAAGTCTTGTTTGAATTTGAAAAAGAAGATCCAAGACCAAATTTCCCTCCATTAACGAAATCCACCATTTCCAAATTGTAAAATTGGTCAAGACTTGAAGTTGGAGAGTAAAATTTTGACAAAACAGAGGCCAATAGTGGACTTCCACGTCACTAAATTACTGTTCATGCAATATTTTTTGAGTTCAAATTTTAGTATTTCTTAGGTTCATTTTATTGTTTCTTGGTTTCGTTTGTTGGTTTGAACACTAATTGTTGACCTAGTAATCTCCTACTAGCTTGTTAGTTAGTTTTGTGCCCATTTGTTCGTGTTAGCGTTATTTGTGTACGTTTTGTCATTTTGATTCGTTGATTTAGTTCTTGGCTCTCGTCCTACGATATTTGTTTGAGTTTCAAACCGAAATCCAATCCGGACAAGAGTAGACTCAATCCTCGACTCCTCACGGATTCCTTAACTGGCTTACAACACTTGTGAAGCCACGAGTAAGGTAATCGAAGTGTGTGAGTATGGTGAGTCTTTGAACTAATTGTTTGTTGTTTTTGTAGGTAATTTTTATTAGGTACTTGGTGTCAAAACTCCTTTATAAATCGTTCTTGCTGTTGTTATTGTGAATCCGAGAGTGGTCACCAAAAGAAGTCCTCGGTTTCTCGACTAGTGGACTGTTTTGGTGTTTGTTTTTTTGTATCTTCCTTGTTTATTCTTGTATCAGTTATGCTTTTGCTTTGATCAACTTCGGAGATTAGGATTTAGGAGTGCAGGTTTGATTGAAATGCAAGTCATATGTCTTTAGTTGAATAATATGGAGACTAAAAGTGGAATAACAAATGCACAAAGACTCTTATTTTCCTTAAAAGTATGGCTATTATGTCAAGGTAGTACCATATTGTTATCAAAATAACAGGAGTGCATATTATCCATGATTCTTAGACATGGTAGATTATCCAGTTAAGGAAAAGAGTCAATCTTATGAGACGACCTGAATTGTGAAGTAGGTCATGTAGAAGGGAACATGTGGAATGTTTCTTATTTCACTTGGTTCACCTTTTATTTTTGAAAAGTATTTTATTAACAGTAGGGGAAAACTCTGTATGCAAGCTGTATACCCCAAATGTAGAGAAACCCACACCAAAATATGGTTGTCTACAAAATATGTCCAATCTCCTATACAAACAGGAACTTCATGGTAACGCCCAAAAGAAACTCAGGAACCTCATGGTAATGCCAAAAAGAAACTCAGGAGCCTCATGGTATCATTAAAAAGAAACTCAGGAACCTCATGGTAATGCCAAAATGAAACTAAGTACAAAAGACTGTTTTGCAGTTTTACTATATCTTACTCGACCCCTTCAAGCTCTCCTATTTCTCTTTCCATATAACCCACATAATAGCTAATGACGCGACACTCCAAACCCTAGGCCTCCTCTTTCACATCCTGAAAGCCCAACTTTGAAAAGCTTTCATCACTGTGTCCGACATCACCCATTGTACTCCAAACCAACAGACCATCGACCATAAATTAATAGCCACTTGCAATGCAATAGGAGATGATTCACATCTTCACCAGAGCATCTACACATGAAGCACCAACTCACATAATTGATCCTCTGTAATTTTCTGGAGTCAAAATCACTCCTTTAGTTGCCAGCCATGCAAAGAAACACACCTTTCTAGGCACTCTTTGGATCCAGATAGACCAATAGGGGAAGGAAGATCCCTCACCCCTAATAAACCCTATTATACAAGGGTTGTCAAATCTTAGTTTGAAAGCAGGGTATTGAAGAATACCAGTAGACAGGTTTGACTAAAGCCAGTATGGCGCTGTAGTGGTCATATCTTCATACTGCTAAAATGCTCTATCTTGCTATCAAATGAGTTTTATTCTATGTTTCGTGGAAATGGGTGTGGGTACCTATATGGGGTGCATCTCTTGAAGTCGGATTCGTCATTAATCTTAGGATTCGGCGATACTAATAGGACTATAGATACGTGTATTAATTAAGATATTATGACATATATTAGTATATATTTGACAATTAATTCAAGTTATTAAATAAGAGCTAGTATAATTTAATTCTTTTTAAACTCTTTGTATTTTATTCCCAAGTTATCTCGTAGAATGGCAAAGTTGTCTAGTAGTTTATGTGAATATATAAATGATATAAATCCAAAATGAAACCAAGTATCCAATCAATCTATATTTTAAAGGTCTTAGGTTTATTCAAAACACCCAAGTTAGGTTGACCATATTGAGTGTGGATCTCACACTCACGCCCACGCCCACACCCAAATCGTGTTGTTTCGACACAGGCGCCGCAAGGATTTTGATAGATCTAAACAGTGTAGGTTTTAATTGTTTTGGGGGTACTGATACTCCTTCAATCCAGTACTAAGCATCCTTTTATGGGGACCTTAATTTCGTCTCTTCCTAATCTTTCATTATATATTACCCCTGAAGGCTGTTCAATTTGTTGTTCCTTGAACATTATTCTCAATTAAAAAAAGAAATGCTCGAAGAAAACTACTGCATCTGACCTGCATTTGAGCGTAAAATGTGAGACCATCATTGGACGCACATCATGTCGACATGCTGAATCGCATTAACCCTCACCTTACTTCTGTCACTTTAAGCAAGGAGTGATCGCTTTTGGTAACACTGCATTTGAGGGAGTTATATTATTGCAAATGCAGTTATATTATTGCATCATGTTTTTCTTTCAAACAGTGTTCTTTTTCTTCTTCTAGGTATAATTTAGCTGTTGCCTTTCTCAACATTGTCTTTTTCGACATGGAATTCTAGTACACTGACGTAATCATTGGTCTTCTAGGTAATATTGTCGCACTGCTACATGCTTTCTTCTGCAACCTCCCCCAAGAATGGCTCGAGGGAACACATCTTATCATTAAGCACCTGAGGCCTGTGACATCTGTTGCGGTATTAAGAATAGCATTTCGTATTATGGGTCCTTTGCTTCCAAGGTTGGCGAATGCTCACACCCTTTTCAGTAAGGTACAAATTATTTCTGAGTTAATGTTCATTTTTCTCTTAATTGGATCAGTAAGGGGTTAACGTAGGGGATTTGAATTTGATTACAATTTTCAGAGAAACCTAGTTTATTTTCTTATCTTTTCTAAATTTGATCGGCTGAGATTATATGCTCACATTTGACCATTCTCCTGCATAACAGTCCTTCTTTTGCCCTGTATAAAGAAAACATGAAAGAGCTAAATTAATTACTAAGTATGCAGTGTAAATTTCCACAATCCCTTACCTACCCTCGTCCATCCCTTAACCTGGATAATGACCACATAAGCACCTCCGGAACCGAACAAAAAGAGATGAAATAGTTCGCCTCGTCCTTGTACAACTAGCAGGTGCTGGTGTTTTGTCTTCCCTTTCACCTCATACTCACGTGGAATTATATAAGCCTACGTTACAACATGATGTCTCAAATCGACTGAGTTATGCCCATTTTAAGCACCATGAAGTTTCTAAGTGGTGCGGCCAAAATGACTCTTGAAGGCACTAGAGTATAAGTAGGGGCGGGTCTAGGTAGAGGCAAGAAGGGTCAGATCTAGGTGGAGGCCAGGAGATTCACTCGAACACTCTTCGTGGGATAATTACACGGTATATGTAAGGTCAAAATTTAGTTTTATGAGCATATATGTCATAATGAATCCCCTTGACACAGATGAGAAGCTTAACTCATTGGTTAAGGGAGTTCAAACTTTACCCGTATGTCCCTAGTTCAAGTCTTACTTACTGCACTGTTTTTCCTCCTTTTTTTGCTTTGGCTTTTCCCATAGCAGAGACTATGAATTTTTGGGCTCTTTATTCTTATTCGCTTTTTGGTTATTTTAATTTTACTTCTCTTTTATTATTTTTCTCTTCTTTGTTGTTTCTCCCTCTCAGTTTTTTATTTTGTTCAAAGTTATTAGGCATAATCGTTTAATTTTTGCTTTCTCCCGTGACGACGGCCTTATATAGCTTCATCTTTGCCCTTGGAGCTATCAAGCCCCCTTGTTTGAAATGATTTCGTCCTCGAATTTGACCCTACATCAAATAAGGACTAGTCAACAACACTGAAAGTAGCACTTAATTGATACTCAAGCAGTGTTTTGGAATGCGAACGCATCATCGCATTATGTGGTGATGCAATGCGATGCGAGGGCTTTTCCGCTGCGAGTAACTGATGCAAGGCTATTTAACAAATACGGGCGCATAACCCTGTGATGTGAGATGCGGTGTGATGCGAGATGTGAGCCGTTGCGTTCACATCGTGTTGATTTTATTTGTTGGGTCATTTTTAAATTAAAAATAAAAGAGTCAGGTCAATTTTAAAGTTAAAAAAGAGTCAGAGCACTGTTGCCTTCACTTCTGCAAAATTTTAAGGTTAGCTCTGAAGAGAGTCGCGACTTCATTATTGCGACCTCTTTTCTTCTTCACTGATGTTTTGTGATAGTTTTTCTTCCTTCTTCTTTCTTCTCCCTTCTTCCTTGATTTACCGTTTTTCACTGCTGCGACTTTACTATTTTTTTCTTCTTTCTTCTTCTTCTTCTTTTTGTTTTTTCACTTCTGCTGTTCATTGTGACGATCAATTACTGTTTTGCTCTATTTTCTTTTTTGTTTTTTCTCTTTCCTTTTCTTTGTTTTTTTACTTATGCTCCTCACTTCTTTTTTTTTCTCCAGTTTCGGTGTTTTAACTTGTGATTTGGTGTTTCGTTTAAACTTTTGCTTATATATATTGTTTTTATTGTTGTTATATAGTTGTTGAGGTCTTTTTAGTTATGACTTACTACTTACTGTTTGGATGTTTTTGGTCTTTTTTCTTTTAAATTGCGCTTTAGTTCAATGATGCGGTCGCATCGCTTCACGCATCGTGTAATGCGTGATGCGGAGTTGTAACGCCTCGAGATCCCATCCCGAGACGTCACACGGTGCTTATGGACCCGAAGGACCACAAGCTAACCCTTTACTGATATCTGTACCTGTACACTGCATAATATCTGAAAAAAATGCGGAAACTTGCCATAAGGTTCAACACATCTATACATACTCATAATACAGAAAACTTAATACTAATATTTGAAAAAAAATGCGGAAACTTGCCATAAGGTTCAACACATCTATACATACTCATAATACAGAAAACTGAATACTAATACATCCGTCCGAAAAGCCTCTAACTGTCTGAATTGTGGAGTTGATGGGACATGTCCCCAACTAACTCCGTCAACAGAAAATAAACAAAGTCTGAAACAATAGTAGTAAACTGAGACTCGTCCTCGAAAGAAGAGGACTCACTGCTACTGCTGCTGACTGGGACCAAACTGCTGAGGATAAACTGGATCCTGTGCCTTTGAACCTATGGTGTCAAATAAAACACCATAGCACAAATGCGTCAGTACAAAAATGTACCGAGTATGTAGACGGGGTAGGCTAATGCAAGGGTTCATGCATGCACAATATCTAAACTGAATAATGATGAAAATGCCGCTTGAGAACACATACATGAATGCACAGAACATGAACACAATTATCGCAACTCTAGATACTGAAACTCAAATACCACTTTACTGCAGGCTGAACTCACTACTGACACTGAGATACTGAATCACTGACTCATCTGATACTGATAACTGAGGATCTGGATGTGCTTACATCAATGACTGAATTCTTGGACTTACTGCTTTCGACTGACAGGATTAGAGATCAACCTTTCTAACAGATGATTTCGGAAGCTTTATCAATGATAAGAAATATGATTATATCTGAATCTGACAACAAGAATACTCAATAGAAATCTGATACTGTGATCAAGCCTGTCTGACAGCATATCTCTGAATATAATATCAAATAACTGTATGTGAGACCAAGTCTATCTGATGGGATGGCCCATAAATCAATGGAACTATCTGAGTTCCTCACAATGATAGATGACTGTATCTGACAGTCCTGATTTCTGAAGACTGATTCTGAAACTGAGACTGAATCTGAAACTGTGGGAAGTATTCACTTAACCGACATTCCCCGACCTACCACATGCGGGGTCCAACCTGTGCCTCCAGTTGGAAGGGTGTCATTACCGCGCCACTGGTAAAGATAACTCTATGTGACCCTCATCTAGCAGGTCCTTAAACGAGAACGGTGGAGCCCTCATCTAGCAAGTCAAGCCACCTCATCTACCCTCATCTAGCAGGTATGATGTCTCTCATCCACCCTCAACTAACAGGTGTGATGTCTCAACCTACGCTGGCTACGTAGTTCTGGAGCACAAGGATTGCTTCTAAGAATCACACCCTCTACTAGTAGGTGAGTTCCCATCCTTGAGCTCGCTCGGTGCTAGTTTCTACTCCCAACTGAAAGACTCAGCACTGAATTCTCAACTGAACACTGGTTGAACTGAATCTGACACTGATCATATTACTCAAAAGGTCTGACTGAGTTACGCTGAGATCACTTGGTTCCGTATCTGACGGAAAAAATATCGAATCATGGTATCTGACTGACGATACAGAGCCTGAATAGATTACTCGAATCGCTTCTGAGATTAGGATTGAATCACTTGAATACTATTAGAACTGAGCTGATTACAGGTCTGAGGCTAGATTACTAGCGATATAGAGATTACAGAGATAACTGAGCTTTATTAAGCTTCGCACTTGTCTGAGGATACAGAGTTCTATAGTTCACTGAGTTCTGAGAAACATGGCTCGATTGGAATTATCGAGAAACTGACACGGGCTCTAGACAACAACTTTATTTTCGGGTATAAATACCCCCAGGACTCGATAACATAAAAGTAAGACATAATCATTCTTTATCACAAATCATTCATGCATCATCACGATCATCCATGCATCACTACAATCATTCATTCATCATTACAAGCATTCATTCATCATTACAACCATTCATGTATCATCACAATCGTTAAAGCATCACTTCAAGTAGTTGGGCATTATAACATACTGTCCCTCTCAAGATCCTTAGGACATCGCATTAAGCATTTAGGAAACATAGACCTCTATTCATCATCATAAACTAGCCTAGGGAAGACATGCTATTAGATTATACCCCATTCAACGAGATCTTACATCAAGTACTTCATACCCATATCAGTCTTGTCATGTATTTGGATATCACTTGATTTGGGGGAAACTTCATACTAACACGTCACTATTTACTTGCTAACCACTTGACATGTATTAAAAGCTTAGCATATATCAAAGAGCACAAAATCGGGGAATTTACAACTATCATATCTCGACTTGTTCACTAGGGTCTTTCAACAACCACTAGACACGACTAATTTTACACCTACTTGGGGATTTCATGCTATCTTGGCACATTTCACTCACTAAGGCATTTTATCAAACACTAGGCATGCATGGACTAGCTCACAATTTGGGGTTTCCTATTCAACATACTATAGTGGCCCTTATGCTTCACCTAAGCTCTTTATCAAACCTATGGGGAACGTTCTTCACTTATTCAACCATTTTTACACCCAAAAGTCATGAACACATCACATGGAAAAATAACTTCAAGAGGGTCTATCACAAACATCACATGAATTCCACATACTAGGGTCAAAGCTCATAAATTTTGTAGGCAAACATAAATCAAAACTCAACAACACATTAAACATCCATTTCAACTCATACAAATCATTTACAACTCATAAACATAAAAATCTTTTAGTTTTAAAAAGGGTTCTTGAGCTTCTTGGATAAAAGGGACCAACATCTACATACCTTAACCTTTGAAATTGGATGAACTTTAGTGCTTGAAACTTTATCCACACTTGAAATAAATAAATTCTTGAAGCCCACACTATGAGGAACTTGATTCTTGAAGAAACCTTGAAGATTTATGGATGATTTTTGGAAGATTAGGGTTCTTGATTGAAACCCTAGTTATACTCTCTTGAGAGAGTTGAAAAAGAAAATGATTGAATTAGGGTTTGAATGAGGATTCCTCATATTTATAGAGGCTCAAAAAGGGTGGGAAATGACCAAAATACCTTTGCAAAAACTCCCTTGAATTGTTGGAAAAATGTACTTGACGCCATCCGTGACAGGCCGTCAGGTTCGTGATAGGCCGTCACGAATGGTCGTCACAAAAGGGGTCCAAATTCTTGATTTTCTGCCCAGGGCTGACAACGTCGTCAGAAATGTCGTCAGAATGTGACGACGTCGTCAAAAAGGTCGTCACCGTTTTCCAGCTTGACAGGCTGGAGTAAAATGGGCATAACTCTTTGCTCCGATATCGGATTTAGGCGAAATTGATATCGTTGGAAAGCTAATTCAATGATCTTTCATTTGATATATAGCAAACAACCCAGTTCTTAATACACAACGAGTTATGGTCGATTGAAGTTGACCCATATTTTGACGGTCACTAAAACTTGAACGATAGGAAAGGTTTCAACTCGTTCATGAGTTAGGGGACCTCTATGATCTTAATTTATGCTCAAATAAAATAGTCTGCTATTCAGCCTGCTTCAACAAAATAGGAATTTGGGCTTTGCGCAGTTTGAGTATTGTTACATAATTTCAATCTTTTTTCAAATAGGATACTACATTACAATCCTTTTCCAAAGAAGGTTTTATATGTTATTCCTATTTCTACTCGTATTCTAACAGTCTTCATATACTTGGGAAGGAGTTAAGGGTGCCAAAATTTAATTTCCCCCTTATGTTCAAGAGGATTCTTATTTCTACTCCATCATGGAAGGTATATTCTATTTCTAGGGTCGGCCGAACAAATATGACAAACTTGCATTGTTATAACATCACACAGAAGTTCATCTGGATTCTCCCCAATAGAAAAGGAAATCACGCCTTTTTACTCTCCTTTAGTTCTCCACATTCAATCATTAGAACTTGTAATTGGTTTTACGTTTTGTGCATGTACTCCCTAATTTCTTCGCTGCGTGCTCACCATATTAGCACAACTGCCTTGGTCAATAATCATAGAGCGTGTATGAAAAATATTTTCTCTGTGCCTCATCAATCTCTCCATATTAATACTCATAAGATGTCTAACTACCCCCAAAATTTCCCTCAATTATAAGGATCCATGTTGCTAACCACTATGCCACACCCTTGGGTGTCTTATCCCTCGCTCTTTCACTTTCATATTCCCTATAATCTTTTTTTAAGATAACTCTCGTATGTCCCCTCCATTGACACTTAGTGACATTTTGTAGCACTAGAAGGTCTAGAAGGAGCAGAAGTTTGCGTAGTAAGTTTTACCTCTATCTTTGGCCTCCCATTTTCCTTGTCCCTTTATCATCTTGTGATTTAAGCGTGTGAGAAAAAATATAGGAGAAAAATATTATTGAATTGTTGTATCTAAATTAGTACATTGAGACCTTATGTATAGACAGTACATTAGACTTCTTTTCCAACTAGGCACTGACATTACAATCCTTTTCTAAGTTTGATTATGTATACAATTCCTATTCCTATTCATATTTTAACACTCTCCCTCAAGCTGGTGCATACAAATAATCTGTTTCAAGCTTGTTACAAATGTAATTAATACGAGGACTAATGAGGGACTTGGTGAAAATATTTGCAAGCTGATGACTCTATTTCACAAATTTTGTAACAATGTCTCTAAAAAGTATCTTCTCTCTTACAAAGTTATAATTAATCTCAATCTGCTTAGTCCTCCCATGAAGTGCCAAATTTGATGAGCAATATGAAGAACTATTTGGTTACCACAGTCAAGTTCTATTTCACTGAGTTCTTCAAATTTGTACTCTCTCAACAACTGTTTAATCCAAACTAGCTCACAAGTGGATGTCATTGCTCGATATTTTGCTTTCGCACTAGATAAAAAAGCAACCACACTTTGTTTCTCACTCTCCATCACACCAAATTACCTTCTACTAAAGCACAATATCCAGGTGTCAAACGTCTATCACAAAGTGATATCGCCCAATCAATGTCTGTATACCCAACGATCTACTCATGACCTCAATCCTCGAAGAGTAGTCCTTTACATGGAATTTACTTAATATATCGCACAATGCGAACAACTGCATCGTAATAACCATCATAGGGAGAATCTATAAACTGACTTATAATACTCACATGATAGGAAATGTTAGGTCTGGTCACTGTGAGATAATTCAACTTACCAACTAGACACCTATATCTTCTGAGATCATTAAGTGGATTCGCCTGTTACGGCAGGAATTTAGTATTTGGATCCATAGGAGTACTGATAAGTTCACATCCTATCATTCCCGTCTCTTCGAGAATGTATAAGTCATACTTGCGTTGCGAAATAACAATACTTGATCTGGACCGAGCAAATTCAATACCTAAAAATACTTCAGTCTACAGTGGTCTTTATTCGGGAAATGCTAAAAAAGGTGTTGTTTCAAAGTAATGATACCATCTTGATCATTGTCGGTAATAACGATATCATCAAGGTGAACCACCAAATAAATACATAGTTCAGGGATAAATGTCGATAAAACACCGAATGTTCTGCTTCACTATGCATTATGCCAAACTTCTGAATTACTGGATTGAACTTTTCAAACCAGGCTCGAGGAGATTGGTTTAGACCATAACGTGACCAATACAATTGACACACCAGATACTTATTATATTCCTTTACAGATTAATACCACCATTGATTACCTGTGGTGTTGGACTGAGCAACATGAGCATTTTCAGGTGGTCTACAATGCAAAGATGCGAGTATGTCAAGTCTATTACAATAACTACACTTTGGTCGAGAATAGCATACGTTACGAGTATGTCCAAGCCTTTAACAATAACTACACTTAGGTTGAAATCTTCCAAAATGACCTCCCCCTTATCGATTCTTCATGGACTGTGACGTTTGATTTTCTGATCTCCTCATTAAGGGTTCAATTTAATCATAATGCTAAATCAAGAAAAAAATTTGGAAATATGTTGCCGGACTCTGAAAAAGGTGTTCAGTTATCGAAAAATTAGATTTGATTGTCGTAAATTGGTCGGAATTACGAAATAACTATGTGGACAGTCTCGAAATAAAGAGGCGACCTTACTAGGAAAAAAAATCTTACCGGAAAGTTGTTGGGCGCGTTGGCACGTGATGCGTGTGTCGACGCGAATTTGATACTTTTGGCGGTACGTGGCTCACCAAAACTGAGAGTGGCTCACTGGAGTTTGCTCGCTTGAGTATTTCGCACCTCGTGGTAGTGTCGGTTTTCACACAACACTTATAAAACAGACGAGGGCGCAAACCAGCCTTGATAATTGCCAAAATTTATGCATGGTGACTGTGTGATCGAGTTTTCTTCCCAGTAAGTTTATCATCAAGCTGACTTTGATACTATGTGAGAAATATAGGAGAAAAATTATTATTGAATTGTTGTATCTAAATTATTATATTAAGACCTTATTTATAGACACTACATTAGACTCCTTTTCCAACTTGGACACTGACATTACAATCTTTTTCCAAGTAGTATTCTATATATTATTTCTTTTCCAACTCATTCTAACAAGGCATAGTTTTCTCCTCATATGGTAGCCATGACTTCCTTGTAGCTGTAGTAGGCCGATTGTTCTATGAGCTAGCTTGTTGCTTCCTTTAATTTTTTTTTTACTTTTACAAAACCTCTACTAACTCGTCTAAATTCACATATTGTTGCAATTCTACTACATTAGCTATTCTACTATGGCTACTTCCTCATTGTAATTTGCTTGGATCATAGTCATATCCATAACTTTAAAACAATGATTACAAGACATAGAACCGACTAAGATCCTAGTTGGGAAACTAAGGATTCTAATGTGGAATTCAACCTAAAATTATTAGGGATAGGGGAAATTGATAAATAGATAGATAGAAGAAACAGGGGATGAGATAGAAGAACGAAAGGAATCAATCAATAATTGTTGTGATTAATCAACATAGGACTTAATACCTACACCTATTAATCAATAATGAACACATGAAATTAATCTAAGGAAGAAGAGAAACTTGAACTAACACATGAAAATTCTATCCTAGATTATCCAATAGAAGTTCTAAGATAAGAGCAACGAGAATCCACCCACTAATCAAACCCAATCTCCATGAAGGAGGAAGTACACTCATACGAGTTCTTTAATCTTCAAAAGCTCAGAAATAAAAATAACTAAGACAAGTATTTATAGTTTTACCTCTACAAGCATAGCCAAAAGTAGCCTTTGAACAAATAGCCAAAATACACCAAAATGGGTTGTCTAATGCTCTATGAAGGTGACTTGTGGCCACAAATGGGAGTATGTGGTTGCAAGTGAGCTCCTTTCAACTTGACTTTTGGTTGACAATTGTGATACATATGTGGCCACATGTGGTGTGTTGTGGTCACATCCTTGGCTGCTTACTCTTCTGCATCTCCCTTCCAAGTTTTCTTAAATAGCTTGAACATCTCTACATGTGGGCCTTCACTCTCTTCTATCCAAGCTATATTCCGTAGCTTGCATACCCCACATATGGGTCTTTTATGACCTTCAAGGACTCCATCTTTTCATCAAGTTGTGTATAGCTTAAAGATTTGCACTTGAGATTTCTTGAAACACTTCAAACTGGGTAATGTGTTCCATAGGCCACTGTTGGCTTGATGTTGCGCGTCACCATTGATCCTAATCATCATCAAGCTCCTTGAGCTTTCGGTTCTATCATCCTTTTTTTTTTTTAAAACCATTTGTCCTCGAATCCAGTCCCTGAAAATTGCAAAAGAGAATGCGGACAAGTCCTCTCACAATCCGAACAAGGTAATCATCATAAGGTGAATGATAATACCTAACGTAAGCATATCATGCAATCAACACTCTAAATTGCTCACTTTTATGATATAACCAAGCATCAAAATGATCCAAAAAAAGACATGTATCCCAACAAAAGTAAGAAATACTTGGCTACTTAAGAAACTTTGACTAAAGAGTAAATCAAAAGAATCAATGCATTTAGGAAACCAAACATGCAAGTTCTTAGTGGTTCTACATTTCAAGAAGCACATATATCCCTTCAAGTTAAGAAACACATGATAACCCTCATGGCTAAGTGCATCATCGAAAACAAGACCAAAACAAGTCAAGACTCTAATTATTGTTGTTAAGTATCCCAAATCGGAAAAGGGATGGATAATTAGTCCCCTTTTATGGACTTGGACAATCCTCCCCACATAAGCTAGCTTTTGTGGTGGAGTTAGGCCCAAGATCCATTCTTTACATGGTATCAGAGCCAGACCCATCCCAAATCTTTGTTCACCGATGTTGGGCCCTCATATTATATTGTCCACGCTCTAGTTAACTAGTTTTGGGCGTGCGGGGTGGTGGTGGTGTTAAGTATCCCTAATCGAAAAAGGGATGGGTAATTGGTCTCCTTATATTGACTTGGACAATTCTGCCATCATGAGCTAGCTTTTGAGGTTGAGTTAGGTCCAAGATCCATTCTTTACAATTGTATTAGACCTTTACGAATAGTCCAATAAGGTACCATTATCAACCCATCGCAATTTAAAGAAACATCTGGATCCAAAGGAAAGAGTACCCCCAAGTCATACTCAAGAACTCTAAAAAATCAAAAGCATATTCTTGTACTTTTCTTATAACATCAAGTAATAATCACGAAAAATCAAACGAGTGCTACAAGAAAGATCAATAATAGTAGATTTCACCTTCATGGCTTTGGAAAGTCCAAGGATAAGCATGACCCATGAATATCTACCATCCACTGGCTTAGGAAAATGTACAACACCAAATCGTATTTGTCGCTGAGGTTGGTTTCTCCGTTGATCCTTCTTCTCAAGATTCCTCTGTTGATAAGACCTCACCAACAAGTCTATCAAATAATCACGTTCATCAAAAGGGAGAGTTTTACTTTTAGCTCATTGGTCCTACCTCAAGCTTCAAGTAGCATTTTCTCACCCTTTAGGTTTAGAAGCCCTAGCCTAGTCCATTCCAAAAGCATGCTCTTTTCCATTCAAATTGCTCCCCTTCTTTGAAGAGCATTCTTCCTTTTTGGAAGCTTTTTCCGCTTGAATTTTGGTCCTCAAGTGGATTATGGCCCTCAAGAAAGACGTTTTGTCATAAGGAAAGTTGCCAACAACCTCAACCATGCCATACTTGTCTTCATGACCAAACATCTCCACACAACCCAGAGGTCTATAATCTCTCAAGAATGGAGTTCCTTCATTTGGAATGGTGTGTTTTTGTCACGACCTGAGACTACCCCTAGTCGTAACGCAGTGCCTAGAACCATAAGTGATTCCAAATTACCCTATGGTATTGGTATAACACATGATACGAGACCAGACAACAAACGCACAACAACAAAATGATAAACCTAACCTACGGATTCAACACAAGGCCGAGAACAAGATAACAAACACACGATAGTATAACGATAGATAACTTGAGATACGGATATACAAGAACCAAAGTGTGTCTCAAACACTAAGACCCTTATAAACCCGTATAAACAACACCAAGTCCTTACGGAGACCTCAAAGGAACCGAAATCCCCTTATAAACCCGTATAAACAACACCAAGTCCTTACGGAGACCTCAAGAGAACCGAAATCCCCAAGCAACCCCCGTTTCTAAACTAGTAACCAACACAAGTGATTCCACACTTGCCATAAGTGAATCCACACTTGCAAATACACTCTCAAAGAGTTTATCTCTCAAAATAATATCAAAGTTGCTGAAAATAAACCTAATATGAGTTATTATAGTCTTAGTCCTAACTATTACATAACAAAATGACCAAAAAGCCCTTAATGAGATCCTACACTCCATAGGCGCCTCTTTGCTCCAATGCAATGACCAAAAGGCCCATAATGAGGGGCGGCCATGGAGTGTAATGAAGCTCTTCTCTATACTTCAACACTTGTTCTCTCGGTTAGGTATCAAAGGCAAGCCCCAAGCTTGAGTCATTATGTGTTGGCCTCCAATAATGTCGTCGAAAGCTATGATGCCCCTTTGACTCGTATCATCCTCCCCTTCTTGAAAAGGATTCGATCTCGAATCCAATCCTTGCAAAATAGTAGGAGACACAAGCAAACACACTTTCCTCATGGCATGAGGGTTAGGGTTAACACAATCAATCATAGTATCAAGATTATCAAGAAAATCATGACATGGTGGAACAACTTCGGGTAAAAGCTAGGGGTTTTTAGGGAGTAGGATACCCTTCCAATCACAAAAACTCGAACACCTTTCTAAAGAAGAAACAACTTGTCTATCCACGTAGGTGTGACAAGAAACAAGAGACGAGTTTTTTATCAAGTGGAATCCATAGACTTTTCTTGGAACAACAAATAGGCTTGCAAACCGAAATAGGAAGGTCATACATTCCATGCACATTCAAGTCATTCCAAAAGACATCATTACCATCTAGGTAGGACTTTAAATCAAATATCTTCTTAGCATTGTCTACTCTAGGGTAAATGTCATCATGATTCCAAGAAAAACTAGAAATAGGAGGGGGTAGGTACATACCTTTGGAGCAAAGACTTGAGCTTGCTCTCTTGCGTTCTAAACTTGCACCATGGGAATTCATCCTCTTATGCCTCAACTTGGAAGTTGGCACAATGCTAGTGCCGAATGTAGTGACAACAAGTGGTTGGTTTTGACACCAAGTTCTTCTTCTTGAACCCGAAACTTCTCACCTTTACCATTCGGGTCCTTCATCTTCATGAGGTTAAAATTCAAGACCTCTCCTTTTTCGGGCCAAACATCTTCACTAGGAACCTTCATCATCAATCCACAAGGTACAAAGACGTTTCCTTCTTCCTCTACTAATTCCTTTTCACCATCAATGTCATCATCCTCTAGAGGGATTTCCTCATCACCATCATTTAGGGTCACTTTACCCCTAACAAAGTAAGAATCACCCTCCACCAATACAATGTTCCTTCGGTTGGGGCATTCACTAGCCTTATGACCCCAACCTTGACATTTAAATCAAACAATACCTTTAGAATTGGGAGTAGAAGATGGATTACCTTCAATCCGTGGTGGATACCTTTGGATTGCCCTATCCACGAGATTCTTCTTTAAGGACTTGTAGGAATACTTGTTCTTGTTCCATCCGAAGAAAGTAGAAGATTGGTAACCTTTATTGAAGGTCCTTTTGGCATAATTGTTCCTTTCAATCTCAATGGCCGCCTCAACAAGATCCTCTATTCGGTCAAACTTGTGGACAACTAGTTGAGAAACAACTTCATAATCTAAACCACCTTTGAACTGAGGTATGCAATGATTTGAAGGTTCAACAATATCAAGACGAAGGATCAAGTTTTGAAACTCCACATAATACTCCTCCACCCTTTAATCTCTTTGCCTCAAATTGTAGAGCCTTGTTAGTTGCTCTTGCTTGAACCTTTCCGTGACATACCTCTCTCCCATAAGTGCTTTCAATTCATCCCAATCTAGAAGGTCGAGATTACCATTTCTTGTTCTTTGCAATCTTTTTGTCTCCCACCAAGTAAATGCATACCCTTCAAGTTGAGCAATTGTATGGGCGGCTTTCTTGTGTGGAGTTAACTCATTGAGTTAGGAAGATCCTATTGCATTGTAGTTCTCAATCAAGGTAGATAGATAAATGGATCACTAGTTCTATTGAAGGTAGGAAGCGTGATCTTGATTGAGTTGAGACCCGTGTCTCTACCCAAATTTCCTCCTTGATCCGCTTGATGACCTTCTTGAACTTGAAGACGGTGTCCCAAGTTGCCTCTACCATGAGGAACCAGACCAAACCTTCCCCTTCGGCCCCTATGTTCTCCTTCTTGAGCTCCTCTTCTATTTCACACAAATTCCACAAAGAGAGCCACTTCATCTAATTCCTCACCTCCATAAGGACCTTCACTTTCCACATCATCAATTTGGATTGGTTGGTTTCGGTTAAGTGGGACTCTCGGCATTTCTTGGGGTTCTTGGTTTTGTGGAGCTTCTTGGTGGATTTGGTTTCGATTGTTTGGATAAGTAGGGGCTTGGTTGATGGGTTCATGAACTTGTCTAGGTGGATTGAACATTTGGTGAAGTGTTTCCGGAGTTATAGTAGAGGAGGCGTTTGGAGCATGTCCACTAGATGAGGCATGGTAGTTTTTAGGAGTGGAATGGGTGGAGTCTAGACGAACTTCCAAGGTGTCCATTCTTCTCGAAAGAGAACTTCCATCCCTTCCATTCGGCTACTAAGATCATGTTTCACACCCATTATGGCCGTCATTAAAGTATCCATGTTTACCTCTCCCGAAGTTCTGGGCTGCCTTCACCCGATGCCATGGTACCTAACAAAAAAATGCTAAACAAAACAAAAACAACAAGTTAAGGTTAGAAAAATCAGCCTCACAAACTCTCAAGCTCACACCTTTGAAATGTCACTCAATTGGCGTCGCAAGTGTTGGTATCTCGTTTATACTCCAATGAGGTTACTCGGTACCAATTGTGGCTTGAGGTCGGAGTGGATTCTTGTTTGAAACGACTCAAAGGAAAATATGTACGGACTTGAACCAAGAAACTACAACGAATCACAAAAAGATAAAAGTACAAAAAGAAAGGTAACACGAAAGAAATGGACTCAAACAACTAACTCACAACTAAGTAGAAGATTACTAGTTGCTAATTAGTACTAGAATCAAGAAATGAAACTAAAAGAAACAAGGAAAAGAAACTTAGAATCTAAAATTTGAGCCTAAGGTAATATTTGGAGGTTGATGACGTGGTAGCCTCCTATTGGTCATTTGAAAATTATTGAAAGTTGAAAAATTTTCTTGTCTTCAATTTGTATTGATCAATATTCAATTGGAAGAGTGAAATTTTGGTTTTGGGAGGGAAACAACAAGACTTGGAGCCTTTTCAAATTCAAAACCGATTTAACTTTCCTTGCACCTTTTTGGCAAAACACCTTTTTGAAAGCCTTTTGACTCTTTCCTCTTTTGTAAATCTTGGAATGTGCCCTTTCTCCCTTTTGGTTAAACAAGACTTTTGAAAGCCTTTTGTCCCTTTTCTTTTTTTGGGATGTCTTGGGATTATGTTTCAAGACTAACAAAGACCACACCATCCTTCTACTTTATTTTAGATCAAACAACCACTTTCTCTTCAACAAGATATGAAGATGGTGAAGAACACCAAGAACACCACTTTTGAAATTTGAAGTTCTAGGTGCACGTTGGACCCCCAAACATCAACAACACATATTCAAGCTCAAATCCTCAACAACAAACATCAACAACATACGTTCAAGCTCAAGATTTAGATCTAGACTCTATTAGTGTTAGTGAAGAAGAGTCTAACACTAGAAACAAACAAGACACATAAAAAACCTCTTAGATCTAGGTTCCAAGTTTCGGACAAAGTACAAAACAAGAACAACTAGTTTCGGCCAAGGTACAAAATGTGACACACTATTTTTTGTGAGATTTTCGGATTTGGACACTTTTTTTTTTTAATTTTCTAGGCAACAATCCCAAGAGTGATTTTGTTGGAACAAAATCAAGCCTTGCCCCTGATACCAAATGATATGAGACCAGCCAACAAACGCAGAACAACAAGATGCTAAACCTAACCTACGGATTCAACGCAAGGCCGAGAACAAGATAACAAACACACGATAGTATAAAGATAGATAACTTAACATACGGATATTCAAGAAACAAGAACCAAAGTGTGTCTCAAACACTAAGACCCCTATAAACCCGTATAAACAACAAGTTCTTATGGAGACCTCAAGGGAACAGGAATCCCCAAGCAACCCCTATTTCTAAACTAGTAACCAACACAAGTGATTCCACACTTGCCACAAGTGAATCCACCCTTGCAAATACATACTCAAAGAGTTTATCTCTCAAAATAATATCAAAGTAGCTGAAAATATACCTAATATGAGTTATTTATAGTCTTAGTCCTAACTATTACATAACAAAATGACCAAAAGGCCCTTAATGAGATCCTACACTCCATAGGCGCCTCTTTGCTCCAAAGCAATGACCAAAAGGCCCTTAATGAGGGGCGACCTTGGAGTGTAATGAAGCTCTTCTCTATGCTTCAACACTTGTTCTCTCGGTTAGGCATCAAAGGCAAGCCCCAAGCTTGAGTCTTTATGTGTTGGCCTCCAATGATGTCGTCGAAAGTTGTGATGCCTCTTTGACTTGTATTGCATATGCAATTGAAATAAGCATTTATAAGGATAAAATGACTGAGTGGAAGCATAATCATGAGATAAGCTATTTCAATACATCATTGGTAAAAGTGTACAACACTTTAGTCTGAAAGAAAGAGGAACTGAAACTACATTCAATAACTCTGACTATTTATTTATGAAGCATTTACTAATACTGGCTATAGGTAACTGGGACATGATCCCAACTATCCCTAATCAATACATACCTAGACATAAAATATTATTCGTGCAAATTGACTTGAGTCCTCGAATCAAGAGAACTCATCACCTACTGGCTGGAAGTTGTGATCTACCAAACTAAGATCCGATAGTAAGCACCTGAATCTACATCACATGAAAAATGCAGGCAGAAGAGGTATGCGATCGATACTTTTGAATCTACTGCTTATATGAGATATATGCTAGTCATGAAAACACTTAAAATATGCTTTAAAATTGAGGACATAAGCCATATGTTGAAATACACAACAACAACAAACCCAGTATATTCCCACCTAGTGGGGTCTGGGTAGGGTAGAATGTACGCAGTCCATACCACTACCTCTAAAGAAGTAGAGAGGCTGTTTCCGATAGACCCCCGGCTCAAGACACATGACAATGTTCAAAAATATTCAAAGCATGAAACATGATAAAACTACCATGTTTGTACGTAAAAGATGTGAGACATAGTGAAATCTTTTAATCAGGAGCTAAAACATTTTTGTAAACTGGCAAGCTGTAGAAGCATAACTATTTTATTTGATCTAAAACTAATGTTGAATACGCTGAAAAACTGTGATGAATGCAAGGAGATGAGCTGGATTACAATGACCCTATATAAAATACATATATTTTGATATGTAGTAATAACATATAAAATCATAGTATAAAAGCGAATAAAACTAAACTGAGGGTCATGTACGAATACTTAGTCTAAAATTATAGGATGTGAACTGATTCAATGACAAACAAATAAACATGTAACTGATCAATACTAAAAAAAAGAGGCAGCACGGTGCACTAAAGCTACCGCTATGCGCGGTGTCCGGGGAAGGGCCCACCAGAAGGGTGTATTGTACGCAGTTTTACCTTGTTTCTGCCAGAGGCTGTTACTGAATAGACTAAACATAAGGTCATGCAGTAACTGAGTTTGAAATGGGGAGTTACTGTTAACCGACATATAACCATATGAGCTAAACATGTAGTTCGACGTATAATCCCTATAAAAAAGGGCGCAATATAACTTGCCAAGGGATAAAGGTTGATCTGACGTGGTACCACTAAATTGATATCCAAAAGGACTAAGGTGTCAATCCTGACGGGTGACCCTTTAGAACCTATGGTGGCGTTGTAGTTCTGGGACTTAGGAACTTTTACTAAAAGTCTCAACCTAACTGACGGGTGAGCCTTTATCCCTGTGTCTGCTCGGTGCTAAGTACTACTACTAACTAAATATAAGTTGATATACTGAATAACTCAATAATATTGAAGTTCTGAGACTGAAGTATAAGTGTTTTGTCTAAAAGCATTCTAAATCATGAAAACTAAAGGACTGAGTATTCAACTGACAATGCATGATTTTCAGGTGCCCGCCATCTCTGAAGAATGCAACAAATAATTACAATTTAATAATTAAAAGAAAAAAGGAAAATTTCATAGCACAAGTCCAAAATAATGAATATCATATATTGAGGAGCCATAAGATGACGAATCTGTAAAGGTAATGAATTTCATAGGAAAACATGTCATGTCAAACTAATATAGGTTAAAATTCATCAAAACATGCATAATTCTTCACGTATTAAGATAACTGAGTTAATGCCATGAAAATCATTCATAATAATTTTAAATGAAAAATATTATAATAATGTAGCGCGAGAATCAAATTTCAAGAATTTGAAATAATTGGATGTTAACCCTAGATCATGAGTTCATAGAAATCATAACTTAAATTCATATTTTAAAGCTAGATTTTGGGCATAAGGGTGAAAGAAATTCATTGTTGAATACCCACATACTTGATTACTTTTGATTCTTGAACTAAAGTTTGGAGGATTGAGCCTGAAGATGAAAAACCTTAATTTCTTGTTTGATGAAGAAAAGTCGCATGTTTCTCATGTTTATCTGAGTAATTTATGTGTTGTGAAGTGAATTAGGGATTAAGAGTAGTTTAGGTTTTATATTCAGTCTTAGGATAGCTTAAACACGTAGTTTAAGAGGTTAAAAGGTTGGAAAGATCGGAATACTCTTGTAAAAATGTTGCTGAAAAATTTGACTTTCAAGTTGATCAGACGAGCATTCGCACGATCTCAATGATCGTGGGATCCTGGTCATGGTATGAGTCGTCCAATCTGACGGCTTGACAGTACAGTGAAATTGCTATAACTTTTTACTCCAATATCGAATTTACAAGCAATTGAATGCGTAAGAGGGCTCAAAGACCTTTCATTTGGTGGGTCTTGAGCTCCAAAACTCTTCATAATTTAGGGGTTATACTCGTTTGAGGTTGACTATGGAAAGATTCTACACAGGAATTCAATTGATAAGGAGGCTTTCAACTTGGCTACGAGCTAGGAGTTACTCGTGGCCTTAATTCATTTCTAAATCACTTCTAAACTACCAAGTTACTAAGTTTTGTTGTATACATGCTTGGAGAATCTTAGCTTGAATTTTCAGGATGTTACAGTATCATCCAATAGTGGATTATCAATCACCTTGTAGCTTCTAAAAGTGGCTGTAATTTCAACATCAAAATACATACCACTGTGCAAATCACTACTAATAGTCATGACATCATCAAATAAGATATCCCTTAAAACACATTCTAAGACATGATCTCTGTAAGATAAACAAGAAATCGAATCAACAATATCATGATGTTCATGCAAGGAATCATTGTCAAGATGCAAGGAATCTCCTTACTATCTATATGACCAACTACATCAACATCACCACTAAATTGAGGTTCATTAAGCACATCACAAAATCCAGCATTTAGTGGATTAGAATCATAGTCAAGTTGGTCAACACCACTACCAACGCTAGTTGGACCCAAAGTGATCTTGCAAGAAGAATTGATTTGGTCGTCAAAAGGACCTACTAGTGCTTGCACTCTTATCACACGACAGTGTCCCAACATTCACATAAAAGTGTCAACCCAACTAAAAACTAGTCAATTCATGATCAGTCCTCACAATCCAGACTGTTTGAATGTGCTCAGCTAAGCACGCATTACATGACACTCTTCATGACCATGGGTTTATAAGCCAGAGATCAACATTTGAGTCATTACTTGTTTACTCTAATTATAGATGAGTTAACCAACACAATAGAAAAGTTGCTAAAGTTTATATTGTTTGTTGAACATTTTAAGCTAATTGATGAAACAAACAACCCTAATGCTGATTTTTCGATGTTGGTGCATTTTGACTACCTCTCCATGTAGTTGCATTATGGTATTTGCGGTTTGCGGGTGTAGCTGGCACAGTTCCCGAGGTGTTGATTGAGGATTTCGTGGGTTTGCCATTTTGGAAGGTTATGTTGGTATGATCGACTTTGGTAAGCATTTGATGATAACGAGGGTGTATAAGAATTGTGTCCGTCATTAGCTCCGGTGTCATTATTGGGTTAGTAGGACCTTTGATTTGGGTCCCTAGGAGTTCGGATGGATTTTAGTAGGTGGTTAGGATGCTGAAATACTCCTCACTTAGGACCGACAATGTCAGTAAACTCACATTTGTGGGGTTAAACATTGTACTTCTCTAGTTTTCATAGAATCTTCAAGAAAATAAATATATGTATACACAGGATACATGAGTTGGTTTTTCATTGAAGTCCATATCTTTTTAATGTTTAGAAATTCTCTTTTTTGGGACAAATTTGATTTATTTTCCTATTAGTTGGTTTTTCATTGAAAAGTCTGTCAAGTTTATTATTTTCGACTATCAACATTTTAGTTAAGATTATGGATTCCATCAAGACACTCCAGATTTTTTCTTATTTTCGACGTTCTCATGGATTGCAGGTATGTGAATATCTTTATGTATGCGAAGATGTTCATTATTTATGAAACTGGTTTATAGTTAGGAAAGTGGGCACAATGTTAAAGTCGTGTTTGCGTTTTCATCTTGGCAGACACTGTCGCTGCTTTTGAATATTTTGGTGGATGTGTTTGGGAGGAACTCACAGCTGTCAGCACCTATTGAAGCAGCCGATATCACTGATCTTATAGACTTCCTGTAAGAAACCTTTTCTTCTTCTCTGTCTCTAATTATAAATAGAGATAAAGCTAGGGCTGCTTATCGGGTGGATCGGAAGGATTATAACGCTTAACAGCTTGGCTTATGGATTATAGCACAATTTATTTCCTCAGGCATCATGTTATTCATTACGAGGGCCAGGGCGGGCCAGTGCAAGCATCTAGTAAGCCCAGATCAGAAATTTTGGCTCTTTTTGGAAGAGCGGCGGAAAATTTGCGTGCAGATGTTCAACATCTTTTTTCCCACCTGAACGCTGATTCAAACAGTTCTGTTTATGCTGCAACTCAGCCAAAAATGGTCCCGAATGCCTAATAACCGTTGTATCATGCCAGCTTGTGGTTGAGAGATATTTCAAACTATATTATATTTACAATTTTTTTGGGGCTATTCTTGCCTTTTATTTTGTGTATGTGACATTATATTAGTTGTAAAGATAGTTAGACTATTTCTCAATATTTCTAAAATATTAAAGACTTAACTGCTAAAAACACAATAAAATTATTACATAATTGTTAGTTTCATACTTCAATTGTCCTCTCATTACCTACCTAAACTGTAACTCTCTTTATACGAGATACACTTCAATGTCTCGTTGGTAAAATATTTGCTTCAACCCATAACGAGCACGTGCAAGCCAATTCAGCATTTAGGTGTGTTTGGGCCTCTAGAGTGGTTGCTTTGTATTTTTGTTCCTTATAAAAAGTCTTTAAAAATTAGTCTTTCTTTTTTATATATAAATCAAGTATATTTTTATCACTTCTTACAAGATTAGTCTTTTTTTTTTAATATATGGAACAAGTACATTTCTAAAAATTGACAAAGAACTTATTTACATTTATTTTAACAAAATTAAATTAAACTAAAAAATGATATATAATTTCTAAAAATAGTTGCATGTTTAGCAAAAATCTATGAAACAGAGTATCAAAATTCAATTTTAAAAAATGAAATGTAATTTGAAGTAGAATTATGATAAATATTTATTGAATTTGAGTAAGAAAGTAAAATATACAAGGTAAAATAGAAAAAATAAAATAAAATATAAAGGTAGTAAATTGACTAACATATTGAAATATGAGTGGCCAAAAGCAGGAAGCCAATGGCCTAGCATAGCTAGCATATACAGTGCTATTAAAACACGAAATAACAATGCAATTTAGAGGATTTGAATTCACCGAGTGCGTGGTTTTGAATCCCATGATCGCTGCTGCGCAGCTAGGCCTTGTTTAATGTGGGTTCAAGTAATTTCTTATATACAAATTTCACAACCATTTTCTTTATATAATCGTAAATTTTTAAATGAAGCGGGTTCAATTAATTGCATTGCACGTAGGTTCACCCCTGTCAAGCATATCCGTCTGAGTGTTAGTTCTTTTTATGAATGGATTCTCATGCGTGAATGCCTAACTTCATTCCGTATTTTAATTGTAGTATCAGGCATATGAGCTTGGATGTTAGTTATTTTTATGAGTCTTAGGCGTGCATATCCTTCAATCTATATTTAATTGAACCATCATGTGTATGTATCTGGTTGTTAGTTTATTTTATGAATCTACTCATGCCTATATGATTGGCTTCAATCCATGTATAATTGAACTGTCAATTATATGTGCCTTAGGCTGCATTTGTTTTTTTTTAAGATTCAGACGTCTGAATCTAAATGTACATCTGAATGATTAAGATGTTGTCTCTAGATCTGAAAATTGAATGATTAAGATTGTTTGTTTTTCAACATTTGAATGTGCAATTTTTTTTTATTTGTATATAAAAAAAAATATATAATTCAAATAAAAAATTAATTATATATTATAACGTATGTAATTTAATACAACAAAATTATTATTTGATTGAGAAAAATCATTTATGTTTGTTAGTGATAGTGAAGATGGTTTATAATGGTGGTTGCAGTGACAATGATTGATGTTAATGATTAACAATGTTGGTGGTGATAGTTGTGATGATTGATATTGTAGTGACTGTTATGATGGTGACGATTGATGTGGTGGTGGTGGTTGTGATGTGACGTTGCTTAATGTTAGTAGTTTGAGGTGCTGATTGTGTTGGCTGAAACATGAATGCATGATGGTTGGCGATGTGTTGGTGCTAGTTGGAGATGTTATTTGTTGTGATGGTGGATATGGTTGTTAGTAGAGATAAGTTGTAATGATGGTAGTGGTTGAAGTGGTAGTAGAGGTGGCGCTACTAGTGACAATGATGGTGGCGGCCGAAGAATGTGTGGAGGTTGTGATGTATTAGTGGTAGTTAGTGGAGGTGCTAATTGTGATAGATGAGTTGGTCGGTAGTAGGGATTGACCAGTAGTGGTTGATGATGGTAGTGTTGTTGACAACGATGGTGGTGGTGAATATAATTAGAATAATAAAGGTAGTAGGTGTGGTAGCGGCTGACAATAATGGTTGATAGCGATATTTGTTGTCGATCGTTATTGTGATAGTAGAGGTGGGTGGTGGCTGACAATGATGGCAGTGGCAGAGGTGGTGACTGCTGATTATGAATAGAGTGGTGAATATTATCCAACACCAGAATATCTATTCAGATCTATTAGGACTTGATTCTAGATCTGAATGATTAAGACCTATTCAGACCTATTAAGACCTAAAATCTTAATAAAAAACAAATGCACTTAATGGTCTGAAGTCTGAACCATTTAGATTCAGACCTTCATTAAGTGGAAACAAATGAGGCCTTAGTGTTAGTTCTTTTTTATGAATTTTTTTTTTTTAAAACAGATGACTTCTAGTGCTACCCAATCTGTTAAAGGTAAATAAGCTAGCAAATAGGCTTTTCACACATGTAACAACCCAAATTGTCGTTATATTAAATACCATACCGATAAAATATTTTGATTAAGAAATTCTTGTCCTGAGCCTTGTAGAAATTATCTCATGGGAAAAATCTGTGGCCTAAATTAAATTGGGTCAAAATTGGAGAAAATTAGGTTGGGCCACCGATCCATCGCTGTAGCGGTAGATCCATCATTATAGCGACACTTTCGTCGCTGCAGCGACAGTCGACAGTAGCTAGTCTGAGAGTTAATTGAAACCCTCATTAAGAAAAAGCATCTTAGTTTATTTCCTTCTTCCAAAAACACCTCAAGTAAGCCCTATACCTATAACGACGAGGATTTGAAGGCTAAGCTCTATGAAGGCTATTTCAAAGCGCTCTGGCAGAGCTTTTGGTGTTAGTAAAATCAAGACACGTTTGAGACAAATATTAGCTCTCCATAGCAGTGAAATTCATCTATGAGGTAGTTTATGGATTAATTATGGTAGAATTAGGCTACATGCACGTAATAACTATAGTTATGTCAGAAGATTTTATGCCTTAGGCTTTCAAGCATGGAGTTGGGATAGATGGAATATTATTCGAACTAGGATAATGAATTTGTAACTTGAATGATATGTTATTGAACTCGAATGGGTATAAGTTTTAATGAGCTAGAGGTAGGTCAGTCAGACGAAGTGTATTTATGAGTTAACAGAAGGGTTAGGGCGAATATAAAAGTAATGAACGTGAGTTGAGGCCAGAGTATGCATTTGATGGGTCCAGAAGAAGCTGGTAGATCTTGGTCTAAGAGTGAAAAGAATGAGTAGTAGGTGACAAGATGGCATGATTATTCTAGAGGAGTTGTAAGAGCAGTGTGTGTATATTATGTTGTACCGGCATATATATATGCATTTGATGATGTGCATTGATTTGAATGATGTTAAACTGTTAATCATGTCATTATGTTATCTTTATCCCCGAGTTACATGCTAGCATTCACCCTGCTAACCGTCTTAGGACATTGTATCCCCACACGATATAGGAATTGGTCATACTTCTACTCTTCTTGCTCAGTGATTCGGATTCAGGATCAGCTCGTGAGTTGACATTGAAGTGATGAGCTTTCATACGTCAGAAGTCTCCATTTCGTGTTTTGTTTCTCTTATGTCTTAGACTTATTTTTGGCTATTGTCAAGGGCATACCCCTACACTATTGATATTTAATTTTGGATCATTGTTTAGAAGGCTTTGTTTGGATACTGTGGTTATTAAGCGGTGTCGTCCAGTTGTTTGGACGATCGTCAATTGTCGGTTACAAATATGCATTAAACTTTTCTTAAGCTTTTGCACACTATTTTATTATATGTTCGGAATTCATCCGTCATTGGTGTGTGTGGGGTTTGGCTTGGTTAGGTGCAACGGGTGATCTTTGGTCCACGTGGGACTTGAGATACCCGAGATGGCTCGACCCTGGTTCGGGTCATGTCAGTAAGTGATATTGCGAGTGGTATGAGGTGAATAGTTACAAAGAAGTCCTGGCATCTTAAGAGCTAGGTGTGATTTTGGGGTATGGCATCATCTCCGTTATTTAGTAACCATCTTCATTTCTTATGACTTTAAGTATTCCTTAATTTCCATTCGAGATTTAAGAATTACCTAGATACCTTGCTATTTTTAGTCTAAGTTATCATGGTGGGTAATCACTTAAGATTAGTGGTGTTTTGGAACGTGATTGTGCGTAATTGAGCTCAGAGTTTGTAAACCATGTTAATAGTAGACTTATAATAACGAATTTGAGCATTCTTGGTTGTAAATTGATATGATGTGAGGGATAGTGGTAATAAAGTATCCGTGGGATAACACCATTTGAAAAAGAACCTAGAAATGGCTGAATTTTGGTGCCATTTTTAGGAGTCACTGCAGCAAAGGATTTATCGCTACAGTGGCATCACCATAGTGTCTCCCTACTTTTTTTGTGGTGCTGCTTCAGAAACATTTTTGTAGTAGTGAATCCTTCTCTGCAGTGACACCTACGCAATAATTGCTAGGGCTCCCCTTATTTTGTGAATTTTTCATACATTGCAAAAATTACCCTATGTTCACAACAATTTACGATATAAGTAGTTCTTGACATGCATAGAAAGATAATATATTATTGGTTAGGGTGCGATAATGTTAGATGTCCTAAAAATGCAAAAAATAAAGGAAAAAAAAATATTGTCTGTTACATGCCCCAAACTAGGGCAACCTAAATCCAAAAATCAATAAATAAAGGAGGGGGAGGGGATCTTGCTGGTGGCCTCATCATCTCTGAGGCTTGAGGCATACGAGCCCTCCTCCTACATCTCTTTAATAAAGAAGAACTCCTTCATATCCTTTTTCATCACCTACGGGGACTTCTTGGTAGGGGATGCACACTTGAACAAGACTGTCACAACCTTTTACATTCTCACCAATATACGGTACCCGGGATCACCTCTTCTTCTTCTTCTCACCTAGATATTTTCGGAGCTCTGTATAGGCCCCAATTGAGTATGAAATGGCCGTGTAACTCGTAGGAGCAAAACCTGGTGAAGGCAAATGAGACTGATCCAAATAATACCAATCAGTATCGAGGTCGGCCTCCCATCCAAGAGGTGTAGGAGTCTGTGAGGGTTCTAGTCTCCTCCTTCACTCTGGCACTGCTGCTCTCTGATTGTTGATGTGATATATAAATATAACACTTTTGATGCTTAAAACTATGAAAATATACAAGTTTCTTAGGCTGTTTTGTTAGATATGATCGTTTTGGGTATGTTTTGTAGGAAATTAGGTTTTGGATTCTAAGTTTGAGAAAAAGAGGAAAAAATGTATTTTGGCTACTTATGTGATCAATAATGGGTGTTCGTGACACTTTTTGGATTGTTCATGACCAAAACATGTGCGGAAATTGAAGAAAATCTGAAAAAATAACTTTTGACACTTGCTAAGTCAATATGCGGACCACATGTGGCACATGTGGACCATATGTGGGCAAAGCATATGTGAGAAGTCTAAAATCCTGAGAGCAGACCTACAAGAATTTTTGGTCTGGGCACATGTGGTTGCCACCTGCGCCCAGCCTCAGGCCGCATGTACTACATGCGCCTAAGGCTAGGCCGCATGTGGAGACCACATGTAGCCATCTACCCTTTTTTCTCCTATTTCGTTCGGTCTTTGGTTTTAGGGCTTCCTTATGTACTATAAATACCCCTTATTTGTTTTCTAGTAGAAGTTACGCACTGTTGATACGCACATACTTATTTTAATTCCGAGATTCAATTTTGGCCTTGAAATTCTCTTGTATTGATTTCGGTTGATTAATTCAATTACGATTTTAGGTTTTTACTTGTGATTATTGTGATTGCATCTAATACTTTTAATCATGAATGTTTTTGATTTCTTCACAAGCATGAGTGGCTAAAAACCCTTAGCTAGGGTTGTGGAAACCCTAGAGAATTGACGAAGCAGAGAAGTGCAATTGTTGTTCTAAACCGATATTCATGCCTGTATTGCATTGTCTGCACTTTAATAGTTATCTTAGCGGTTGCAAACGTTAGAATCCGAACTAGATTATTGCTACTTACTGCAAAAGAGGAGTAGTGACTAGAAAAAAATAATGACAATAGTAATTTGGAGTTTAACTGTCGATTCACGCTGCTAGGTATTATCTAAGTAAGATGGTTAGATTTCATCTAATAGCTAGAGACTCAAAAGGTAATAGTTAACTGGGATCAAGATACAGGTTAGTAAAGTGACATCCTGAGACTCAAAAGGTAAAGGGTGAAATTCTTTTGCTCGTCCAAAAGATCGTAGAAAGTACATAACTTATCAATTCTTCATGCAAGGTATAGGGTTGGTTCAATAAAGCACGATAAGCCTATAGAGTTGAGAATCCAGTGGAACATAATCCTAGTGTTCACCTACGACTGATTACAATCAAAGTTGATATTCGCTACTTGTTCGATATTGCTACTCAAAACCCCAATTTGCTTTTTCAGTTTTGCCCGTTGATTACAACAACTGAGAGCCACAATTCCACGTACTCGCTTGGGACTTGACCCCAACCTTTGCTGGGTCATTATATTTGGCAGTGACCGTATCATCTTTAGAGTGAAGGTGTATCTTAGGCATCAATCGTAGGTATATTTATACATCCAAAGTCTATGTTTTCCCCATACTTTATCTAGTTTGTAGAACAAATTATCTTATATAAGTGGGTTTTGTTATGTAAATGAGCTAACCTATATGATTAGTATTATTTCAGGAGTGAATATGGAATGTGCAGACATAACACGACTACAGATTACAAAGGATGGTGGACGTTAGCAAAATAATGCTCAAACTAAGGCTACCAAGTAATCCTGTGCCGCACTGCTTGGGGTTGCACAACAGGCCATGCATTGCGCCCCTTGGGTCTGTACAATAGGCCGTGCGCCGTATAGGTAGTCCTTATTTCATTCAGCTCTTTTAAATTAGGACGTGTTCAATGGCTTGAGGGTACTTTCATCGTACATTTATAAATTCCAAAAGAACATTTTTAAGAAGACTTACACATTATTTTGGAGCACCTCTGAGAGGCTAAGAGTTTTCATTAGGGTTCATCTTCTATAAACTCCTTTACATTTAATTCCTTGGTATGAACAAGATTAATTTTGTAAGTTTGTTTGTGAGTATAAGCAGCAAAAAACCCTTATTTCGGGGTCAAGACCGTACACATAATTGTACTTTGTATTCTCGAAGTGGTTAAAATTGAATTATAGCATGTGTTTCTTAAGCTCTTGTTTTTACTATTTTGATGCTTGGCCGACATTAAAATACATATATAATCCTCTCGTAAACTCAGAAGGAGAAACATTAGGATAAAATGAGCAGTTTAAGGAACAAGTTCTCATATTTTATTAAGAAAGGATTTGATTTATGTCTATAATAGGAATATACTTTGAAAGTTTTGTTTGGTTCTGATACAAAAGTGAGTGTGTATCAAGAGAGTCAAGCCAACACAAGAATAACAAGATGAACAACAACAATGCTAGTGAATCGAAATAGGCCACATACGGCTTCACTAGACTTCAAGGTTTACAAAAAATGACAAGATGATAGAGATTACAAGATTACAATAACACAATAAGAGCAACAAAGTGGAGGCAACTATAGTGAATCGAAAATGGCCCCACACGGCTTCACTATGTTACCACACAGACAAAAAGATTACAAATTAAAGATAGTAACTTGACATACAATATTCAAGAATCTAAGAACCCTAACAACATGAAAGGACCCTAAGACTAAAAAATATTATTACCAAGCTCTTACTTAGACCAAGAGGAACTCAATGACCTCAAGATCCTAGTTTCTAGCCAAGATTCAACCCAAGTTCCACTCCAATTACCCATTAGACCGCCATTGTGTGCTTCTCTCACAAACAACTCTCTCTAAAAGCTAAAGGGTACACACAATCGCCTACCTTTAAACAAGTAACCGTCAAACTTAGCATAGGGATTTGAACCCCTAGCCGAATCCCACTTGTCCCTACCCCATTCTTTGCATTCTCTATAGATAGGAGCAAAGTGAGGGTCCTCGGGATACAATTCCTTTAAGATATCAAAAACCATCTATTTTGAAGACAAAGTAGACACAAGAACGTGTTTTCAAGACAAAGCATCAGCAACCACATTATCCTTACCCTTTTTGTAATGAATAACATAAAGGAAAGTTTCAAGAAACTCAATCCACATGGCATGCCATTTGTTAAGCTTATTTTGTGCCTGAAGATGCTTCAAGGACTCATGGTTCGTTCGGATCATGAATTCTTTAGGCCATAAATAATGTTGCCAAGTGGCCAAGGCTCTAATCAAGGCATACAACTCTAAATCATACGTAGAGTAGTTTAGAGTTTCTCCTTTGAGCTTTTTGCTAAAGTAGGCAATAGGCTTCAATTCTTGCATTAAAACCGCGCCTATACCAACTTTGCTAGCATCACATTCAACCTCAAAATTCTTGTCAAAATTTGGCAATTGTAACAAAGAGGCCGAGATGAGCATAACTTTCAAGTCCTTAAAGGCCTTAGCTTGTTCATCTCCCCACTTGAAAGGCTGATCCATTTTAATTACTTCGGTCAAGGGGGCGGCAATGGTGCTAAATTCTTTGACAAAACATCTATAAAAACTAGCCGACCTGTGGAAGCTTCTCACTTCACCTATGATTTTGGGAGTTGGCTAATTTTTGATAGCGTCAATCTTAGATTTATCCACTTCGACCCCTCTTGAGCTCACCACAAAACCGAGAAATACAACTTCTTGGACACCAAAAGAATACTTTTCTAAATTAGCATATAACTTCTCCTTTCGGAAGATATCAAACACACATTGTAAATATTTTACATGCTCATCTAAGCACCTACTATACACCAACACATCATCAAAGTAGACAACAACAAACTTTCCGATAAAAGGTTTCATCACATGATTCATTAGCCTCATGAAAGTACTTGGAGCATTTGTTAGGCCGAATGGCATAACCATCCATTCATAGAGAACGAATTTGGTCTTGAAGGAGGTTTTCTATTCATCACCCGGTTGCATACGGATTTGGTGATAGCCACTCCTCAAATCAATTTTAGAAAATAAACACGAACCACTCAATTCATCAAGTATATCATCTAGCCTAGGAATAAGGTGATGATATTTTACCATTATCTTATTGATGGCTCGGCAATCAACACACATACGCCAAGTCCTGTCTTTCTTGGGAACTAGTAGAACCAGGACCGCGCAAGGGATCATACTCTCCTTGATATACCCTTTGTTGAGAAGTTCCTCAACTTGGCGTTGTAATTCCTTGGTATCCGTCGGGTTGCTCCTATAAGCCGATTTGTTGGGCAATTGTGATCCCATCACAAAATCTATTTGGTGCTCAATTCCTCGAAGCGGGGGCATCCCTTGTGGAAGTTATTTGGGAAAAACATCTTTATAATCTTGCAACACACAAGAAATCAAAGGAGAAATAGAAGAATTAGTGGTGTTAGTGTTAAAACAATGTGCCAAATGAAGCATGGGTGTCTCCTCATCATGATCCACGAAGAGCTCCTTATTTCTAACCAACATCACCATGTTTTCTTTTCCCTTTGATGTTGAGGCAGCCACGGATATCCCCACTACCCCACCTATGGGTTCCTCCTTTTTTCTTTAATTTTGGATTTCTTCCCCTTTTCTTTCAATTCTCTCATCCTTTAATGCAACTCGTTCACTTGTGAAGGCAAAAGTGGATGAAGTGTGCCTTTTATCCATCCTTCTCAAGTGTATATCGATTAGACCTCCCATCATGTTTGGTAGACCTATCATATTGCCAAGGTCTACCTAATAACAAGTGACACGCTTGCATTGGTATTACGTCACAAAATACTTCGTCGTGGTAGTTTCCCACCTTAAATCGTATCACACATTGCCTCATAACTTTCAATTCGCCACATTCATTCAAACATTGCAACTTGTAAGGGCTAGTATGAAGTTTAGTTGGAAATTTCAAGAATTTCACCATAGAAACACTAACAACATTTGCACAAATACCACTATCTATCACCAAAGTGCACACACTTCCCTTCACAAGGCATTTAGTATGGAATAGATTCTCCTGTTGGCTAGGATCATCTATCGCCTTACTAATCATGGCACGCCTCACTACAAAGATTGGAACCACACACTCCCCTTCTTGTGGATAAGCATCCTCACAATCATTATCATCATCATTATGTGGCTCACTTTTGGGTTCCTCTCCATCTTGAGGCTCGGCCTCATTCTCTTCTTTTTCAAGACCCACTTCTTCACCAAGGTAATACAATATCCCTTTCCTTAGGATCACATTGCGTTGATTTGGACATTCATTGGCATTATGTCCCCAACCTTGGCACTTGAAATATTGGAACCCTTTAGGATTAGGATACTTATGAGCTTCTTGTCGGGGAGGAAATTTGTGGACTATTTTAGGCTCGGGCAGCCTTTTAGTGGCGGGTTGGTCCTTGTTTTTGGGAAAACCTGAAGATGGTTGAACCATATATTTGCTCCTCAGCCAACACAAGGTTGATGGTCCCTTTTTCTTGAATGACGACCTCTCTTTAAGCTCCCTTTCAATCTCAAGAGCCGCTTGGAAAATTCCTTCAATGGTATCAAACTTGTGAAATGTCAAATAAGTGGAGATCTCTTTGTTCAACCTACACTTGAACCGAATGATGTCATGGCTAATTTGTTCTCCACGATGATCAAGCTTTAACATGAGTTGTTGAAACTCATCATAATATGCCATCACACTTCGATTCCCTTGTCGCAAATTGTACAACCTAGCAAGCAACTCATGACGATAACTTTCGGGAAGATACCGTTACCTCATTAGATACCTCAACCAAAACCATGGTGGTGGTTGTCCATCAATCAACTCATTACCGAACCGTTTGACATATTCCCACTATGTGTTAGCATAGCCTTCAAAGTGAGCTATGGCATAACAACTCTTCTTCTCCTCCGATATATCATTCACTTGAAACACTTTATCAGACCCCGACTCCCAAGAAAGATACACCTCGGGGTCACTTTCACCCTTAAAGATAGGTAGGCTCAATTTGATGGTATTGATGCCTACGTCTCTCTCTTGGAGTCAGTTTCCCCTTTCTCCATACCCTCGGTATCTTCTTAGATCCGCACGTCCCCCTCTCATCTCTTCTTCCCTCATATAAGCATTGTCAAAGGCTCCATACCCTTCATAATACTCTCTACCATATTCCTCAAAGTGGACGGGACAGTTTTAGACGTTTGGAACTTGATTTGGAGGGATTGGATTTTGTGGAGGTGGTGGTCTTTGGTTTAGTGGAGCTTGGAAGGGAGGCTTCGGATTTTGTAGAGGCATTTGACATCCGAGTCCCTCTTGCGGAATTTGAAGAGTTTAGGAATAGGTTGGTTTATTGGAGTCTGGGTTTAGGGGGTTATGAGGGGTTTGGCTTGCGACATTTAGTGGAGCTAGTGAAGGATTTGGCAATTGTGGCCATGTTTCGGGAGTAACGGTGGCGGAGGAATTTCTATCATGTCCATTTGACAAAACATGTTGAGGATTAGAAGGACGAGAGTTCCTTTGACTCTCCACTTGTTCTAACCTCCCACTAATAGTCGTCATTTCTCCCCTTATGTCTCCCACTTCCGTACTCAACCTTTCAAGAGATCGGGTCATAGCCTCAAGGGTGACCCTCATATTCTCCATTTCATTAGAATCCACAGTTTGAGACGTGGTTCCCTCCATTTTCAAGGTATCACCTAAACAAACAACAAACAAGTTAGTTTAAAACCTCTCTTCACTCACACACTCTCGGATCACTCCACTCGAGCTCTACAAGTGTTGTAGATTGGCTAGTAACCCATGAATCCTTAAGGTTTGAGTATGCTCTTGTCCGGAGTAGATTCTTGTTTGAAACTCAAAGAATTCTTTTCGGACTAGAGTCAAGGAGTTACAACGTATTCAAATGACAAAAAGCACACAAACAAACGATGACACGAATACAAGGCTTCAAAGGACTAATTGACAACCTAGTAGGAATGTACTAGCTTTCTAATTAGTTCTCGAGTCAATTAGAAGAAACTAAGAATCAATAATTAGAAACTAGAATATCCAAATTGAGTTTAATTAATGATGCGAATAGTGATTAAGGTGATGTGGCAGCATGAAATTGGTCACGGGTCCATACATTTTGTTCAACAACTTGAAACCTTAATCTTCACAATTTTGTAATGGATGACTTTGCTTTTGGAGGAAAAGTAAAGTCTTGTAACTTTTTAACTTTTTCCAACTCAAAAATATGAGGCTTGAATTTACTAGTTCCACAAGACAAGGATCCTTTTTAAAGAAAAAGTGGTTGTTAAGTCAAGGAAGTGATGTTGGCAAGTCTTTTCACAAACAACTTTACAACTTTGTCTTACAACCCTTTTGGATCTATATTAGTCTTTATACTGGTCAAGATATGAGATGATGAGAAGATCAAGATGAACACCACAACAATACTTCAAGAACACAACCACAATTCACCAACAATAACCCACTTTAAAGTCAAGCAACAACACATAAACTCAACCTTCTTCAAGTTCATCATACTACCACTTCAAGTCCACAATAGCAATGTTAATATATTAAGCTCAACTTAGCTTTAACACCTTTTGTGTTGATGAGAAAGAAATCAACATAAGAAACAAACTAAAAAAACAAAAGAACATCTAGATATAAACACACAAACACCAATCTTGGCCAATAAAACAACACAACATAATTTTTTCGGCCAAGAACAAGATGGACAGATTTCTTTTTTTTTTTTTTTTTGGAATTTTCAGATTTCAGCAACCTTTTTTTTTCTTTATTTTTTTGGTATTTTTCAACTACCAAACCCAAGATTGATTTTGTTGGAACAAAATCAACCACAAGCTTTAATACCAAATGATACAAAAGTGAGTGTGTATCAAGAGAGTCAAGCAAACATAAGAATAACAAGATGAACAACAACAATGCTAGTGAATCGAAATAGGCCACACACGGCTTCACTAGACTTCAAGGTTTACAAAAAATGACAGAATGATAGAGATTACAAGATTACAATAACACCAACAAGAGCAACAAAGTGGCAGCAACTATAGTGAATCGAAAATGGCCCCACACGGCTTCACTATGTTACCACACAAACAACAAGATTACAAATTAAAGATAGTAACTTGACATACAATATTTAAGAATCTAAGAACCCTAACAATATGAAAGGACACTAAGACTAAAGAATATTATTACCAAGCTCTTAATTGGACCAAGAGGAACTCAATGACCTCAAGATCCTAGTTTCAAGACAAGATTCAACCCAAGTGTCACTCCAATTGGGAATTTCGGTTTTGAGCTTCTCCAATGGAAGAGAGAAGTTCAAAATATTACAAGTCTTGTGTTCTCAAAATATCATGAATGAACTAACTCCAAAATAACCCTATCACTATCTATTTATATTAGTCCACAAAGGGAGCTAACAAATGACCATCCTACCCTTGCCAAGGGGTGGCCTTGTAGTGTAAGTTTATTACACTTCAAGGCTCCTCTTCACACTTAAAAATATTTAATCCATTGGAAGGATCAAGTACTAACTCACACAGGGCCATTTGCATGAACATAGCTTGGAGTTTTTGTAACTCTCGAGCTTGGCTACGTGTGAATGGTCGTGAACTTGTTGGACAACTTGTAAAACTTGTTGGACAGCTTGGTACACCCGTATCAGGTTCAAATACAAGAAGATAGTTAAATGCATCTAAATTGGATTAGTGCATCTCTGCTCAGTGATGTAGTTGTAATATCCTTTTAGGTAGATGATTAGAGGATTGGAAGACCATAATCATAGTATTGACCCTATGAATCAGCAACCCAATATACAACGTAACTAATAAGAGAGTAACAATTTACATGATTGCAACGAGTGCCTTAACATTAGAATATCCCCTCGGTTTTGATTACAACCTTGCTAGAATTGTGATTGTTATATTTTATTACCTTTGCTTACAATTATTTTGCTAGTATTTCACAAATCATCCTTATATGTCACAACACCTATTTGAAATAATATTAAGAACTTAATAAGGTGAATTGCTAAAGTTATAGTCCCCAGTGGGTTCGATATATGGCTTTTAAAAGGGACACTATATTACTTGCCAGACCATGAACATTTGCGTGTCCAGCATATCGCAGTAAGTTTTTGGCGCCGTTCTCGGGAACTTAAAAAATTAGTAATTTTCTGAATTTTATTTGCAGTAATATTATACAAGTTTTGAAAACTTGATCTTAACAACTGATTTGTACCTCAGGCTGGTAAGAGAATTAGAATTTTTAAAATGTACTTGGATCCTGAATGAGTATTTCATTAGCAGTGGAGAGAAACAACTCTTCAATTCCCAATTCAACAACTTCAGTTGGCTGATCTAGTACAAGTTATTCCTACTGAAATGGTAGCAACTAGGCCTTCGCGAGGTGGAAATTCCACTCGCCAATAGTGTCACTAATAGAATTCACAAATTGGGTGCATGAGGTCGATTTGAGCTAAAACAAAATATGCTGCAACTATTTCACACCAACTGGCAATTCACAGGACTATCTCATAAGGATCCACAATAATATTTACAAAGTTTTCTTGAGATTAGTGATACTTTTATTCCTATAGGAGTCTCGACTAACTATGTGAGACTTACCCTCTTCCCTTTTTCTTATGTTAGGGGAAGCTAAAAGGTGGTTGAAGGATAAACCACCTAATTCCATCACTTTCTGGGATGATTTGACAAATAAATTTTTGATCCATTTCATTCCACATGGAAAGACTATGAGGTTGAGGAGTGAGATATTAAGCTTCAATAGAAAGATGGTGAAAATTTGTATCAAGCCTGGGAGAGATTTTAGTCCAAGCTTCGTTATTTCTCATACCACAATCGGACTAACGATATTTTGGTGCACACTTTTTAGAGAGACTTTGTCACAACCTAAAATTTATAAGTCATGATGGAATTTATTATGGCGTACCTTGACAAGTGATCCCATCACACAAACCAATATACAAGGGGTAAAAAGACATAAATAACCCCAAGGCAAGGCTGCTAAAACAAAGCTAAACCATACAAGTATAATAAATACGAAAAGAATCATAATAATGCAGCCATAACTCCCAAAACTAGGTGTCAATAGTATAAGAACATATCTAGTACAACTCGAATCCAAAAGAAATACATAGGATATCCAAATACAAGAGAAACTCTATCTCTGAAATAAAAGTAATGACATAGTCTATAGAGAAAGGTGGTGAAGAAGTTTGGATGCTGGAAAATCATCACTAACTTAAAGGCTCCAATAATCGCCCGAGTCAAGCAACATAGGGCGCACCTGAACCTTAATCTACACCGAAAGGGTACAGTAGAAGTGAGTACGATCCACTTGTACTCAGTAGGTATCATAGGCCGACCAAGAAAAGTAGAAAATAAAGTACATCTATGATAATGCATAAAACCAGGCCTATCTGGTTTAATGGCTCAAAGATGTACAACGTTCTAATCTCAAGGTGTCTCATAATATTCGGGAATGGTTCTTATTGCTGTTGAGATAAACAGCTTGAGCTTTCTGCTCCACCAACATCATACATGTCCTGCTATAGGTTAACGAAGGAGGGTAGTGATTTTGCTAATTATTTCAAGTCTTAACACATTTCTTTGTCCTAATGATTGGCATGTGTCTTTCCTTTAATAGAAAGGGACAACTTAATCCATTTGTATGGTTCATGCTACATTGGTAGAAGCAAGTACAAACTATCACTACACCTGTTGAAACAAGTTATGTTCCATCTTCTCCTTTCTGAATATGATAGAAAGTCGGATATTATGGTATGATAACAAAAATAATGGAGTTTCAGTAGCTCGAGATTGACATTGTACTACTGAAGAGAATTTTTGTGTCAATATCTATTTCTCATAGTAAGAACAGAAATAATAGTTTATTAATGTTCAGTTGGCATAGAATTTCACTTTGCTATTTCCCCTAGGATGCTCTTTCGCTTCACTCATAGTAAAAACAGAAACAATAGTTTATTAATGTTCAGTTGGCATAGAATTTCACTTTGTGGTTTCCCCTAGGATGCTCTTTTGCCTTATGCACAAGTAGATCATTTTAGTTATGAATCTTACCATGATTGTAAGAGCTTCCACTCATATTAAGAATGCTCTTATAATCTCGTAGATATTCTTAGATTTTGTAAATGTAGTATTGCTTGATTTAGTCCTATAGTTATGTTTTTGTTTTTTTTTAACTATTTTAAACACCAATGGCTTGAGGGATTAATCAAGCTTTGTTCTCTCTCAATTTCTCTTTCCCTCTCACAGTTATCACTTTTCTGTAAGTGTTATAGTTATTTTGCAATTTATCATAATAGTGACTTATTTTGATAAAATTCCAAACAGATTAACTTGCTTGACAGTAAGGAGCTCCAACAAAGAGTGAAACTTTATCTCATAAATCGTGGTCCGCCTGAGCATTGGCTTTCTTCTGGAACTTTCAAGCATGTGGAAATACAGAAAGCTCTTGGAAATTATCTGTCATGGAAGGAGAGGCAATAAACTGAACATTTTTTGTTCTTTAGTGGTTTGTTTCATTTTTCTTTTTGAAGTGCTTTTACTTGAACCGAGGATCTAGGTAGGGGTAAGGTATGCATGCACTCTACCCTTCCTAGACCCCACTTGTGAGATGATATGTTGTTTATTGTTGGTAACATCTTGGACATTATTATGTGCAATAAAAAAGTTCCTTATAAAGAGCGACTGTACAAGCTATTTGTGTCTTCTTTTCCCATCAGTATTGTGCAAAAACCAACACGACCACACAATTCGTCATTTATCAGCGACCAAACCCCAGTAAGATTTATCGACAGCCGACCCTGCATGCGCTGCCAGAAGCTAGCATCCAACGAGCGTCACACACCAGCGAATGAGGTGATTTTTCAACATTTTCCAACTTAGTTTTCTTCTGCTGAGTTCGCTTAATGTTTCTGATCACAACCCACAAAATTATTTTCTGGAAAGCCACCTGCACATTATTTTTTCTGGTGGTACAACACTATTTTTCTGGCATTACAACATTGTTGCGATTTGTTCCTATTTCGTTTAGGTCACCCTCTCGCAGTAATGCTTGGTAAGGGTGTTAACAGTAGACTTCCCTGAACCCTGCAAAAACAACAACAACAACATACCCAGTGAAATCCCACAAGTGAGGTCTAGGGAGGGTAAAGTGTACGCAAACCTTACCACTACCTCGGGGAGGTAAAGAGGTTTGCAAAATACCCTCGGCTTAAGTGTAACAAATCCAGGTACAAAGAAGAGGGAAACAATGAAGAAAATATAACAACTAGCAAGGGAATAGTGCAAAATCTTCTAGAAAGAACCAATAATCAACCACAAAATAGTGCGATACTTAAAACACAATAAACAACAACAATGATAGATATTGTGAGCTGAGATCAGCTCCACCTGAACATATATGTCTAAACCCTAAACTGCCATACTATGGATAGTACACGACAAACACCAACAGACCTAAACCCTTGAAAGCAAGGAAACACTCCTACCCGACTAATCTTCTACTCTAATACCCGTCCTCCACATCCTCCAATATAAGGTCATGTCCTTGGTAACCTGCAAACGCGTCATGTCCTTTCTAATCACTTCTCCTCGATACTTCTTCGGTCTACCTCTATCCCTCCTTGTACCTACTATATCCAACCTCTAGTACCTCCTCACTAGGGCATCTGTACCTTGCCTCTTCACATGTCCAAACCATCTCAATCTCGCTTCCCTCATCTTATCATTGGAAACTTATTCGAGATGCAGGTCACACACAAATTACCATCTCATTATCATGTTATACACCTGAAAAAAATAATAGTTATTTGTAATAACAATACTTGAGAGACACTGACATTAGAGAATTTAATTGATGTGCAATGCGTATAATAAATGCCCTTTGTCTTATTCAAAATTATAAGTCCACTCATTATAATGAAGAATATTAACTGAATTGGAAAAACAAAATCATTTTTATAAACAAATAAAAGAGCAATTAGGCGAAGCTGCCACTCTTTTAAGGATGTAGGAACAAAATACTTTTGTGATTCTGCTTACGTTCGCTCTTTCTCTTGAATAAATATTAAGATAGATCGATGAATGATAAGGAGAATAAACTGTCACCAACTTACATTCTTCTTTTGTACGTGATCAATAAATTTTTTTGGCTTTGAGCTTTCTAAATCTAGTGTACTAAACTGATCAATAAATCAAATTGGAGAACATGAAACATATCAGCAGAAATTGACCTGGTAAGGCTAAGGATATCAAACTTTTGTGCCTAACATGTTAAATAATTTGTTATCATTCTTGTTGATGATCAACATCTCAAGAGCACAAAAATCTTCCCAACTAAAAAAAAATGTAATCGCTAGCTACCTAAAAGTCATAAAATTCTGGAAGATTAGCCATATTATAACAACAACAATATACCTAGTGTATTTTTGGACCTTCTATTGGCAGATAGTTCATCATAACATAAGTCACATGATTTTTTATTTTTCATAAAAATAATACCATAATTCACTATATTTCATATTAAAAAAAGAACCTAAATAGTAGGCATTAATTCAACATAAAATAAAGGAAGAACTGGTTTAACAGGGAAAAATATAGATTTACCTGGCCAAATGATACTAAGAAAAATAAGGTGTTGAGCAAAATAGGCCAAATGGGAAGATCAATAATTTTTGTAAGAAGTACATATAGGAGAGGAAAAGCATCAAGTAAGTCATAAAAGCTACAACATAAACTGATTATTATAGGTAGATGAAATAACTTGTCGTTTAGAGATAAAATTTGCATTGAAGCATCCAATAACGGCTGGAATATGAATAATCCTCTACATTTGTCTCGACTAATGCATTTTAAATTATGATATTATAATATGATATAATTATTATTTAATTAGTTATATGTTTTATAGCATTTTAATTTAGTGTAGGGGTAAAATGGTAATCCAACTTTGTACTTTGAGGCTTCACATTTATATGATATATTGATACAATGATGAGATGAACCTTTTATTTGAGTCACAAGAAGTAGTTAAAACAACAGTAGCATTTGAAAAATCAGTTAACACGGCATCATTGTTCACAGTCACAAAGTTAGTTACTACTGTGCACTTAGCTGTCAGGCAGTTATCCAGTTAGTTAGAAGAGTTTAGTTGATCTTAGTGAATTGTAGTATAAATACATGATGTAAAACATTATAAACATTCATTAATCAATACAAATTACTTAATTTTCTCCCTAATTTCTCTATTCTCTATTTTTTTTTGGATTAGCCCTAAATTCAGTTTCAGCTTCTTCGAGTATCTTACTCCTAGATTAACAAATCCCATTCCAATTACTTGATATTGCATCAATTGGTATCAGATCTATTGATTCTCGGCTCAGTCAATCATGGTGGTTTGCTATATAAATCCAGACAAGATTTGTGTAGAAATGGATGGTAAGCTTTCTCTAATCCAAAATCAGTTGTATAAATTAATGGAGGGAATACCGAGCATTTGTGAGAGTAACATTCAAGATGATAAGGAGCTTTTGGGAATCAAGTAAACACTTGGATCTATGGTGTTGAAGGAAAAAAATGGACCAAGGAAGCGCTGAGTCATCAACTATCAGAAGCTATCTAGTGGGTGTGCAGCCTGAAGGGATGAGCAAGGAATTTCACAGATATGGTACTGCATTTGGGGGTAGTGTCCAGTTCTTTACTCATTATTCTAAGCTTGAATTTCCTCATTTTTTTGGTTGAAGTTGATCAAGTTTTTTCTTTGGAAGAAATTTCCCTCTGAACATAGGGTTAAGGTTGCTTCCATTCATTTAGATGGTGAAGCCATTGCATGGCATAGATCATATATGAATTCTCACACTTCTTCAATTGATATATAGTGGACCGAGTATGTTTTAGCCTTGAATGAGAGGTTTGAGGATGGATTTGAGGATCCAATGGAAGCCTTGAAGAACCTTAAGCAAACTGGTAGTGTTAAGGAGTACCAAGCTGATATTAATAGATTATTAACTGCATTTAATATTTAAATGAGAGGATTAAAGCCTGAATTGAATATAGCAGTTAAGATCCAAGAACCCAAAACCTTATTTCAGGTTTATAAGATCTCTAGGTTACAAGAAGAAGCTTTTGGAGCACAGGCTAGTTCATTGGGCTTCATATCACTGCATAAATGGGGTGATACCATCTTTCCTACTCCAACTACCTTGAGAATCTATAGCTATCAGTAAAACACCATCTCTCAGCCTGTTGTTAATAAACCAAAAATATTTAGAAGGTTAACTGCTGCAGAAATAAATGCAAAAAACGTTAAAGGCCTGTGTTTTCTCTTTTATGATAAATATGTTTTTGGTCATAACTGTGGATCTAATAATAATTATTTATGGTAGCACTGATATGTAATACCATAAATTTTCTTCCTAGCTAATTTTATCCTAAAAATGCCTAGTATTAGCTTCTAAAGTGAATGATGATTATTCCATGAGGAATTTTCAAGATTTTTACTTTTTTTATGTGGAAAATTCAATAATCTTTCCATCGATATAAAATCGCCCAAATTTGACACCTGAACGAAGAGTTAGAGCCTTTTTAGTGAGACGGTGTATGACCTGAGCCTCATGCGCGTCGCAGAAATAGCTCAAATGAAAATTGTCAATTTCTAGTATTTCTCTGCAATTGTGGCGCGTCGCGCCAAACTTCCAGGTCGCAGACAAGGTGGCAACGGGATAGCTCCGCGTCGTACCCCCATGCAATTTCCCATTTATCAGTTTCCAGTGACTTGGCGCGATAGTGGCGCGTCGTGCCAAGGATAAAAATTGGGAAATTTCCTTAGAAATTAAATACGTATCCTAGGGCTAAAAGGGTCAATTTCCCTACCCTATATAAGCCTTATAACACGAGATTTGGCCATAATTCAGCAACTTATACTCAATTACTCGCAAAAACTCTCAAGAACAAGCCATAGGGTTTTCATAGATGGTTTAATTCCAAGGGAATTCATCATCAAATTTCAAGAATCTCTCCGTCAATCTTCATGAAATCACGAACTAAGGATTGCGTAGTGTTCATCCACGGATCCCTATCATTCGTGGAGTCCAAGAATCAGGTTTTAAATAACCTATTGTGATTTGATCATGTTCATGTTTATAGTTGTTATTTATGATTCAAGATGGTGTCTTGATGACTTTCCATGAAGAATGTGAGTTTGTTGATTGAAAACCTATGAGTTTGGGTAGTTTTAGATTCTTAAATTGATGATTTCACCTATGCTATAAAGTGTGCATGTAAGGTGTTTGATAAAATACCTAGAATGATAGAATCATGTTCCTTATGACTCAATAGTATCTAAATGATAAGTCCATACTAACCCTTATGATGCAACACAATTTCCATGCTCTTGTTGTGTATGCCTGTTGTGTTATGCAATGTTCATGATATTGAATTCATGCAAGTATGTACATGTTATATGCATTCTCTTCCATGATCAAGACTATGATAACCATGTGGAGCATGAAATCCCTTATTTATGGTATTATGAATTATGACTCTATTCCTATGATCAAGAAGTATTATGGATTGTTGGTGTTGGTCATGTATTCAGGAATGTCATGCCTTGTCAATTTCCTTCTATCGAGTTTTGGGGGTATTTGTTCCCAAAAAATATAGCTGTGTGCCTAGATCCATGTCATGTTTTCACGATACTCCCAGTCAAGCCATGTTACATAGAAGTCAGTCAGTCATGTGACTCAGGAAATATCAGAAATCTCATGAACTCAGTACTCAGTAAGATCAATAATCTCATGAACTCAGTCAGTTATCAGATATCAATAGTATTCCATCAGTCGATGAAATTCAGTAAACTCAGTCCATGTACATTCAGTCAATCATGTTCAGTCTCTTCAGATGGGAGTAGAAATTAGCACCGAGTGAATCCAAGGGTGAGAACACACACTGTCAGATGAGGGTGTGATTCTTAGTAGTCATCCTTGTGTTCCAGAACTATGTATCCAGCATAGGTTGAGACATCAACACTGTCAAATGAGGGTTGATGAGGTGGATAAGCACTGTCAGATAAGGTCCCCACCATTCTCTTTTGGGGACACTGTCAGATGAGGGTACCTATAGTTGTCCTTACCAGTGGCACGATATTGACACCCTTCCAATCAGGGCACAGATTGGACCCCAACTTAGCTGTTATAGCGTATTTAGGGTATGTCGGTTAAATAACTATTCCCACAGTTTCAGTAAAAGAACTCAGATAGTTCTTCATATTTCAGGACTGTTAGATACAGTCAACTCAGTCACAGTATAGAACTCAGATAGTTCCATCATATTTAGGACTGTCAGACACAGTCACTCATGTTATCAGTTATTTTAATTATCGAAACTCCAGTATTAGTCATGCTAGATATCAGTAAATTCATGTCATTAGTATATAGATTCAGTTATCATGTTCTTATGGTCTCAGTTACTATGTATTCATGTGTGCACTCTCACGTTCATATTAGTCAGTCAGTTATTATCATTCATGTATGTAAGCCCCATGTATTTAGCCTACCTCACACGTATACTCAGTACATTATTTTTTACTGACGTATTTGCGCTATGGTGTTTTATTTTTATGTTACACCATAGGTTCAGAGACACGAATCCCAGATTAGCAGCAATAGTAGCATTCCAGGGTTCAAAGTTTTAGCAGTGAGTCCTCTTTCTCCAAGGACATGATCTTATTTTATCATATCAATTTAGTTTTCAGTTGATGAAGTTAGTTGGGGACATGTCCCATCAACTCCTTAGTCAGACAGTTAGAGGCTTTCAGACGACTATAGTATTTTTCATGTTTTGCAAACTTCAGTATTTTAGTTTTGTTTTGGTAACGAGATACCACTCCATGTCAGACGTTATTGCTATTATTCAGTTATGTTCAGTATTAAACCTTACGGCCTCTCAGTGCATGTTTCCATATTTTTATGTCATATTATGCAGTGTACAGGTATAAATATCATTCATGGGTTAGCTTGTGGTCCATTCGGGGTCATGAGCACCGTGTAGCATTTCGGTTCAGATAATTGGGGTGTTACTAACTTGGTATCAAAGCCTAAGGTTCAATAGAGTCCTAGGAAGTCTGAAAGTCGCATCTAGTAGAGTCTTGTACATGGATGTGTTACGCGCCACATTTATGTGCAGGAGGCTGTGAGATGTTTTAAGAAATAGTTTCCCTTCTTTCAGTATTCATGTCGTGCCTGTGAGCATAATCACAAGTCAATCTCTCTGTCTAATCAGTTTCTCCTCTTGATTTCAGAACATGCCTCCAAAGAGAAAAATCCAGTCAGCTCCTCAGCCCAAAGATCCTTTGGGCGAGCATGTTTCTCATGCGGAATTCAGAACTGTATTTACCACTCTTGCTCAGTCAGTAGCTTCCCCTAATGAGAAGCCAACAGTTATTTCGGCCAACCCACTGGCCAACTCAGCCGCAGCTAGGATTCAGGACTTTACCCGAATGAATCCTCCAACGTTCCTCGGGTCTAAGGTAGATGAAGACCCTTAGGAATTCATTGATTAGGTCCAGAAGGTAACAAATACTAAGGGGGTGACTACTGTTGAGAGTTCTAAGTTAGATGCATACCAGTTGAAAGATGTGGCTCATACTTGGTACAAGAAATGGAAGTCCGAAAGGGTAGATGGTGCAGGTCCTATAGAGTGGGAAGAATTTGTCACAACTTTCTTAGAAAGATTCTTTCCCCAGAAGCTGAGGGAGGTGAAGGTTCTAGAGTTCATCAACCTCAGGCAGGGAAATATGATAGTGAAAGAGTATTCTCTCAGGTTTACTCAATTAGCCAGATATGCCCCTTATGTGGTTACAGACAACAAAGCTAAGATGAGAAAGTTTACTTCAGGGGTAAATGATAGCGTGGTTATCGAGTGCAGATCCGCCATGCTAAATAGTGACATGACTTTAGCTCGACTCATGACTCACGCTCAGCAGATAGACAAGCTGAAAATTAAGTAGATGGAAAAGTAGACTAAAAAAGCTAGGACAGGTGGCTTCAGTTTTAGACAGCCTAAATCAAAAGGAGAAAATCGTTCCCAGTTTCATCCTAAGTCATTAGTTCCATATCCTTCTACAACCATTGCTCCAGTTCCTAAGTTCAGAGAGGGTAACAAAGATAGAGCGCCAGGCTCTAAGTCTCAGGGCAGTGTCAGCAATACTCGAACTAATCCCCTATGTCAGACTTGTGGTAAGAACCACAAGGGTACTTGCAGAGCTGGTAGCAATGACTATGTTGGTTGTGGCAATCCAGGCCACAGAGTTAGATATTGTCCCCAGTCGGGTTATCAGGATCAGCAAAACCGTTCTGCAACTCAGTCCGTTCGCCCGAACCAGCAGGGTGCCACTTCTAGTGCTACTAGTGGGTAACACCCAAATCATCTCTATGCTCTTCAGACCTGACAGGATCAGGAAAATTCTCCTGATGTTGTTACTGGTATATTACAGATCTTTCATGTTCACGTTTACGCTTTGCTAGATCCAGGTGAATTCTTGTCTTTTGTTACTCCTTATGTAGCAGGCGATTTTAGAGTCAGTCCCAAAATTCTAGCAGAGCCCTTTTCAGTCTCTACCCCTATGGGTAAAACCATCATAGCTCGACGGGTATACAGGAACTGCCTGGTTATGATATTTCAGAAAGTCACGTCAGCAGATTTAGTCGAGTTAGAGATGACTGATTTTGATTTCATTCTCGGCATGGATTGGCTTCATTCCTGCTATGCCATAGTCGATTGTAGAAATAGAATAGTTCAATTTTAGTTTCCGAATGAACCCATCCTATAGTAGAAGGGTAATACTTCAGCGTTCAAAGGCTAGTCTTTTTCCTACCTTCGGGCAAGGAAAATGATATCTAAGGGGTGTGTTTATCATCTCGTGCATGTTAAGGACTCTAGTCCTAAATCTCCCAGTCTTAAATCAGTCCCAGTGGTTAATGAGTATTCAGATATCTTTCTCGAAGATCTTCCAGGCATTTCTCCCGAAAGGGAAATAGACTTTGGCATAGACCTTCTTCCAGGTACTCTTTCTATCTCTATTTTTCCATACAAAATAACACCAGCAAAACTCCAGGAACTGAAAGAACAATTGAAGGATCTCTTATATAAGGGATTCATCAGAACCAGCATTTCCCCGTGGGGCGCATCGGTCTTATTCATGCGCAAGAAAGACGGTTCCCTCAGAATGTGCATTGATTACCATCAACTCAATAAAGTCACGGTCAACAATAAGTATCCTCTTCCCAGAATCAATGACTTGTTTGACCGACTTTAGGGTGCCATTTATTTCTCTAAGATAGACCTCAGATCAGGCTACCATCATCTCAGAGTTAGAGAATGTGACATTCCGAAGACAGCTTTTCGTACTCGGTATGGTCACTTCAAATTTCTAGTCATGTCATTTGGTCTTACCAATGAACCTGTAGCTTTCATGGACTTGATGAACCGTGTATTTAAGGAGTACTTGGTCGTATTTTTCATAGTCTTTATAGATGATATTCTGCTCTATTCCCGCACAAAGCACGATCATGCAGACCATCTCAGAACAGTACTTCAGACTCTCAGAGATCATCATCTATTCGCCAAACTCAGTAAGTATGAATTTTGGCTAAGGTCAGTGGCGTTCCTTGGTCATATTATTTCCGATGATAGCATTAGAGTAGATCCTCAGAAGACAGAAGTGGTAAGAAATTATCCTCGCCCTGTCTCTCTATTAGATATCAGGAATTTCTTAGGCTTGGCTGGCTATTATAGATGGTTTGTTGAGGGATTTTCTTCTATTGCATCCCCTATATCTATATTGACTCAGAAGAAGGTCAAGTTTCAGTGGTCAGATTCTTGCGAGAAGAGTTTTCAGGTGTTCAAGACTCGACTCACCTCAGCTCTAGTTCTAGCTCTTCCAGATGGTTCTGATGGGTTTGTAGTGTATTATGCTGTATCTAGAGTAGGTTTGGGTTGTGTCCTCATGAAACATGGTTAGGTCATAGACTATGCCTCGAGACAATTAAAGCCCCATGAGAAGAATTATCCTACTCATGATCTTGAGTTAGTAGCCATAGTATTTGACTTAAATATTTGGAGGCATTATCTCTATGGAGTTCATGTAGATGTCTTCACAGATCATAAGAGTCTTCAGTATGTATTTTCTCAGAAAAATCTCAATCTTCGTCAGAGATGGTGGTTAGAGCTCATGAAAGATTATGACATGAGTGTCCTTTACCACCTGGGAAAGGCCAATGTAGTGGCCGACACTCTCAGTAGACTGTCCATGGGTAGTGTTTCTCATGTTGAGGATAGTAAGAAGGAGTTAGTTTAGGAAGTTCATCATCTTGCCAGACTAGGCATTCGCTTAATCGATTTTTCAGAGGGTGGTGTATGTGTTTAGAGTAGTTCAGAATCATCTCTAGTTTCTGAGGTAAAAGAAAAGCAAGACAGGGATCCTAGCCTTGTCAAGCTAAAAGAGTTAGTTCAGAATCAGAAAGTAGAGGTTTTCTCCTAAGGGGGAGATGGTGTTCTTCATCGTCGGAGTCATCTGTGTGTTCCAGGTGTAGATGACTTGAGGTAATGAATTCTTGCAGAAGATCATGGTAAGTGATACTCTATTCATCTAGGGGCCAATAAGATGTACCGTGACTTGTGGGAGATCTATTAGTGGAGTGGGATGAAGAGAGATGTTGTAGAGTTTGTGGATAAGTTCTCTACATGTCAGCAAGTTAAGATAAAGCATCAGAAGCCTAGTGGTTCCATGCAAGAGTTCACCATTCCTACTTGGAAGTGGTAAGAAGTGAATATGGACTTCGTGATGGGTTTTCCTCAAACTCGTCATTAACATGATTCAGTTTGGGTCATAGTAGACCGAATGACCAAGTCAACTCATTTCCTTCCAGTTCATACCTCTTATTCAGTTGAGGATTACGCCAAAATATATATCAGGGAGTTGGTCATATTACATGGTGTTCCATTATCTATTATCTCAGACAGAGGTACCCAGTTCACCTCTTACTTCTGGAAAGCATTCCAAAAGGGTCTTGGTACTCAAGTTCATCTCAGTACAGTTTTTCATCCTCAGATAGATGGTCAAGTAGAAAGGACCATTCATACTTTAGAAGATATGCGAAGGGCGTGCACAATTGATTTCAAGGGTAGTTGGGATGCCCACTTACCTTTGATTGAGTTTGCATACAACAATGCTATCATTCCAGTATTTAGATGGCTCCATTCGAAGCTCTCTATGGTAGGAGATGTAGATCTCCAATCGGTTAGTTCAAAGTTAGTGAGGCCTCATTCATAGGTCCTGACTTAGTGTTTGATGCCTTAGAAAAAGTCCAGTTGTTAAAAGAAAGACTCTGGGCTGCTCAAAGCCGACAAAAGTCTTATGCAGATGTGTGTATAAAAAATCTCGAGTTTGAGATTGGTGATCATGTCTACCTCAAGATATCTCCCATGAAGGGAGTGAATAGGTTCGGCAAGGGAAATCTCAGTCCCCGATATGTCGGCCCCTTCAAGATTCTCAATCGCTTTGGCAAGGTAGCTTATGAGCTCGATTTGCCTTCAGATCTAGCCTCAGTTCATCCAATATTTCATGTCCCTTTGCTCAAGAAGTACGTAGATAACCCATCAGTCTTAGTCCCTATTCAGAGCATTGTTGTTTAGAACAGCCTCTCTTATGAAGAGATTCCAGTCGAAATCTTAGACTATTAGACTCGTAGATTGAGGAACAAAGAAGTCCTCTAGTTAAAGTTCTTTGGCGAAATCAATCCGTTGAGGGAGCTACTTGGGAAGAAGAAGAACACATGCATACCAAGTATCCTCACCTCTTCTCCGCCAACTCAGATCAAGCTCAAAGTAACAGTTCTCCTTAAGCTTATTCCACTTCACGTTCAGTATTCAGTGAAAACTTGGTATTCGGTTTCATGCTCATGCATCATCACAAACTTGGTATCAAGTTCCATTACATATTTGGTCATGCATTCATGTACCAACTCAGTTATATAATTATGCATAATACATGCATTCTCATTGTGAGAAAATTAAGTTCCTCAGAGCACTCAGTTATGCATTCATGAATCAGTTACACATGTATCAGATAGAAATATTCAGTATGTTATGTTCAGCTTGTCAGTCATAAGATCATGTTCGAGTTATCCATGTTCAGTTAATGTTCAGCTTATTGTTCCCCCTCTCAGCACTCTCATTCGAGGATGAATGTTCCCAAGGGGGAGATATTGTAATACCTCAAATTTTCTTCCTAGCTAATTTCGTCTCAAGAATGACTAGTATTAGATTCTAAAGTGAATTATGATTATTCCATGAGTAATTTTCAAGATTTTCACTGTTTTTCATGTGTAAAATTCAATAAGCTTTCCATTGATATAAAATTTTCCCAAATCTGACACTCGGGCGAAGAGTTAGAGCCTTTTTAGTGAGATGGTGTATCACTTGAGCCTCCTATGTGTCGCGGAGATAGCTCAAATGGAAATTGTCAATTTCCAGTATTGCTCCGCGATAGTGGCACTTCGCGCCAAACTTCCAGGTCACAGATAAGGTAGCAACACGATAGCTCTGCGTCGCACCCCCGTGCAATTTCCCATTTGTCACTTTCCAGTGACTTGGCACGATAGTGATGTATCGCGCCAAGGATAAAAATTGAGAAATTTTCTCAAAAATTAAAAACGTGTCCTAGGGTTAAAAGGGTCAATTTCCCCACCCTATATCAGCCTTATAACACGAGATTTGGCCATAATTCAGCAACTTATACTCAATTACTCTAAAAAACTCTCAAGAACAAGCCATAGGGTTTTCATAGAAGGTTCAATTCCAAGAGAATTCATCGTCAAATTTTAAGAATCTCTCTATCAATCTTCACAAAATCACGAACTAAGGTATGCTTAGTGTTCATCCACGGATCCCTTTCATTCGCGGAGTCCAAGAATCATGTTTTAAATAACCTATTGTGATTTTCTTGTTGTGATTTGATCATGTTCATGTTGAAAGTTGTTATTTATGATTCAAGATGGTGTCTTGATGACTTTCCATGAGGAATGTGAGTTTGTTGATGGAAAAACTATGAGTTTGGGTAGTTTTAGATTCTTAAATTGATGATTTCACCTATGCTATAAAGTGTGCATGTAAGGTGTTTGATAAAATTCCTAGAATGATAGAATCATATTCCTTATGACTCAATAGTATCTAAATGACAAGTCCATGCTAAACCTTATGATGCAACATAATTTCTATGCTCTTGTTGTGTATTGACTGTTGTGTTATGCAACGTTCATGATATTGAAATCATACAAGTATGTACATGTTATATGCATTCTCTTCCATGATCAAGACTATGATAACTATGTGGAGCATGAAATCTCTTATTTATGGCATTATGAATTATGACTCTATTCCTATGATCAAGAAGTATTATGGATTGTTGGTGTGGGTCATGTATTCAGGAATGTCATGCCTTGTCAATTTCCTTCTATCGAGTTTTGGGGGTATTTGTACCCAAAAAATATAGCTGTGTGCCTAGAGCCATGTCATGTTTTCATGATACTCCCAGTCAAGCCATGTTACATAGAAGTTAGTCAGTCATGTGACTCAGGAAATATCAGAAATCTCATGAACTCAGTACTCAGTAAGATCAATAATCTCATGAACTCAGTCAGTTATCAGATATCAATAGTATTCCGTCAGTCAATGAAATTCAGTAAACTCAGTCCATGTACATTCAGTCAATCATGTTCAGTCTCTTCAGATGGGAGTAGAAATTAGCACCGAGTGAACCCCAACTCAGATGTTATAGCGCATTTGGGGTATGTCGATTAAATAACTATTCCCACAGTTTCAGTCTCAGTCTCATTAAAAGAACTAGATAGTTGTTTAGATTTCAGGATTATCAGATACAGTCAACTCAGTCACAGTATGGAACTCAGATAGTTCCATCAGATTTAGGACTGTCAGATACAGTCACTCATGTTATCAGTTATTTCAGTTATCGTAACTCCAGTATTATTCATACTAGATATCAGTAAATTTCATGTCATCAGTATATAGATTCAGTTATCATGTTCTCACGATCTCAGTTACTATGTATTTATGTGTGCACTCTCACGTTCATATTAGTCAGTTAGTTATTATCATTCATGCATGTAAGCCCCATGTATTCAGGCTACCTCATATGTATACTTAGTACATTCTTTTGTACTGACGCATTTGCGCTATGATGTTTTGTTTTATTTTACACCATAGGTTCAGAGATACAATTCCCAGATCAGCAACAATAGTAGCATTCCAGGGTTTAGAGTTTTAGTAGTAAGTCCTTATTCTCTGAGGATGTGATCTTATTTTATCATATCAGTTTAGTTTTTAGTTGACAGAGTTAGTTGGGGACATGTCCCATCAACTGCTTAGTCAGACAGTTAGAGGTTTTCAGACGACTACATTATTTTTCATATTTTTCAGACTTCAATATTTCAATTTTGTTTTGGTAACGAAATACCACTCTATGTCAGACGTTATTGTTATTATTCAGTTATGTTCAGTATTGAACCTTATGGCCTCTCAGTGCATGTTTGTGCATTTTTATGTCATATTATGCAGTGTACAGGTACAAATATCAATCATGGGTTAGCTTGTGGTCCATTCGGGGTCATGAGCACCGTGTAGCATTCCAGTTCAGATAATCGGGGTGTTACATGATAGATGAGGATGTATCCTTTGATGGGAAAAATGATAATCCATTTGGAGAAGGTGTTCTGTGTGTCCAAAAACTTGATGAACTCATGACCATTTCCTTGCAATCTTTGACATGTGCATATGGTTATCAAACTATTAGGGTCACTAATTATCATGAGAACAGACTCTTTCAGGTTTTAATCGATATTGATAGCACCCACAACTTCATTGATCAAGAGATCGCTACAAAGTTAGGGTGTAAACCTTGTGATATATTTGAATAATCTGTTAGTGTAGCAGATTGTAGACTAGTGCAGATTATTACTGTATGCAAGAACTTGCAATGGGGTCTTCAAGGCACTACATTTTCATTTGATTTCTTACTATTATCTTAGGGCAATATGGACATTGTATTGGGAGTGTAGTGGTTGAATACTATTGGTAGAATCTTGTTTTATTTTAAGGATAGAACTATAGAATTCAAATATCAAGGAAAAAAGCATGTGTTGAGGGGTGCAACTGATCAGCTAAAATCTTCAAGGGCTAGTTCCTTACTTAAAGGTGTGGGGTCTAATGCTCAGTTCCACACATTATGGATGTCCCTTCTACTGCAAATTCTGGCACTTATTGTTACAACATTCAAGCTTCACAAGGTACTGAACTACATCCTACATTGTTTGTATTACTACAATAGTTTACTGTTATGTTTGAACCTCCTCCTACTTTACCACCTCATAGAGGTTCATTTGAACATAAAATACCTCTCATGGACTCTGTCATACCTGTCAACAAAAGACCATATAGATATCTTGGTGTGAAGGAGGATTTTATTGAGAAGTTGGTTCAAGAGATGCTAGATCAAGGAGTTATTCAGCTTCACACTAGTCCTTATACCTCTCCTGTGGTATTGATGGGTAAAAAAAATAGAACTTAGAAGGTTATGTGTGGATTATAGGAAATTAAATCAATTGACAATTAGTGCAAGTTTCCTATTCCTATCATTGAGGACTTACAGGATGAATTATACAGAGATTCTGTATTTTCTAAGATAGATCTTAGAACTGGTTACCATCAACTTAGGATGACTGGTAGTGATGCTCACAAAATAGCTTTTAAGGCTCATGCAGGCATTCCAAAGCTTGATGAATGTTGTGTTCAAGCCATTGTTAAGAAAATATGTACTAGTCTTCTTTGATGATATATGTCTGCTCATATTAATGATGTGCGGGTAGTATTTAAGCTTATGGTTCAACATCAGTTATATGCTAAAATGTTCAATTGTGCATTTGGGGTTCCTAAAGTTGAATATTTAGGGCATGTGATCAGTAAAGAAGGTGTAGCAATAGATCCTAAAAGATCCAAGTTGTATAACAATGGCTTAATCCTATGAATGTTAAGCAGTTTAGGGGTTTTATAGGCCTTGATGGTTATTATTGGAGGTTTATCAAAGGTTTTGGTACCATTTGTAGACCTCTACATGATCTCCTCCAGAAGAGTTCTTATGGACTGATGACACTACCAAGGCATTTGATGAACTTAAGGCTGCTCTAGTCTTTACATCATTACTAGCTATGTCTAATTATGCATTTACCTTTCTGGTGGAAACAGATGCTAGTGGTAAGGGTATTGGAGTTGTATTAATGCAAGAAGGCCATCCCCTTTCTTACATTATCAAATAATTGGCTCCTAAACACTAGGCCATGAGTGTTTATTATAGAGAACTATTAGCTCTACTTTTTGCTGTTTTTACATGGTCTCATCACTTGTTGGGTAGAAGATTCATTGTTAAAAATGATCAAAAGGCACTTAAGTGCCTGCTGAACCAGTCTATTCATACTGACTTTCAGGTGGCTTGCATTTCCAAATTAATGGCATTTGATGTTTGCATTGAGTACAAGAAAGAGGTTGAAATAAGGTTGCTGATGCTTTATGTAGAAAACCCGATGCTGAGTTGTTAGCTATCTCTATGTTAGGATGTCATGCTGATCTCTTGAATAGGATTAAACATTCTTGGACCAATTATTAGTATTTTCAGGATATCATTAATAAGGTTCAGTGTTTTCCTTATAAATCCTTACTTGGCTTAACAATTAATTGAGGTGGAATGACAAACTAATGTTTGGTAAAAATGCTCAACTTAAAAGGGATGTCATATCCATCTGGCATGATTCTACTCAAGGTGGACACTGGCATAGATGCCATGATTAAGAGGCTGCAGTCATTATTCTTATGGAAACACTTTGTACAAGACTCTAAGAGACTTTGTTATATTTGTCAAAGACACAAGTATGATGTTTCTATAAGTCTAGGTATGTTTCAACCTTTACCAGTGATGGTGTGTGGACAGATATATGTTTGGATTGTCCAAATCTAGTGGAAAGGAGATCATTCTGGTGGTTGTTGATAGATTGAGCATATTTGTCTACTTCTTAGCTTTGACATATCCTTATACTACTCAGTCAGTTGCTCAGTGTTTCCTTGATAACATCTTCAAATTGCATGGCATGCCCAATACATTTACTAGTGATAGAGATCCTATCATCCTAAGCAACTTCTGGCAAAAATTATTTAGTATAGAAGGGGTCCAGCTGCGGAGATCAACAACATATCACCCTAAAACTGATGGCTAGACTGAGATATTGAATAGAACACTGGAGACTTATTTAAGGTATTTTTGTTCTGATAATCCTAAGGAGTGGTGTTCTTATTTACCTTTAGCTGAATGGTGGTATAATACCACCTACCACACTTCTATCAGATGCATTCGTTATGAAGCTTTGTATGGACTAATACCACTTACCATACATATATCAGATACACCCCTTATGAAGCTTTGTATGGACAAAAGCCTCCTATTTATCTTCCTTACTTAACTGGTGAAGAGCCTACTGAGATGGTGGATAGATCCTTGGCTTCTAGGGAGGCTATTATTGAATTACTGATTTTCCATATTCGAAGAGCTCAGCAAAGAATGAGCGACATTGCTAACAAACATAGATCTGAGAGGTCTTTTAAGGTAGGTGATTGCGTTTATCTGAAACTTTAACCCTATAGGAAAATCTCTGTGGTTTTGAGGACATTTCTAAAATTAGCCGCTAAATATAATGGACCTTATCTGGTGGATAATAAGGTTAGTTCTGTATTTTATAGGTTGTTACTTCCTTATGATGTCCTAATCCATCCAGTCTTTCATGTTTCTTAATTGAAGAGGTGTTTTAAGATCCCTTCTTGTATCAACCACCCTTCGTGATTCAACTTTCAAGCCCTTGTTGTCCTTAACCTGACTTTATTCTAGATAGAAGATTGGTTAAAAGAGGTAATAAAGCTGTTGGTCAAGTTCTGGTGAAGTGGTCTGGCTTTGATGATACTCAAGTGGTCTGGCTTTGATGGTACTCAAGCTACTTGGGAGTTTGAATCAGAGTTGCTTCACAGGTTCCCTACATTTCATCCTTGAGGTCAAGGATTTTCTTTAGAAGAGGGTATTCATACAATGATGAGATGATCCTTTTATGCGAGTCATAAGAAGTAGTTAAAATAACTGTAGCATTTGAAAATCAATTTACATTGTAGCACTGTTCACAGTCACAAGGTTAGTTACTACTGTGCACTTAGAATTCAGTTAGCAGGTAGTTATCCAGTTAGTTAGAAGAGTGTAGTTGATCTTAGCTGAATTGTAGTATAAATACATGATGTAAATCATAGTAAATATTCATTCAATCAATACAAATTACTTCAGTTTCTCCCAAATTTCTCTATTCTTTGATTTTTTGGCTTAAGCCCTGAATTCAGTTTCATCTTCTTCGAGTATCTTTCTCCTAGATTAACAAATTCCATTCCAATTACTTGCTATTGCATCATATATGATATATGATGATTTATATGTGTATATATATGTACTATCTCTTGTTTCTTGTGCTCCCAGGTAGTAATTTTCTCAAATTTTAGATCTTAGATACATCTGTCAACCTTTTCTTGCTTTTGCTTTCAGATATCCAATATTTTTTGATGATATTGATGCACGCCTGCTTCCAGTCATCCTCCTAATCATATATAGACTCATTGAAAACGATGCTATGGATGCGGCTGATAGAGTTCTTCAAGTTTATTCGACCTTCCTTTATTACTATCCTCTGAACTTTGTGTATGTTCGTGATATACTTGCTTATTTCTATGGGCATCTTCCTGGAAAGCTAATACTCCGTATACTGAATATCTTAGATATTAAAAAGGTGATGATGGTTGATACTCTGTAACTTCCTAGTTTGTTTTTGCCCTTCTCTTTTAGTAGTTATTGAATTATTCTTTTTTTTCTCTTTCAGATACTATTTTCAGAGTCATTCCCACAACATATCAACTCATCAAATGCAACAATATGCCCACCATTGGACTACTTTTCTACACTTTTGTTAGGACTGGTGAATCATGTTATTCCTTCTTTAAATAATAGCTCCAAATGTGCAGCAATGGGAGATTTTGCAAATAATTCTACCCGTGCTCCCCATGGAAAGATCCAGGCATCATTGCAACCTGGGCCAATTATTTCTTCTGATGGGCAGAAACCATATTATCAGATGCAAGACCCTGGAGTATTCACCCAGCTTACTCTTGAAACAACAGTGGTAGAATTGCTTTCTCTTCCTATTTTGCCATCGTAGATTGTCTCGTCTCTTGTTCAAATTATTGTTCACATACATCCAACCCTTGTCCAATTCAACAATGGGTTGCATAGAGATCCTGGTATTTCTAGACAAGGCTCTATTTTGCCTACTTCTCCTTAAGGGGGAAGTACTGATTCTTTGGGTGCAACTAGGTGCGCTCCATCAATTTCAGGAATGAATACTTCTAATTTTTTTTCACGTAGTGGTTATACGTGCCAGCAACTGTCTTGCTTGTTTATCTAGGCATGTGGTCTTCTTTTGGCAAAACTTCCTCCAGAGTATCATGTATAGCTGTATGTTGAAGCTGCACACATAATAAAAGAAAATTGGTGGCTTACTGATGCTAAAAGATCAGTGGGTGAACTAGAATCTTCTGTTAGCTATGCTCTACTAGATCCCACCTGGGCTGCACAAGATAATACATCAACAACCATTGGTACGCCGCCTTAACCAATCTGGAATAGCTTTTCCTATTTGTTTGCCCACTCTCTTTGTTTCTATTGATTGACCTCTATCGACTGGTATATATATATATACATATACATATATATCAGAATTTTTCTTATAAAAATAGAAAAAGTAAAAGAAAAGGAGTATCAGAACTTGATGATGACGCCATGTTAAAGAAAAAGAGTAGCAAAAATTAATGATGACGCCACTTCCTCCTCCAACCTTGCCTTTGCTGATCCTCCCCGATCTCCTGGTCATGTTCATTCTCCTACTGCTTTCACCAGAGAAAACATGTTCAAGTTATTCAAACTTAACCATTGGCTTATATTAGAAATTTGATATAACATCGTCATCTTGAGTGAAGAAACATTCTGATGAGTTTAAGCAGGGGAATGGGGATATAAGAAGCACAAAAACCAGCACATGACCATGACGCCCTTCCCCCTTCCTATTTTTTGGCACTAAAATTCATCTCAGTACACTATTCCATACTCTTCCCAAAAAGCCAGCCAAGTTTATCCTTTAATAGGTGTTGGTAGTTGCAGGAGGTTCCTGCTAAGACCGGGTCCAAATTCATGAAGTAAGAATAAATAAATTTAATTAAAGAAGCATAATTTTTGTCATATTTTTCTATTACGTGATTAATTTGATATAGTGGTATGTTAATTTTTGTTAATATTTTGAAGGGGGACCTTGGAGTAACTGGTGAAGTTGATGTCATGTAACCAAGAGGTCACGGTTAAAAGCCGTGAAAATGACCCCTTGCAGAAATGTATGGTGAGGCTGCATCCAATAAACCCTTGTGGTCTGGCCCTTCCCCGTACCGTGCTTAGCGGGAGCTTTAGTACACCGAGTTTCCCCTTTTTTGGGCATGTTAATTTTGTCTCATTGATAAGTCTTTACAATTTTTATACTTAAGCATATAAGTTTTACCATTAAAGGTTGTGGTGATGTGGTAAGTACGCCTCATCCTTAACCAGAGGTCCAGGGTTTGAGCCTTAGGTATGTAGTCTCCTTTGGTAGGGAGTGACTTACTGATACGTTCAAACTACAACTTCTTCTATATAAGCATAACAGATCATCGTCAAATATATAACCCAACAAAGGTTGGGGTCGAATCCCACAGGGAATAAAGTTCTAATCAAGTTGTATGTATATTACTAGACTTTTAATCATAAGTTTCCACAAAATAAAAGGGGGGTTTTGGTTGAAATAATAATATAACAATCACAGTTCAGAGAATGAATATCTTCTTGTAATGTTTTAACATAGAGAAATTGTAAACTAGGGTTATGTTCACCTTGATATTTCAACTTGTTCCAACTATGGGTTATGCGAGGTCATACTTATATTTGCTTAGAGAAATGTAGATAGAATTTCCATCCAGTGTTTATCAACCTTCAAGGATAGATTTACATTAATTTTCTCAAACTTAAAGTGATACATGATAATTCTATGTGTTCTCCAAGAGATTAATCCGGTTAAGGACACAACAACAACAAACCCAGTGTATTTCCACATAGTAGGGTCTGGGGAGGGTAAAATGTACACAGTTCATATCACTACCTCTGAAGAAGTAGAGAGACTATTTCCGATAGACCCACGACTCAAGACAAAGGACAGTAAACAAAGTCAAAATAAAACATGAAATAAGATGGAATACCATAAATAAGACACCCACAAAGTAATGCTATACACTAACAAACCAAAGGCATCCAACACACCCAAACCCTCATAACTAGAAACTCCAATCTATGGACACAACCTTAATACTACTAGCCCGGCTACACCAAATCTCTCCTAACTTCTATATACAACTTACCCATACGCACTAGCCTTCTAACCTAATTCACGTCTTTCATACCTTCCTATCTAGGGTCATATCCTCAGTAAGTAGTAACTTCTCCATGCACGTCTAATCATCTCCCTCTAATATTTCTTTGGCCTACCTCTACCTCGCTTAAAACCATCTAAAGCTAACCTCTCACACCTACGAACTGGGGAATCCGTTCCCCTCCTCATCACTTGCCTAAACCATCTCAGCCTTACTTCTCACATCTTTTCCTCCACCGAAGCCACTCATACCTTCTCCCAGATAGTCTCATTCCTAACCCTATCTCCCCTAGTAAGTCCATACATCCAATGCAATATCCTCATTTCTTCCACCTTTAACTTTTGAATGTGGGAGTTCTTGATTGGCCAACATTCCGCTCCATATAACATAGCCGGTTGAACTGCCATTTTGTAGAATTTGCCTTTAAGCTTAGAAGGCACCTTCTTGTCACACAACACTCCCGAGATGAGCCACCACTTCATCCATCCTTCCCCAATTTGGTGAGAGACATCCTCATCAATATCTCTATTCCTCTGAATCATAGACCCAAGATACTTAAAACTATCCCTCTTACAAATAACCTGAGAATCCAACCTCACTACCACCTCGTCCTACTACATCAAGTTATTAAACTTACATTCTATATGATCCGTCTTTGTCCTACTCAACCTTTACCCTTTAGACTCAAGGGTTTGTCTCCAAACCTCCAATTTATCATTCACACTCTCTCGCATCTCATCAATCAAAACTACATCATCCACAAATAACATATACCAATGTGATGTACGCTACCGGGACTACTCTCACCTCCAAGTATCTCCAAAGAACCTCCCTAGGGACTTTGTCGTACGCATTCTCCAGGTCAATAAATGCCATGTGTAAGTCCCTCTTTCTCTCCCTGTACTGTTCCCCAATCTCTGCATAAGGTGAATTACCTCTCTCATCGAAAGATCGAGCATAAATCCAAATTGATTCTCAGAAATATACACGATCCTCCTCAACCTCTGCTCGACCACCCTCTCCCAAATCTTCATAGTGTGACTTACCAACTTAATACCCCTATAGTTGTTGCAACTTTGAATGTCACCCTTGTTCTTATATAAAGGAATCATACACACCATATCCAGGCTTCGAACATTTTTGTAGTCTTGAAAATATCATTAAACAATTCAACTAACCACCTTAAACCTGCTCCGCCAGTATACTTCCAAAATTCCACCGGAATCTCGTCAGGCCCCTTTACCATACCCCTTTGCATCATGTGAATAACCTCTCTGACCTCATTAACCTTAAAACGTCTACAATAACTGAAATCAAGTCACTCATCTGAGTGTTTTAGCTCCCCTAACACAATGTCTCAGTCCCTCTCATCATTCAAGAGTACATAAAAATAGGACTGCCATCTTCTCTTAATATGAATATCCTCCATCAGTACTCTATCATCCTCCCCCTTAATGCACTTAACTTGATCGAGGTCACGACCCTTCCACTACCTATCCTTAGCAAGCCTATATAACCTTTTTTTCCTACCTCTCTCCTCTAGTCCCACATACAAGCTCTCAAATGCTTCTATCTTAGCAGCAGTAACTGCTAACTTAGCCTCCTTCTAAGCTAACTTGTACTCCTCCCTTTTCACCCGCTTCTCTTTTTCATCCTAACTCTCGACCAACTTAGCATTAGTGATAAGAATCGAGTTACGTTAATAAACAAGAAAATAATGTGAAAGAAAAAATACTAAGATTAAAGGCAAGATATTAAAGATAGGTAAAATTGGAGAATAAAATCCCCAATTTTGAGGTTAAGTGCTAAGAACCCTAATTGATCTTAGTATTCAAAATTAGCGGATTAAGATTAATTATGATACTAATAGAGTCAATTCAAGAACTTAGATCAAAAGTGATCTAGACCCCTATTTCAAAGAAACTAAAGACAACAATTAGTATAAGACTAATCACCTTCTTTAATTAACTTTAATAGAAATCAAAGATATCAAATTAAGAATTAATATTACCTCCTAAAGAATCGTTCTTATAGGGTTTCAAGATAAATCCCAAGTAGCCACACACAAAGGTGTAACTAAGAGAAACTCTCAATTAATAATAATATTGTCTCATTGAAAATAACAAAATCCATCCCTATATATAGGGAAAAAACCCTATCCCAAATAGCATGGGATTGGAATATACCTTTATCAAATCTAACTAGGACTAGGAAAAAACTATCCCAAATAGCATGGGATTAGGATCTACTATTATGGAAATAATAAATAAAATCCTACTAGGACTAGGAAATCATGTAAAAATAATACCAAAAATTCTCTCCTAAGAAAATAAGGAAAAGTTTTTCAAATTTACTCACAACCCATATGGGCTCAATCTTCTTCCTTTTAGGCTTGGACTTAAATCATGAAATATGTGTAGCACTTTGCCCATTCTTCTCTATAATTCTTGGACTCGTTCTTGGGCTCTTCTTCCATCATAAGCATCTTCTTAATTTCAATCATAATGCAAGTGGACCAGCCTGGATGCTATCATTCCTCTCTTCTTGAAAATAATTCGTCCTCAAATTTGAATCTCGCATAATCAAGATGACATACAATAGTAAACAACATCCATTACTTGAAAACAACAATGGTAGGAACAAACAAAGATAGTGACCATATGTCCACTTAACCTAATTAATCCTTTCATGTATAAAATCACCTTTATAAAGCATGTGAACATCATCATCCCAATAGAAAATTCTCTTATTTGTATGAGGACAACAAAATTCATGTATGAATAACGTCAGAGATGATATGTGCTTCTCTAATTTAGCTCTATCAATAAAGTACTCTAATGGGCTTGCCAAAGACGACATAACATCTATAGAATATGCATCAAATTGAACACTTTTATGATATAGCCAAGCATCCTCAATTACACTTCTCAGATATTTTCCCACATACCTATTCACATCAACGTAAGAATCAAGAATGTAGTTCATCACCTCAAAAAAGACCTTAGGTGTTCTAGCAATCCCAAGAATGTGAATAAACCAATCACACATACCGTATTTAGACTTATATGGCAAAATAACAACACCTCGTTCCTTTTGCATGAGCGTTAGATTCACAACTGTATTTTTGATCTTTTTGTCACGAGTCTTATCTTGGAAAGATCCAAAACAATTCTCTTTACCTTTATACTTCTCATCAACATGCACTTGCTCAATGGGATATTTAGTTTGGACCACCTTAGGAATAAGTTTATTCAATGATGAGTTTTTAATGCAAATATTCCCATGAGTATCTGCAAAAGAGTCAAAATAACTAGAAGAAGAAGTAGGAATATTAGAGTTAGAATAAGAAATAACCTTATTCAAACTCTCTTGTTTTTCTCTCTCTACCTTACAACCATCCCTCTTTTTTTTATTCTCGTGATCATCTCTCTTTTCTTTTCTCTTGACCTCAATTGACAACTTATTCTCTCCACACAACACAACCTCTTCCTTTTCCTCTCTTAGAATGTTAACATACACTACCTTACTCTTTCTATTATTTTCTCTCTCAAAATCTTTCATTTCTTCTTTCACATATTTGTGATCTTCATAAACTTGGGATGGAGTTAAAGGTATAAGTTTATATTTTCTTTCGTTTAGCTCTAGAGAAACTCTATTCTTCCCCCTATCATAAATTACATTCCTATCAAACTACTAGGAATGCCCAAGATTGATATGACAATCTTGTATTGGAATTACATCACAAAGAACATTATCAGAGTACCTTCCAATGGAGAAAGAAATCATGCATTGCTTAGTCACCTTAAGTTCACCAAAATCACTGTGTTTGATGCATGTAAGTTTCAATTTCTCCATCACGTATGAACTTATCACATTAGCATCACTTTCAAAATCAATAATCATAGAGAAAATATTATCTTTTATCCCACACCTTGTATGAAAAATGCTTCTCCTTAAATCAGTTATATTCACCTGATTAGGTGGGTTTTGGGTGACTTCTAATGCATCAAGTCGAGCAGAAATCCTTCTAAGTGCCTCGGATATGTCGTTGTTTTGAGTCCCAGAATCAATATCTTTTTGAGACATCTCCAAAAGTTAAGGAAAACAAAAACTCTCAATTTGACCCTTTTTTTATCTCACCCTTTCTTGCCCTTTTTCCACTCAAATTACTACCTTTGGCTGGATTCTTTAGGATTTATATATACAACCCTATTAGCAATAACTTTTTAGAAGTAAGATGTAGAAAGAAAAGAATTTATCAATACCTAGATAAATTGGGTGAGACAAGGAAAACAGACCAATTTGTGTAAATAGAAAAAAAAATCAAATTTCCCCTTTTCTTGATTTTCCTTGTTGATGTTGGAAATCAAGAAACACAAAAAAAATTTGATTTTTTTTGATAATACCTTAATTCTCAAACAGATAAATTTTTTTTCTTTTTTATTTTTTTTCTATTTTTTTTGGCTATGTAGCTTAACAATGAAAAAAATATTTTATTTGAGTGTTTTTTTGTGAAACTCCCAAGATTATCAAGAACGGAACCTTGATAGAACCGCTCTGATACCATTTGATAAGAATTGGATTATGTTAATAAACAAAAAAATAATGCTGAATCGAAAATACTAAGATTAAAGGCAAGAAATTAAAGATTGGTAAAATTGGAGAATAAAATCCCCAATTTCGAGGTTAAGTTCTAAGAACCCTAATTGATCTTAGTATTCAAAATTAACGGATTAAGACTAATTATGATACTAATAGAGTCAATTCAAGAACTTTGATCAAAAGTGATCTAGACCCCTATTTCATAGAAACTAAAGACAACAATTAGTATAAGACTAATCAATAACAACAACAATAACAAACCTAGTGTATTCCCACAAAGTGGGGTCTGGAGAGGGTAGAATGTACGCAGTCTATACCGCTACCTCCAAAGAAGTAGAGAGGCTATTTCCGATAGACCCCTGGCTCATAGTATAAGACTAATCACCTTTATTAATTAGCTTTAATAGAAACCAAAGATATTAAATTAAGAATTAATCTTACCTCCTAAAGAATCATTCTTATAGGGTTGCAAGATAAATTCCAAGTAGCCACACACAAAGATGTAAATAAGAGAAACTCTCAATTAATAATTATATTGTCTCATTGAAAATAACAAAATCCATCCCTATATATAGGGAAAAAAAACCTATCCCAAATAGCATGGGATTGGAATCTACCTTTATCAAATCTAACTAGGACTAGGAAAAAGCTATCCCAAATAGCATGGGATTATGATCTACTATTATTGAAATAATAAATAAAATCCTACTAGGACTAGGAAAGTATGTAAAACTAATACCAAAAATTCTCTCCTAAGAAAATAAGGAAACATTTTTATAATTTACTCACAACCCATATGGGATCAATCTTCTTCCTTTTGGGCTTGGACTTGAATCTTGAAATATGTGTAGCACTTTGGCCATTCTTCTCCATAATTCTTGAACTCGTTCTTGGGCTCTTCTTCCATCATAAGCATCTTCTTGACTTCATTGAAGCCCGTCAATCTTAATGCAAGTGGACCGACCTGGATGCTATTAATAAGCCTCCTTCTAAATTTTCACTTTCTTCTTAACTTCTTTATTCTACCACTAGTTCCCTCGATGTTGTCCAGCCCAGCCTCTTGAGATGCCCAATACCTCTCTAGCAGTCTCCTTTATTCAACTGTCATCCCTATCCTACATACTATCCATGCCCCCACTCCCATACCTCTATTTCCGCCTTCTCCCCTATCTCCAGTGCACTAATTGGTGTCAAGCCACCCCACTTAATTCTGGGTCGACCCTTCCCGCCCCGCCCCTCCTCTTCTCACTCTTCTTGATAACCAAGTCCATCACTAGAAGCCTATAGTGGGTCGAAAGATACCATTTAGTGATACCATCTTGATCATTGCCCATGATAACGATATCATCAACATAAACCACCCAATAAATACACAAATCTAGTTTAGAATGTCGGTAAAACATTGAGTGATCAACTTCACTATGAATCATGCCAAACTGCTGAATTACTGTGCTAAACTTTCCAAACCAGGCTCGACGAGATTGTTCTAGACCATAGAGTGACCTGCAAAATCGACATACAAGTCTACTAGACTCCCTCTTAGCAACAAAATCAAGTGGTTGCTCCATATGGACTTCTTTCTTAAGATCACCATACAAAAATTATTTTTAACGTCCAACTGATAAAGAGCCCAATGACGAAAGGGAGCAATAGATAGAAAAATACAAACACATGCTATTTTACCCATGGGAGAGAAAGTGTCACTATAATCAAGCCTAAATATTCGAGTGTATCCTTTGGCAACAAGGCGAGCTTTAAGACGATCAACCTAACCATTTGGACCAACTTTGGCTGCATAAATCCAATGACAACCAACAATAGAGTAGATTTACCTGCAAGAAGAGAAATAAGATTCCAAGTACCATTCGTATGTAAAGTAGACATCTCATCTATCATAGCCCACTTCCATCCTGAATGAGAAAGTACTTCACCTATAGTCTTAGGTATGGAAATAGAGGACAAAAATGATATACAAAAGCATAATCGGATAATGATAGACGTCCACTAGTACTTTGCTATCCTCGTCCTTGATTTACTTCACTTGGTTAACATCACAAGCCCTCCTCCCTTTAGCTTTGGCTAGCCTGTATACATTCTTATCCCCACCTTTGCCCTTTAATTTTGTGTGCAAGCGCTCAAAGATTGCTGTTTTTGCCGCATAACCATTAACTTTGCCTCATTCCTAGCCAATCTTATACTTATCCCTATTCATCAGTTTCACCTCCTCGTCTTTACTCTCCACCCACTTTGCGCAAGCTATCTTCTTTGTCTAGACACAACCTTGTCAATGAGTGGTTACCACTATAAAACTAAAAGTTCTTGGTGGCTAATGGTATGCTGAGATATTTGAAAGACAAATTCTTCTCGATTATATTGAAGAGTCCATTCCTTTTTATTTTATATTAGCAGTTTTTATTTGTTTCAAAATAATTGATTTCCTTAAAATTAAGGTATTATTTTTTTTTGTCAAGTTACTTTGCTAATAGATGATTTAAAAAACTTTCTCAGAAGTCTTTGCAACTTTGTATGAGTAAATTTGAGGAGAGGGGAAGGTAAATATAGTTATAAATTCTTAATTAATATTCCAAAGTGACATTCTTAATATGTGTTTAAACAACTAAAAATCAATGAGATATGGTCAAGAATGCCCTTAAATTATGTGAAGCTAAACAAAAATGCACTCTGTTCATGTTTGGTCCAAAAGTGCCCCTGCTGTTAATAGCTTGGCTCAAGAAAGGCTCTATTGTTATATTTTTTCTTTTAAACTAAAAGACCCAAAGGGAAATTTTATTAGAAAATGAGAAGCCGTACAAACAAACAGGTCATCCCACAAGCCAAGACTAAAGAAGGCTATATTGTTACTTAATTGGGTCAAAAATATTTTTTTTCCCTGATAAACACATCGTCTTAAAACAAAATAACGTGAAGCATGCTTGGCAAAAACCTGTAAAGTAGCCAAAAGAAATCCCTACATCTCTATTGAACTTGAGATAGGGAACATATAGAATCCAAAAAGTTATCCACTCCGTTTACAAGGGAAAACTTTGAGAGATGTAATAATCTCACGTAATAACAAAAATTTCAGAATGTATGTTTCCAAATAAACTGAATAGCTCTGCAAGGATTTTAATAAATGGTTTAGGAGAATTCTCTAACATGTGTAGTGTGGCTGGATAACTGCTTCACTTAGAAACACAAAACAAACTCCAAAGTTGCCAAAATTTATGGAAGTGTACAAGGAAAAGCAAAGTAAAAGGTAGCATAATAAGGGGAAAAAGTTACACTATCATACATCAACAGAAAACCCCCAAGTGGAGTGGTCTTAAGAAAATGACTGAAGGTAAAGAAAGAAAATATACAGGGAAAAGGCGTCAACAACCATGTATAGCAACTTCATTGCATTAAAGAATCAAAATTCCTATATTACCCATGTGAGGACTACAAAACCTTGTTGTTCTCCCTTACATGTAGTTGTGAAGTAATGTTCTAGAAGAGCGACATATAATAGTGAAGTAATATTCTAAAAGAGTAGTGTGATAGTCAACAAGTTTAGCTACTATTTTTTTGAGAAGATTTGGAAAAGATGTCATTTTGAAACAAACAATTTCTTTTTGATTTAATTTTTAGGATTTGAGAGTTGAAAAATAGAAAAGGTGTGGGGTTAGGGTGCTGTTTATCATTTTGAAAACTTAATACACCCCTTCAAGTGTTTTTTAAATACACCGCTTTAGTCTTTGTTATCCATAAGCTTTAATTTTTCTCCATTGTTGTTAAAACTCACCTTTTTGACATAGACTCTAGCTTCATTAGTTACAATATAGATGATTTTATCATTCATAATTTTGAGCATATACAATATCACTGTTATTATCCTCAATCTTAACTCCATTCCAGTAGTTTAGGTGGTTATTTTTAACAGATCCAATTAGCTATTCTTATTCATTGTACTGAAATTTTACAATCACTGACTAGATGATTAGTTATAGATCACACTCATAATTTAGGCATCAACCAACTATAGGTCACAAACATTGTATAAGCACCAGTCATTGTATGCTCTTTGAAATGATCAAACAAAAAGAATCACCTAAATACAATTTTCAATTTCATATACCCTTTTTCTGAAAATTTACATAGTAATTATCTGTACAAAACAACAAAAGAATAACTTTTTTGTTTTTATTTTTCCCTCTTTTGGTTTGTCAATGCTTGATTTTTGTCTAAAATAATAAAAATTTATAAGGTTTTTTAGTCGACAAAACTCTAATCTAAACCTCAATTCGCACAAGTTTAATGAATTATGGATAAGTATATCATGAATCAACCTGTGTTAATTATCAACAAATATGATTTATACTCAACTACACCATTTTTCAATAATCAACCTCATGATATATATAAACTAGACTACTACTTGAAGCGTATCGCATATTGCTCAACTACAAAATTTGTTAATAATCGATCAACCATTTGGTATATGTTATAAAGTCGACTAGTATTCGGCTAAATAAGAAATCAATTAACTAAAATAAAATAATGGAGTTAGCACTATTTGTAAATGATAATAATGTATTATTACATCATATAAAAGTCTTCACCAATTGGTGACATGATCCAATGAGTTTGTGAAAGTGATTGTACAAATTTTTCCTCAGAACAAGATTGTGAATAAATCAAATGGACTGGAATTAAATAAATTCAATGTCTAGGTTTTTCCTTCACCCTATACGGCGTAAAAGGATATATTTTAAATGGATTAAATAGGATAAGTCCAAACTCTGAATTGATAAATATGTACTAAACCGTTACATATAGTATAGATCAAACCCTCATCTATTATACACCTTACAAGCAGCGTACAATCAACCAGTTAAATATATAGGCAAATAATATTATGACTAAAATGGGGAACATAAGTTTAATCTAATTAAATTAGTGGAATTAACATCATTCAAATATTGTAAAATTATTTTGTTCAAACAATGTATTAGGACATGTAATAATCCTAAATCATTTAAGTGTGACTAAAATGAGAAATTTAAATTAAATTAGAAGAATTAACATCATTCAAGCATTGAACACATGATCAAACAAGTATTAGAAAGAGTGATGCTTATGGGTAGTATTAGGACAAGTAATATTTGACAACAAATATTGTTTCCCAAATTATAGGTTTGTTTTGATAATTGGTTCTTACTACCATTGCTCTTCCTTACAAGCATGTAGAATCCCACATGCCTATAGGCCTAGAATCTCTTCCTGAGACCTTCCGACTACATTAATTCTCATAATAGGCCTAGAATCATCGAGGCGAACATCAAACATGTTGACTCCCACGTGCCTATAATTCTTTATGAATTTTGGATGTATTTTTTCCCTCCCATTCACAAGTAATTAATGATCAAGTCACTTGGATTACAACTTAACTCCTTGCTCTCTAGTATGTTTGTGACCATGTCATATGGACTATTGCGATGAAGGACCATGAGCTTTGTCTCCTTTGTCATAGATTTCTCGTTCCAACTTTTAGAAGTCTCCTCCCATTGACCCATGAATTCACCACCACCAATAAATTCTGCAATACACATTGTAGACCTAGATGGTAATCTTGACTAACTAACTTAGTAGTCTATGACTGATCGATGACTAGACTGCCTAAATTGTACTAGTCCAAAATCGACAAGAAATTCATACTATAATAGAAAGATCGAACCTGATTGCTTTTTCAATGACCACCAGAATAATGGAACGGATTACAACTTTGAAAGAATAGCTGGAGAGTTAGAATGAAGCTAATGGCTAGAATTTCTTTCGTAAAAGTGGATTGATTTGAAAACTTTATGGACAATAATGGATGGAAAAATCAGTGGAGAAGTGGTTAATAATGGATAAAAATGCGAGTATTATAATAGTGGTCGTGTGATTTTTTGATGGTAACCGAAAATAGTTCGTCGAAGAAGCTTCAAAAATCGTGAAATCTGGAGGAAAAAATATGTTGATCGTGTGAAGCTTGTTGGGGAATTTTGTGATTTGTTTTAAATAAAATCTTGTATAATAAATTATTTAAATGAATTGATTTGTATTTTATAAAAGTTGGAGGTTGAGGTGGGGTCTAGGGCTAAACCGTATGTTTTAGAACTTGTATGCTAGGGTGGTTGTTTTTAAAACTTTATTTGATGATGTCATAAAAAGTGTCTCTGCCATAAAAAAGTGTCTCTTTCCTATTTTTTCAAGACTGGTGTCTTTTTGTCAAAATAACTTTTGAGAATGACTCTTTAGCCAAGAGCCCCCTGTTTTAGTTTGTGATCTCTCTTTGATTTTGATTTTTCTAAATAAGAATTTTGTCAACTATTATTGATACGAAAATAATCACATAGATGAGCTTATGAGAGTGTGTGTTGGACCCGAGGCTCGGTGTGTACAAGTAAGGTGCAAAGAAGACCCAAAATGTTCACCAAAAACGTCTAACACTACAAAATTTCTACACTTGAGGGGAGCCCCTCTACTAAGGGGACTTTTGGTCATTTAGCTTCTATTTTTGTAATGCACTATATAAAGGACATTCTAGGGTTTCCTTACTTATTTTTGGACATTGAATCTTGCAATACACAATTTAAACACACAAGTTCTCTCTCAAAAGGGACTTGGCGGAAACTAGGAACAACTTAGATATGAATTCACTTTTGTTGTTAACTTGCTTGGATCGTTGGGTGCTTGAAAGATTGAAGTCGCTCTTGTGTCCTCCATAGAGTATAGGTGTTGCTTCTATCTTCATTAGGGGTCTTTGTGTGTCATCTACACTTAGGTTCTTAGTCATTGTAGTAGTGGATGTCACACTTTCTATCCTTATCTTTATTGTAACCTTGTAACCATTTCTATGTATTGTTAAGTCGTGTGTTGTTATTGTTTCCTATTGTTGTTATTGTTATCTAATCTTATTGTGTTGTTAATCATAGTTTGGATTGACTAGTTTTGGTGTCAAAACACCATTATAAACCATTCTTGTTGTTGTTATTGTGAATCCGAGAGTGGTCACAAAAAGAAGTCCTCGATTTCTTGACTAGTGGACTATTTTGGTGTGTAGTTTTGTGTATTCCTTGGTTATTCTTGTATCATTTGATATCAGAGCCATCTTTGATTTTATTCTAACAAGATTAATCTAGGGCTTGAGAGTTTGAAAAATCAAAAACAAAAAAAAAGATTTGGTGTTCTTGTTGTTCTTGGCCGAGAAAGTTGTGGATCTTGTTGTTGTCTTGGCCAAAAACTTGTTTGTGTGTCTAGATTTGGTAGTATTTTGTTGTTTAGAGTGTTTCTAGTGTTGGTTTCTGTGAGAAATATAAGAGAAAAAATATTATTGAATTGTTGTAACTATATTATTACAGAGGCCCTATTTATAGACAATACATTCTAATCCTTTTCCTAATAGGACACTACATTACAATCCTTTTCCAAGTAGAATTTTATATGCTATTCCTATTCCTACTCATATTCTAACACTCTCCCTCAAGCTGGTGCATAGAAGACATATGTACCAAGCTTGTTATGGATGTAACTAATATGAGAATCGGTGAGGGACTTGGTGAAGATATCTGCAAGAAAACTGATAAGGACTGCTTTGGACATCTGGGAGACCTCAATTGAAATGGAACAAACTAAAAAAATGATCCGAAAAGTAGTAAATATTTCCGTAAAGTCGATGTGTCACTGGAAAATTGCCAAAAACTGGTATAAAATATATGGGTCATCTCGAAATCAAGAGACGAGTAGATCTTGAACATGAAAGTCACCGAAAACTTAGCCAAAACATGCTCACACGCCAGATTACTAGATTTGATGGCTGAAAAGTGACTACAATCTGAAGAAAAAAAAGTATATGGGTAGGTTCGGAATGATGATACGACCCTACTTAAAAAGAGAAATATATGTAGGGTTGGAATAATGGCACGATCCTATTGAAAAATAGAAATTATATGAGTAGGGTCGGAATGACGACACGATCCTACTAGAAAAGAGAAATTATATGGGCAGGGTCGGAATGATGGCACGACCCTAATGAAAAAAATCTGAGGAGTCACAAAAAATACGTACGAATGTAAATTAAATTTGAGGAGTCACCAGAAATATGCATGGTGCTATGCAAGTCAGATATGAGATAGTAGTCCAAAAAGATGCACGGTGCTATGCAAATATGATATGAGAAAATAGTCACCGAAAAGAAGTACGGTGCTAAGAAAAATAGATATGAAAAAGTAGTCACCGGACAGATGCATGGTGCTATGCAAAGATATGAGAAAATTATTACTAGACGGGCGACATATATGGATTATAGCCGTCCGCCGGCAGTGTAAACTCTTTGATTCTTTACCAAGATCGTGGTAGCTTTGATAGCATGTGAGAAATATAAGAGAAAAAATATTATTGAATTGTTGTAACTACATTATTACATTGAGGCCTTATTTATACACAATACATTCCAATCCTTTTCCTAATAGGACACTATATTACAATCCTTTTCCAAGTAGGATTTTATATGCTATTCCTATTCCTACTCATATTCTAACAGTTTCTTTCTCACCAACACTAAAAAGTGTCCAATTCTAAGCTTGAACTTGAACTTGTTGATGTTTGTTAATGTGAACAAAGTGTGGCCGATTAGGTGTTGTTATTGTTGTGGAGTTAGGCGTTGGAATTTGTTTTTGTTCTTGGAGAATATTGTAGTTGTTCTTGTTGTTCTTCACCATTTTCATCTCTTGTTAAAACAAAAAAGTGAACATTACATCTACAAAAGGTGAAATACAAGCTTGTAGTACTTGTTGGTGAAAGACTTGTTCACATCACTTCCAAGACTTGACAACTACTTTTCACCTACTTTCCTTGATTTAAGGACCTTGTTTCAAGGAGAAAGTACCCAGAAGGTCAAGTCTTGTTTGAATTTGAAAAAGAAACTTGAAGACCAAATTTCCCTCCATTAACCAAATCCACCATTTCCAAATTGTAAAATTGGTCAAGACTTGAAATTGGAGAGTAAAATTTTAACAAAATCGAGGCCTATAGTGGACTTCCACATCACTAAATTACTGTTCACGCAATATTTTTTGAGTTCAAATTTTAGATTTTCTTAGTTTCATTTTATTGTTTCTTGGTTTCGTTTGTTGGTTCGAACACTAATTGGTGACCTAGTAATCTCCTACAAGCTTGTTAGTTAGTTTTGTGCCCATTTGTTCGTGTTAGTGTTATTTGTGTATGTTTTGTCATTTTGATTTGTTAATTTAGTTCTTGGATCTCATCCTACGATATTTGTTTGAGTTTCAAACCAAAATACAATCCAGACAAGAGTAGACTCAATCCTCGACTCCTCACGGATTCCTTAACCCACTTAGAACACTTGTGAAGCCACGAGAAAGGAAATCAAAGTGTGTGAGTATGGTGAGGCTTTGAACTAATTGTTTGTTGTTTTTGTAGGTAATTTTTATTAGGTACTTGCAATGGAAGGGTCTATATCTCAAACTGTGGACAATAGTACTCTTGACACTATGAAAGCCTCTCTTGAGGCTATCACCCGAACACTTGAAAGATTGAGCACGGAAGTTGAAACTGTGAAAGAGGATTTGGCAACAATAAAGAAAGATGTGTCTACCATGAGTGGGAGATTATAATGGGTATAAATCCAAAGAAGTTTCCGACCTTCAACTCCTCAAAACCTTTCCCCTACAATCTCCCCCAAAATGTTACACCAAGTGATCAATCCACCAAGACTACCACCAAATGCTTTCCAAAACCATGAGTATGATAGAACAACCCATCCTCCACATCACCAAGTCCAACATGATGGACTTAGAACCTAAATTCCACTAAAATCGAGCCCCCCACTTAACCAAAGACCTCACTTTCTAATCCAAACTCCATTAAACCAAAGGCTTTACTACCTCCAAATCCGAATCCACTTAATCCAAATCTACCAAACCATGTCGAGGGTTATGGTAGGGAGGAACAACATGGGGTTATGGATCTTATGGTGATGTTTACTTGAGGGAAGAAGAGGTGGGGGGTAGAAAAGGTGAGTTAGGCTGAAAGGAGAGGGGTAGTCACCAAACCCGAGAGCTTGGCCTCAATTCCATCAAAGTTAGTCTTATGATCTTCAAGGGTGAGCGTGATCCCGAGGAATATCTTTCTTGGGAGTCATATTGTGATAGGATTTTTCAAGTGAATGATCTAACCGAAGAGAAGATGAGTTGTTATGTAATCGCTCACTTTAAGGGGTATGCAAACACTTGGTGGGAGTATGTGAAGAGGTTTGGTGATGTATTGATTTCCGGGAATCCACATCCTTGGTTAAATTGAGGTACCTTATGCATTAAAGGTACTTACCCGAGGGCTACAAACAAGAACTTTTTGCCAAGTTGTACAACTTGAGGCAAGGAAACAAAAGTGTCCAGGCATACTATGACGAGTTTCAACAATTGATGTTGAAGATTGACCATCGAGGAGAACAAGTGAGCCATGAAATTATATGCTTCAAAGTCGGGTTGAATAGGGACAGATCTTCACGGATGACCCTCCATAAGTTTGACAAGATCAATGGCATTTTCCAAGCGGCCTTGGAAATTAAAAGGGAGCTCTCGGCCTCCCAATCCAAGTATCACCAACAACCTTCCTCGGATTGGCTCCAACATAAAGATCACTCATTCAATGCCAACCAAACCTATAACAAGGTTTTCCAAACCGAAACCAAGGCTGCACAAAGGTATCCTCCAAGAAACGAAAGTAAACTAAATTCTACTTCTCGTCCTAAGGGATTTCAATATTTTAAATGTCAAGGGCTAGTGAATGACCAAACTGGAAGAATGTAATCCTTAGGGAGGAAAAATTTTATTACCTTGGTGAGGAGGTAGGACTTGAATCAAATGAGGGTGATGAAAAAACTCAAGATGAAGAGCTTGAAGCGGAGGTGGATATTGAGAAAGGCAGGGAAAATGCTTGGCCGATTGATGAAGAGTGTGTAGTGCCTTTGTAAATGGAAAGGATATTCATGCTTAGTGAAGGTTTGGAAAAAGAAACCAAGAGTGAGAAGGGTGAAGGAGAGGAAGAGCCGAGAGTCAAGGATGTGGTATTTTCCCACAAAGGGCATTCGTTGCTTACTAACCGAGATGTTAGCACTTTTCCTAGCATCCATTCTTCTTATGTGCAGGTTGTAGAACATATAAGTCCAAGGGGAATGCCTTATGACCTCATGGGACTCGTTGTTTCACATCCTAACCTCAGGAGAAACATTGAAGAAATGAGTCAAAGAGGAGAGAGCCTGCGGTTGATGGTTGCTTGAATTTGTGGACAAATTCCTCTCAAGATGGAGAGGATGATACGGGAATAATCACGTAGATGAGATTATGAGAGTGTGCATTGGACTCGAGGCTCGGTGTGTATAAGTAAGGTGCAAAGAAGAACCAAAATGTTCACCAAAAATGTCCAACACTACAAAATTCCTACACTTAAGGGGAGCCCCTGTACTAAGGGGCCTTTTGGTCAGTTAGCTTCTATTTTTGAAATGCACTATATACAGGAAATTCTAGGGTTTCCTTACTTAGTTTTGGACATTGAATCTTGCAATACACAATTGAAACACATAAGTTCTCTCTCAAAAGGGACTTGGCCGAAACTAGGAACAACTTAGGTATTGATTCACAGATGTTGTTAACTTGCTTGGATCGTTGGGTGCATGAAGGATTGAAGTCCCTTTTGTATCCTCTTTAGAGTTTAGGTGTTGCTACTATCTTCATTAGGGGTCTTTGTGTGTCATCTACACTTAGGTTCTTAGTCATTATAGTAGTGGATGTCACACTTTCTATCCTTATCTTTATTGTAACCTTGTAACCATTTCTATAAATTGTTAAGCCGTGTGTTGTTATTGTTTTCTCTAGTTGTTATTGTTATTTTGTTAATCTTATTGTGTTGTTAATGTTAGTTTGGGTTGTCTGGTTTTGGTGTCAAAATATCATTATAAATCATTCTTGTTGCTGTTATTGTGAATTCGAGAGTGGTCACCAAAAGAAGTCCTCGGTTTCTCAACTAGTGGACTGTTTTGGTGTTTGTTTTTTTGTATCTTCCTTGGTTATTCTTGTATCAGTTATGCTTTTGCTTTGATCAACTTCAGAGATTAGGATTTAGGAGTGCAGGTTTGATTGAAATGCAAGTCATATGTCTTTAGTTGAATAATATGGAGAGTAAAAGTGGAATAACAAATGCACAAAGACTCTTATTTTCCTTAAAAGTATGGTTATTATGTCAAGGTAGTACCATTTTTTATCAAAATAATAGGAGCGCATATTATCCATGATTCTTAGACATGGTAGATTATCCAGTTAAGGAAAACTGTCAATCTTATAAGACGACCTGAATTATGAAGTAGGTCATGTAGAAGGGAACATGTGCAATGTTTCTTATTTCACTTGGTTCACCTTTTAATTTTGAAAAGTATTTTATTAACAGTAGGGGAAAACTCTGTATGCAAGCTGTATACCCAAAATGTAGAGAAACCCACACCAAAATATGGTTGTCTACAAAATATGTCCAATCTCCTATACAAACAGGAACCTCATGGTAACACCCAAAAGAAACTCAGGAACCTCATGGTAACGCAAAAAAAAACTCAGGAGCCTCATGGTATCATTTAAAAGAAACTCAGGAACCTCATGGTAACACCAAAATGAAACTAAGTACAAAAGACTGTTTTGCAGTTTTACTATATCTTACTCGACCCCTTCAAAAGCTCTCCTATTTCTCTTTCCATATAACCCACATAATAGCTAATGACGTGACCTCCAAACCCTTAGCCTCTTCTTTCACATCCTAAAATCCCAACTTTGAAATGCTTTCATCACTGTGCCCGGCATCACCCATTGTACTCCAAACCAACAGACCATCGACCATAAATTAATAGCCACTTTGCAATGCAATAGGAGATGATTCACATTTTCACCAGAGCATCTACACATGAAGAACCAACTCACATAATTGATCCTCTATAATTTTTTGGATTCAAAATCACTCCTTTAGTTGCCAGCCATGCAAAGAAACACACTTTTCTAGGCACTCTTTGGATCCAGATAGACCAATAGGGGAAGAAAGATCCCTCATCCCCTAATAAACCCTATTATACAAGGGTTGTCAAATCTTAGTTTGAAAGTAGGGTATTGAAGAATACCAGTAGACAAGTTTGACTAAAGCCAGCATGGCACTATTGTGGTCATATCTCCATACTGCTAAAATGTTCTATCTTGTTATCAAATAGAAAAGTTGTCTAGTAGTTTATGTGAATATATAAATGATATAAATCCAAAATAAAACCAAATATCCAATCAATATATATTTTAAAGGTCGTAGGTTTATTCAAAACACCCAAGTTAGGTTGACCATATTGAGTGTGGATCCCACACCCATGCCCACACCCAAATCGTGTTCTTTCAACACAGGCGCTGCAAGGATTTTGATAGATCTAAATAGTATAGGTTTTAATTGTTTTAGGGGTACTGATACTCCTTCAATCCAATACTATGCATCCTTTTATGGGGACCTTAATTTCGTCTCTTCCTAATATTTCATTATATATTACCCCTGAAGGCTGTTCAATTTGTTGTTCCTTGAACAATATTCTCAATTAAAAAAATAAATACTCAAAGAAAACTACTGCGTCTGACTTGTATTTGAGTGTAAAATATGAGACCATTATTGGACGTACATGTTGTTAACATGCTGAAGCACATTAACCCTCACCTTACTTTGTCACTTTAAGCAAGGAGTGATCGCTTTTGGTAACACAGTATTTGAGGGAGTTATATTATTGCAAATGCAGTTATATTATTGCATCATGTTTTTCTTTCAAACAGTGTTCTTTTTCTTCTTCTAGGTATAATATAGTTGTTGCCTTTCACAACATTATCTTTTTCGACATGGAATTCTAGTACACGGACGTAATCATTGGTCTTCTAGGTAATATTGTTGCACTGCTACATTTTTTCTTCTGTAACCTTCCCCAAGAATGGATCGAGAGAACATACCTTATCACTAGGCACCTGAGGCCTGTGACATCTGTTGCGGTATTAAGAATAGCATTTTGTATTATAGGTTCTTTGCTTCCGAGGTTGGCGAATGGTCACACCCTTTTCAGTAAGGTACAAATTATTTCTGAGTTAATGTTCATTTTTCTCTTAATTGGTTTAGTAAGGGGTTAACGTAGGGGATTTGAATTTGATTACAATTTTCAGAGAAACCTAGTTTATTTTCTTATCTTTTCTAAATTTGATCGGCTGAGATTATATGCTCACATTTGACCATTCTTCTGCATAACAGTCCTTCTTTTTCCCTATATAAATAAAACATGAAAGAGCTAAATTAATTACTAAGTATGCATTGTAAATTTCCACAATCCCTTACCTACCTTCGTCCATTCCTTAACCTGGATAATGACCACATAAACACCTCCGGAATCAAACAAAAAGAGATGAAATAGTTTGCCTCGTCCTTGTACAACTAGCAGGTGCTGGTGTTTTGTCTTCCCTTTCATCTCATACTTATGTGGAATTACATAAGCCTATGTTACAACATGATGTCTCAAATAGACTAAGTTATGCCCATTTTAAGCACCATGAAGTTTCTAAGTGGTATGGCCAAAATGACTCTTGAAGGCACTAAGGTATAAGTAGGGGTGGGTCTAGGTGGAGGCAAGCAGGGTCAGATCTAGGTGGAGGCCAAAAGCTTCACTCGAACCCTCTTCGTGGGATAATTACACGATATATGTAAGGTCAAAATTTAGTTTTATGAGCATATATGTCATAATGAATCCCCTTGACACAGATGAGAAACTTAACTCATTGGTTAAGGGAGTTCAAACTTTACCCGTATGTCCCTAGTTCAATTCTTACTTACTGCATTGTTTTTCCTCCTTTCTTTGATTTGGCTTTTCCCATAGCAAAGACTATGAATTTTTGGGCTCTTTATTTTTATTCGCTTTTTGGTTATTTTAATTTTACTTCTCTTTTATTATTTTTCTCTTCTTTGTTGTTTCTCCCTCTCAGTTTTTTATTTTATTCAAAGTTATTAGTCATATTCATTTAATTTTTGCTTGCTCCCGTGATGACGACCTTATATAGCATCATGTTTTCCCTTGGAGCTATCAAACCCCCTGTTTCCTGTTTGAAATGATTTCGTCCTCGAATTTGACCCTATATCAACTAAGGACTAGTCAACAACACTGAAAGTAGCACTTACTTGATACTCACAAGAAGTGTTTTGAAATACAAGCGCATCATCGCATTATGTGGTGATGCAATGCAATGCAAGGCTTTTTCGCTGGGAGTAACTGATGCAAGGCTATTTAACAAATACGGGCGCATAACCCTGTGATGCGAGATGCGGTGTGATACGAGATGCAAGACCTTATTCTCATATCGTGTTGATTTTATTTGTTGGGTCATTTTTAAATTAAAAATAAAAGAGTCGGGTCAATTTTAAAGTTAAAAAAAAGTCAGAGCACTGTTGCCTTCACTTCTGCAAAATTTTAAGGTTAGCTCGGAAGAGAGTCGCGACTTCACTGTTGCGACCTCTTTTCTTCTTCACTGAGATTTTATGATAATTTTTTCTTCCTTCTTCTTTCTTCTTCCTTCTCCCTTCTTCCTTGATTTGCCATTTTTCACTGCTGCGACTTTACTATTTTGTTCATCTTTCTTCTTCTTCTTTTTTTTTTTTTTTTCACTTCTGCTGTTCACTGTGACGATTTGATCTATTTTCTTTTTTCATTTTTCTCTTTCCTTTTCTTTGTCTTTTTACTTATTCTCCTCACTTCTTTTTTTCTCTTCAGTTTTGGTGTTTTAACTTGTGATTTGGTCTTTCATTTAAACTTTTGCTTATATATATTTTCTTTATTGTTGTTATATAGTTGTTGAGGTCTTTTTAGTTATGACTTACTACTTACTGTTTGGATGTTTTTGGTTTTTTTTCTTTTAAATTGCGCTTTAGTTTAATGATGCAGTTGCATCACTTCACGCATCGTGTAATGCGTGATACAGAGTCTTGTCACTTTTTCCCGCATCATGCATTTCTCACAAGGTAGATCAAAATTGTAAGCATCTTATCTAATGTACTCGAGAACTTTGAAAGGTCCATCGCTTCTAGAATGCAATTTAGTCTTCCTTTTAGAAGGACCCAAACTAAGTCCTCTGGCTATGATTTCCTCCCTCTCTCTGTTTCTCTTCTGAACGCAACTTGCTCTTTTTTTTTTGGTTAAGCAAGAATGTATGAATATATATATATATATATAATTCAAATAAAATAGTCTGCTATTCAGCCTGCTTCAACAAAATAGGAATCTGGGCGTTACACAGTTTGAGTATTGTTACATAATTTGATCTTTCTTTCAAAACTAGTTACTAGGATTTCTGCCTAAAATTTGTTCATTCATCCTTTCAATGGATAGTCTAGTTAACTCATGTATCTTCCTCATCATCTCAACTTTATTCTTTCCTTCAAGACTAGCAACATCAATAGTAGGCAATACCACTAAATCAAAGGGAGTCAGGGAATTAAAACCATAAACAACTTTAAAGGAGAAGACCCGATAGAAGAACGACTAGTTATATTATAAGAAATTTCCATTAAAGGCAAGTGATCGTCCCCATAAGTTATTGCGGAAAGAACAATACAAAGATTAAAGACAAGAATTGAAAGATATGTTAAATTCGAGAATAGAGCCTTCAAATTTTAATATAAGTGCTAAGAGCTCAAATTGATCTTAGTATTTATGAATTAGTGGATTAGAACTAGTTATGGTATTAGTAGAGTTAGTTCAAGAAGATATATCAAAAGTGATCTAGACCTTTATTTCAAAGAAGCCAGAGATACTAATTAGTATAGGACTTCTTTATTTTACTCTACTAGAAATCAAAGCTATCAAGTTATGTATCAATCTTACCTTCTAAAGAATGTTTCTTATATAGTTTCAAGATAAATATAAAATCACCACACATAAAGGTGTAAAGAAACAAACCTCTCAAATTAAAAATATTCATAATAATCTTGTTTGTGTAGTTTCCTTGCTTCATCAGGATTGCTTTTATAAGCTAGCCTATTAGGAAGTTGAGAGCCAAGCATAAAGTTAATTTGATGTTATATTTTTCTCAAAGGAGAAATCTCTTTAGGTATATCCTTAAGAGATACTTCTCCAAAATCATGCAAAAGTTTGAGACAAAGCTAGAAAAAGAGGAGTTGAATGGTTAGTGTTAATCATAAATAGAAGTAAGCAAACAATGGGAAGCCCCTCTCTACTCGCAAGTAAACACTATTTGTCTTTTGCAGAGACTCACTATTTTTCACCCTTAGCCTCTTTCCTCTCACCTTTCTTTTCTTATTTATCATTGTTTCCCACTTTTTCTTTTCTCTCAACACTACCCTCTTTCTTCTCATGCCTCATTTGATTTTTTCCTTTTTTTGCACTCTTTTTTTGATATCTCCTTATATTTCCCATTTTTTCTTTCAATCGTTATTGGTATTTGTGAGAAATATAAGAGAAAATATTATTGAATTGTGTATCTACATCATTACACTGTGTAAAATTAGGTCTTGGGCCTAACTCACACCCCAAAAGCCAGCTTATAAATGGAGGTTGCTGAAGTCCATATAAGGAGATCAATTACCCATCCCTTTTTCGATGTGGGATTCTTTAACGAACTAAAACCCTATTTATAGACACTATATTCCAATCCATTTTCAAATAGGACACTACATTACAATTCTTTTTTCAAGTAGAGTTCTATGTGCTATTACTATTCCTACTCATATTCTAACATTTTATCTTAAGCTGGTGCATACAAGGAATATGTACCAAAATTGTTATGGATGTAATTAATATGAGGATCAATGAGGGATTTGGTGAATATCTTCACAATAAAACTGGTAAATACTGCTCTAGACATCTAGGCGGCCTTAGTTGAAAAGGAAAAAAACTGAAAAAGTGGTCGGAAAAGTAGTTGATATGTTGTTGGAAAATTGCTGGAAATAGGTGTAAAATATGAGTCATCTTGAAATTATGATATGAATAGATATTGAACAAGAACGTCACTAGAAAATTGGTTGAAACATTCTCACACACCAGATTATTAGATTTGACGACTGAAAAGTAGTCACAATCTGAGAAAAAACTTCATAGGTAGGGTTGGAATGATGACAAATCCCCACTGGAAAAGAGAAATTATATGGATAGGGGCGGAATGATGCACAACCCTACTGAAAAAAATAAATTATGGGTATGGTAGGAATGATGGCACGACCCTATGCAAATCAAATATGAGGAGTCACCGAAAAGATGCTCGAAACTATGTAAATCAGGTCTGAGGAGTCACTGAAAAGACACACGATGCTATGCAACTCAGATATGTGAAAGTAGTCCAGAAAGATGCACGGCACATCACAAACTAAATATGAGTAGTAGTCCGAAGAGATACACGGTGATACGCAAATCAGATATGAGAAAAGAGTCGCCGAAAAGATGCAGGGTGCTACACATAAATATAAGAAAATGTTACCTTATAAAAAGAAAAAATTATATACGATAATATGGTCACTAGAAAAATGTACGGTGACCCAATTTATCTAATATAATCATTGGCCAAACGGGCAACATATATAGGTCTTAGCCATTTGCCGGTAGCAGAAGATCTTTGATTTTTCACCAAGGTCGTAGAAGCTCTGATACAATGTGAGAAATATAAGAGAAAATATTATTGAATTACGTATCTACATGATTACATTGGAATCCTATTTGTAGACACTGTATTTCAATCTTTTTTCAAATAGGATACTGCATTACAATCCCGTTCCAAGGAAGGTTTTATATGTTATTCCTATTTCTACTCGTGTTCTAACAGTCTTCATATACTTGGGAAGGAGTTAAGGGTGCCAAAATTTAATTTCCCCCCTTATGTTCAAGAGGATTCTTATTTCTACTCCATCATGGAAGGTATATTCTATTTCCAGGGTCGGTCGAACAAATATGACAAACTTGCATTGTTATAACATCACACAGAAGTTCATTTGGATTCTCCCTAATAGAAAAGGAAATCATACCTTTTTACTCTTCTTTAGTTCTCCACATTCAATCATTATAACTTCTAATTGGCTTTACATTTTGTCCATGTACTCCCTAATTTCCTCGCTGCGTGCTCACCATATTAGCACAACTGCCTTGGTCAATAATCATAGAGCGTGTATGAAAAATATTTTCTCTATGCCTCATCAATCTCTACATATTAATACTCATAGGATGTCTAACTACCCTCAAAATTTCCCTCAATTATAAGGATCCACGTCGCTAACCACTATGCCATACCCTTGGGTGTCTTATCCCTTTCTCTTTCACTTTCATATTCCCTATAATCTTTATTTTAGATAACTCTCATAAGTCCCCTCCATTGACACTTAGTGACATTTTATAGCACTAGAAGGTCTAGAAGGAGCAGAAGTTTGCGTAGTAAGTTTTACCTCTATCTTTGGCCTCCCATTTTCCTTTTCCCTTTATCATCTTGTGATTTAAGCATGTGAGAAAAAATATAGGAGAAAAATGTTATTGAATTGTTGTATCTAAATTAGTACATTGAGTCCTTATTTATAGACAGTACATTAGACTTCTTTTCCAACTAGGCACTGACATTACAATCCTTTTCTAAGTTGGATTATGTATATTATTCCCATTCCTATTCATATTTTAACACTCTTCCTCAAGATGGTGCATACAAATAATATGTTTCAATCTTGTTACAAATGTGATTAATACGAGGTCCAATGAGGGACTTGGTGAAAATATTTGCAAGCTGAGGACTCGATTTCACAAATTTTGTAACAATGTCTCTAAAAAATATCTTCTCTCTCACAAAGTGATAATTAATGTCAATCTACTTAGTCCTCCCATGAAGTGCCAAATTTGATGGGAAATATGAAGAATTGTTTGGTTACCATACACAAGTTCCATTTCACTGATTTCTTCAAATTTGTACTCTCTCAACAACTGTTTAATCCAAACTAGCTGACAAGTGGATGTCATTACTCGATATTTTGCTTTCGCACTAGATAAAAAAGCAACCACACTCTATTTCTCACTCTCCAGCACACCAAATTACCTCATACTAAAACATAATATCCAGGTGTCAAACATCTATCACAAAGTGATATCACCCAACCAACGTCTGTATACCCAATAATCTACTCATGGCCTCAATCCTCGAAGAGTAGTCCTTTACTTGGAATTCACTTAATATATTACACAATGAGAACAACTACATCCTAATAACCATCATTGGGAGAATCCATAAACTGACTTATAATACTTATATGATAGGAAATGTTAGGTCTGGTCACTGTGAGATAATTCAACTTACCAACTAGACACCTATATCTTCTGAGATCATTGAGTGGATCTGCCTGTTCCAGTAGGAGTTTAGTATTTGGATCCATAAGAGTACCGATAAGTTCACGTCCTATCATTCTCGTCTCTTCGAGAATATATAAGGCATACTTGCATTACGAAATAACAATACTTGACCTGGACCGAGCAAATTCAATACCTAAAAATACTTTAGTCTACATAGGTCTTTATTCGGGAAATGCTAAAAAAGGTGTTGTTTCAAACTAATGATACCATCTTGATCATTATCTGTAATAACGATATCATCAAGGTGAACAACCAAATAAATACATAGTTTGGGGATAAATGTCAAAAAAAACACAGAGTGTTCTTCTTCACTATGCATCATGCCAAACTTCTGAATTACTGGATTGAACTTTTTAAACCAGGCTCGAGGAGATTGGTTTAGACCATAACGTGACCGATACAATCGATACACCAGATACTTATTATATTCCTTTGAAGATTAATACCACTATTGATTGCCTATAGTGTTGGACTAAGCAACATGAGCATTTTCAGGTGGTCTACAATGCAAAGATGCGAGTATGTCCAAGTCTATTACAATAACTACACTTTGGTCGAGAATATCATACGTTACGAGTATGTCCAAACCTTTAACAATAACTACACTTAGGTTGAAATCTTCCAAAATGACCTCCTTCATATCAATTCTTCATGGAATATGACGTTTGATTTTCTGATCTCCTCATTAAGGGTTTAATTTAATCATAGCGCTAAATCAAGCAAAAAATTTGGAAATATGTTGCCGGACTCTAAAAAAGGTGTTCAGTTATAGAAAAATTAGATTTGATTGTCGTAAATTGGTCAGAATTATGAAATAACTATGTGGACGAACTCGAAATATAGAGGCGACCTCACTGGGAAAAAAATCTTATCGAAAAGTTGTTGGGCACGATGGCATGTGATACATGTGTCGATGCGAATCTGATACTTTTGGCGGCACGTGGCTCACCAAAACTAAGAGTGGCTCACTGTAGTTTTCACGCTTGAGTGTTTCACACCTCGTGGTAGTGTCGGTTTTCACACAACACTTATAAAACAGACGAGGGCGCAAATTAGCCTTGATAATTGCCAAAATTTATGCATGGTGACTATATGATCGAGTTTTCTTCCCAGTAAGTTTATCACCAACCTGACTTTGATACCATGTGAGAAATATATGAGAAAAATTATTATTGAATTGTTGTATCTAAATTATTATATTAAGACCCTATTTATAGACACTACATTAGACTCCTTTTCCAACTTGGACACTGACATTACAATCCTTTTCAAAGTAGTATTCTATATTTTATTTCTTTTCTAACTCATTCTAACAAGGCATAGTTTTCTCCTCATATGGTAGCCATGACTTCCTTGTAGCTGTAGTAGACCGATTGTTCTATGAGCTAGCTTGTTGCTTCCTGTAATTTTTTTCTACTTTTACAACACCTCTACTAACTCGTCTAGATTCACATATCGTTGAAATTCTACTACATTAGGTATTCCACTATGGCTACTTCCTTATTGCAATTTGCTTGGATCATAGTCATATCCATAACTTTAAAACAATGATTAGCATACATAGAATCGGCTAAGATCCTAGTTGGGAAACTAGGGATTCTAATGTGGAATTCAACGTAAAATAATTAGGGATAGGGGAAATTGATAAATAGAAAGATAGATAGATAGATAGATAAATAGAAGAAACAGGGGATGAGATAGAAGAATGAAAGGAATCAATTAATAGTTGTTGTGATTAATCAACATAGGACTTGATACCTACACCTATTAATCAATAATGTACACATAAAATAAATCTAAGGAAGAAGAGAAACTTGAACTAATACATGAAAATTCTATCCTAGATTATCCAATAGAAGTTATAAGATAAGAGCAACGAGAATCCACCCATTAATCTAACCCAATCTCCATGAAGGAGGAAGTACACTCATACAAGTTCTTTAATCTTCAAAAGATCAGAAATAAAAATAACTAAGAAAGGTATTTACATTTTTACCTCTACAAGCATAGCCAAAAGTAGCCTTTTAACAAATAGCCAAAATATACCAAAATGGGTTGTCTAATACTATATGGAGGTGACTTGTGGCCACAAATGGAAGTATGTGGTCGCAAGTGAGCTCCTTTCAACTCGGGTTTTGGTTGACAATTGTGATACATATGTGGCCACATGTGGTGTGTTGTGGTCATATCCTTGGCTTCTTACTCTTATGCATCTCCCTTCCAAGTTGTCTTAAATAGCTTAAACATCTCTATATGTGGGCCTTCACTCTCTTCTATCCAAGCTATATTCCGTAGCTTGCATACCCTACATATGGGTCTTTTATGACCTTCAAGGACTCCTTTACACTTGAGATTCCTTGAAACACTTCAAACTGGGTAATGTGTTCCATAGGCCACTGTTGGCTTGATGTTGGGCGTCACCATTGATCCTAATCATCATCAAGCTCCTTGATCTTTTGATTCTATCATCCTTCCTTTTTTAAAAAATCATTCATCCTCAAATCCAGTCCCTAAAAATTGCAAAAGAGAATGCGGACAAGTCCTCTCACAATTTGAACAAGGTAATCATCATAAGGTGAATGATAATACCTAAAGTAAGCATATCATGAAATCATCACTCTAAATTTCTCACATTTATGATATAACCAAGCATCAAAATGATCCAAAAAAGGACATGTATCCCAACAAAAGTAAGAGATACTTGTCTACTTAAGAAACTTTGACGAAAGAGTAAATCAAAAGAATCAATGCATTTAGGAAACCAAACATGCAAGTTCTTAGTGGTTCTATATTTCAGGAAGCACATATATCACTTCAAGTTAAGAAACACATGATAACCCTCATTGCTAAGTGCATCATCGAAAACAAGACCAAAACAAGTCAAGACTCTAATTATTGTTGTTAAATATCCCAAATCAGAAAATGGATGGATAATTAGTCCCCTTTTATGGACTTGGACAATCACCCCCTCATGAGATAGCTTTTGTGGTGGAGTTAGGCCCAAGATCCATTCTTTACATGGTATCAGAGCCAAAACCATCCCAAATATTTGTTGACCGATGTTGGTCCCCCATATTATATTGTCCACGCTCCAGTTAACTATGCCTGGGCGTGTGGGGGTGGTGGTGGTTTTAAGTATCCCTAATCGAAAAAGGGATGGGTAATTGGTCTCCTTAAATGGACTTGGAAAATTCTCCCATCATGAGCTAGATTTTGCGGTTGAGTTAGGTCTAAGATCCATTCTTTACAATTGTATTAGACCTTTACGAATAGGCCAATAAGGTACCATTATCAAACCATTTTAATTTAAAGAAACATCTGGGTCCAAAGGAAAGAGTACCCCCAAGTCATACTCAAGAACTCTCAAAAGTCAAAAGCATATTCTTGTACTTTTCTTATAGCATCAAGTAATAATCACGAAAAATCAAATGAGTGCTACAAGAAAGATCAATAATAGTAGATTTCACCTTTATGGCTTTGGAAAGTCCAAGGATAAGCATGACCCATGGATATCTACCATCCACAGGCTTAGGAAAATGTACAACACTGAATTGTATTTGTCGCCGAGGTTATTTTCTCCGTTGATCCTTCTTCTCAAGATTCCTCTGTTGATAAGACCTCACCAACAAGTCTATCAAATAATCACATTTATCAAAAGGGAGAGTTTTACTTTTAGATCATTGATCCTACCTCAAGCTTCAAGTAGCATTTTATCACCCTTAAAGTTTAGAAGCCCTAGCCTAGTCCATTCCAAAAGCATTCTCTTTTCCATTCAAATTGCTCCCCTTCTTTGAAGAGAATTCTTCCTTTTTGGAAGTTTTCTCCATTTGAATTTTGGTCCTTAAGTGGATTCTGGCCCTCTAGAAAGACGTTTTGTCATAAGAAAGGGTGCCAACAACCTCAACCATGCCATACTGTCTTTATGGCCAAACATCTCCACACAACCCAAAGGTCTATAATCCCTCAAGAATGGAGTTCCTTCATTTGGAATGGTACGTTTTTGTCACGACCTGAGACTACCCCTAATCGTAACGCAGTGCCTAAAACCATAAGTGATTCCAAATTACCCTATGGTATTGGTATAACACATGATACTAGACCAGGCAACAAACACAAACAACAAGATAATAAACCCAACCTATGGATTCAACACAAGGCCGAGAACAAGATAACAAACACACGATAGTATAACGATAGATAACTTGACATATGAATATATAAGAACCAAAGTGTATATCATACACTAAGAACTTTATAAACCCATATAAACAACACCAAGTCCTTACGGAGATCTCAAGGGAACCGAAATCCCCTTATAAACCCGTATAAACAACACCAAGTCCTTACGAAGACCTCAAGGGAATCAAAATCCCAAAGTAACCCCCGTTTCTAAACTAGTAACCAACACAAGTGATTCCACACATGCCACAAGTGAATCCACACTTGAAAATACACTCTCAATGAGTTTATCTCTCAAAATAATATCAAAGTTGCTGAAAATAAACCTAATATGAGTTATTATAGTCTTAGTCCTAACTATTACATAACAAAATGACCAAAAGGCCCTTAATGAGATCCTACACTCCATAGGCACCTCTTTGCTCCAATGCAATGACCAAAAGGCCCATAATGAGGGGCGGCCATGGAGTGTAATGAAGCTCTTCTCCATACTTCAACACTTGTTCTCTCCCCTTCTTGAAAAGGATTCAATCTCGAATCCAATACTTGAAAAATAGTAGGAGACACAACCAAACACACTTTCCTCATGGCATAAGGGTTAGGGTTAACACAATCAATCATAGTAGCAAGATTATCAAGAAAATATAGACATGGTGGAACAACTTCGGGTAAAGTAAGGGGTATTTAAGGAGCAGGATACCCTTCCAATCATAAAAACTTGAACACCCTTCCAAATAAGAAACAACTTGTCTATCCACGTAGGTGTGACAAGAAACAAGAGACGAGTTTTTTATCAAGTGGAATCCATAGACTTTTCTTGGAACAACAAATAGGCTTGCAAACTGAAATAGGAAGGTCATATATTCCATGCACATTCAAGTCATTCCAAAAGACATCAATAACATCTTGGTAGGACTTTAAATCAAATATCTACTTAGAATTGTCTACTCTAGGGTAAATGTCATCATGACTCCAAGGAAAGCTAGAAATAGGAGGGGGTAGGTACATACATTTGAAGCAAAGACTTGAGCTTGATCTCTTGCATTCTAAACTTGCACCATGGGAATTCATCCTCTTTGCCTCAACTTGGAAGTTGGAACAATGCTAGTGCTGAATATAGTGACAACAAGTGCTTGGTTTTGACACCAAGTTCTTCTTCAAGAACCTGAAACATCTCACCTTTACCATTCGGGTCCTTCATCATCATTAGGTAAAAATTCAAGATCTCTACTTTTTTGGGCCAAACATCTTCATTAGGAACCTTCATCATCAATCCATAAGGTACAAAGACGTTTCTTTCTTCCACTACTAATTCCTCTTCACCATAAATATCATCATCCTCTTGAGGGATTTCCTCATCACCATCATTTAAGGTCACTTTACCTCCAACAAAGTAAGAATCACCATCCACCAATATAATGTTCCTTCGGTTGGGACATTCACTAGCCTTATGACTCCAACCTTGACATTTAAATCAAACAATACCTTTAGAATTGGGAGTAGAAGATGGATTACCTTCAAAATGTGGTGGATACCTTTGGATTGCCCTATCAACGGGCTTCTTCTCTAAGGACTTGTAGGAATACTTGTTCTTGTTCCATCCAATGGAAGTAGAAGATTGGTAACCTTTATTGAAGGTCCTTTTGGCATGACTGTTCCTTTTAATCTCAATGGCCACCTCAAAAAGATCCTCTATTCGGTCAAACTTGTGGACAACTAATTGAGAAACAACTTCATAATCTAAACCATCTTTGAACTGAGCTATGCAATAATTTGGAGGTTCAACAATATCAAGATGAAATATCAAGTTTTGAAACTCCTCATAATACTTCTCCACACTTTTATCTCGTTGCCTTAAATTGTAGAGCCTTGTTAGTTGCTCTTGCTTGAACCTTTCTGTGACATACCTCTCTCTTATAAGTGCTTTCAATTCATCCCAATCCAGAAGGTTGATATTACCATTTCTTTATCTTTGCAATCTTTTTGTCTCCCACCAAGTAAATGCATACCCTTCAAGTTGAGCAATTGTATGGGCGGCTTTCTTGTGTGGAGTTAACTCATTGAGTTAGGAAGATCCTATTGCATTGTAGTTCTCAATCAAAGTAGATAGATAGATGGATCACTAGTTCCATTCAAGGTAGGAAGTGTGATATTTATTGAGTTGAGACCCGTGTCTCTACCCAAATTTCCTCCTTGATCTGCTTGATGAACTTTTTGAACTTGAGGATGGTGTCCAAGTTTCCTCTACCATGAGGAACCAGATCAAAACTTCCCTCTCGGCCCCTATGTCCTCCTTCTTGAGATTCTCTTTTATTTCACATAAATTCCACAAAGAGAGCCACTTTATCTAACTCCTCACCTCCATAAGGACCCTCACCTTCCACATTATCAATTTGGATTGGTTGGTTTCGGTTAAGTGGGACTCTCGGCATTTCTTGGGGTTCTTGGTTTTGTAGAGCTTCTTGGTGGATTTGGTTTCGATTGTTTGGATAAGTAGGGGCTTGGTTGATGGTGTCATGAACTTGTCTAGGTGGATTGAACATTTGGTGAAGTGTTTCCGGAGTTATAGTAGAGGAGGCGTTTGGAGCATGTCCACTAGATGAGGCATGGTAGTTTTTGGGAGTGGAATGGGTGGAGTCTAGACGAACTTCCAAGGTGTCCATTCTTCTAGAAACAGAACTTCCATCCCTTCCATTCGGCTACTAGGATCATGTTTCAAACCCATTATGACCATCATTAAAGTATCCATGTTTACCACTCCCGAAGTTCTGGGATACCTTCACCCAATGACATGGTACCTAACAAAAAAATGCTAAACAAAACAAAAACAACAAGTTAAGGTTAGAAATATCAGCCTCACAAACTCTCAAGATCACACCTTTGAAATGTCACTCAATTGGCATCACAAGTATTGGTATCTCGTTTATACTCCAATGAGGTTACTCGGTACCAATTGTGTCTTGAGGTCAGAGTGGATTCTTGTTTGAAATGACTCAAAGGAAAATATGTACGGACTTGAACCAAGAAACTACGACGAATCACAAAAAGATAAAAGTACAAAAAGAAAGGTAACACGAAAGAAATGAACTCAAACAACTAACTCACAACTAAGTAGAAGATTACTAGTTGCTAATTAGTACTAGAATTAAGAAATAAAACTAAAAGAAACAAGGAAAAGAAACTTAGAATCTAAAATTTGAGCCTAAGGTAATATTTGGAGGTTGATGATGTGGTAGCCTCCTATTGGTCATTTAAAAATTATTGAAAGTTGAAAAATTTTCTTGTCTTCAATTTGTATTGATCAATATTCAATTGGAAGAGTGAAATTTTGGTTTTGGGAGGTAAACAACAAGACTTGGAGCCTTTTCAAATTCAAAAAGGGTTTAACATTCCTTGCACCTTTTTGGCAAAACACCTTTTTGAAAGTTTTTTGACTCTTTCCTCTTTTGTAAGTCTTGGAATGTTCTCTTTCTCCCTTTTGGTTAAACAAGACTTTTGAAAGCCTTTCGTCCCCTTTCCTTTTTTGGGATGTCTTGGGATTATGTTTTAAGACTAACAAAGACCACACCATCCTTCTACTTTATTTTAGATCAAACAATCACTTTCTCTTCAACAAGATATGAAGATGGTGAAGAACACCAAGAATACCACTTTTGAAATTTGAAGTTCTAGGTGCACGTTGGACCCCTAAACATCAACAACACATATTCAAGCTCAAATCCTCAACAACAAACATCAACAACATAGGTTCAAGCTCAAGATTTAGATCTAGACTCTATTAGTGTTAGTGAAGAAGAGTCTAACACTAGAAACAAACAAGACACATAAAAAACCTCCTAGATCTAGGTTCTAAGTTTTGGACAAAGAACAAAACAAGAACGACTAGTTTCGGCCAAGGTACAAAATGTGACACACTATTTTTTGTGAGATTTTCGGATTTGGACACTTTTTTTTTAATTTTCTAGGCAACAATCCCAAGAGTGATTTTGTTGGAACAAAATAAAGCCTTGCCCCTGATACCAAATGATACGAGACTAGCCAATAAATAGATAACAACAAGATGATAAACCTAACATACGGATTCAACACAAGGCCGAGAATAAGATAACGAACACACAATAGTATAAAGATAGATAACTTAACATACGAATATTCAAGAAACAAGAACCAAAGTGTGTCTCAAACACTAAGACCCCTATAAAACCGTATAAACAACAAGTTCTTATGGAGATCTCAAGGGAACAGGAGTCCCCAAGAAACCCCTATTTCTAAACTAGTAACCAACACAAGTGATTCCACACTTGCCACAAGTGAATCCACACTTGCAAATACACACTCAAAGAGTTTATCTCTCAAAATAATATCAAAGTTGCTGAAAATAAACCTAATATGAGTTATTTATAGTCTTAGTCCTAACTATTACATAACAAAATGACCAAAAGGTCCTTAATGAGATCCTACACTCCATAGGAGCCTCTTTCCTCGAAAGCAATAACCAAAAGGCCCTTAATGAGGGGTGGCCTTAGAGTGCAATGAAGCTCTTCTCTATGTTTCAATACTTGTTCTCTCGGTTAGGCATCAAAGGCAAGCTCCAAGCTTGAGTCTTTATGTGTTGGTCTCCAATGATGTCGTCGAAAGTTATGAGGCCTCTTTGACTTGTATTGCATATGCAATTGAATATAACCATTAATAAGGACAAAATGACTGAGTGGAAGCATAATCATGAGATAAGCTATTTCAATACATCATTGGTAAAAGTGTATTACACTTTAATCTAAAAGAAAGAGGAACTGAAACTACATTTAATAACTCTGACTATTTATTTATGAAGCATTTACTAATACTAGCTATAGGTAATTGGGACATGATCCCAACTATCCCTAATTAATACATACCTAGAAATAAAATATTATACGTGCAAATTGACTTGAGTCCTCGAATCAAGAGAACTCATCACCTACTGGCTGGAAGTTGTGATCTACCAAACTAAGATCCGATAGTAAGCACCTAAATCTACATCACATGAAAAATATAGGCATAAGAGGTATGCTATCAATACTTTTGAATACACTACCTATATGAGATATATTCTAGTCATGACAACACTTAAAATATGCTTTAAAATTAAGGACATAAGCCATATGTTGAAATATATGCATTAAAACATGTTTGTACGTAAAATATGTGAGACATAGTGAAATCTTTTAATCAGGAGCTAAAACATTTTTGTAAACTGGCAAGCTGTAGAAACATAACTATTTTATTTGATCTAAAGCTAATGTTGAATACGCTGTAAAATTATGATGAATACAAAGAGATGAGCTGGATTACAATGACCCTATATAAAATACATATATTTTGATATGTAGTGATAACATATAAAATCATAGTATAAAAGTGAATAAAACTAAACCGAGGGTCATGTACGAATACTTAGTCTAAAATTATTGGATGTGAACTGATTCAATGACAAACAAATAAAAATATAACTGATCAATACTAAAAAAAAGCGGCAGCTCGGTGCACTAAAGCTACCTCTATGAACGGTTTCCGGGGAAGGGCCCACCACAAGGGTGTATTGTACACAGCTTTACCTTATTTCTGGCAGAGGTTGTTACTCTATAAACAAAACATAAGGTTATGCAGTAACTGAGTTTAAAATGGGGAGTTACTATTAAGCGACATATAACTATATGATCTAAACATGTAGTTTAAAATATAATCCCTATAAAAAAAGGAGCAATATAACTTGCCAAGGGATAAAAGTTGATCTGACGTGGTAACACTAAATTGATATCCAAAAGGACTAAGGTGTCAATCCTAACGGGTGACCCTTTAGAACCTATGGTGGAATTGTAGTTCTGGGACTTAGGAACTTTTACTAAAAGTCTCAACCTAACTGACGGGTGAGCCTTCATCCCTGTGTCTTCTCGGTGCTAAGTACTACTCCAAACTAAATATAAGTTGATATACTGAATAACTCAATAATATTGAAGTTCTAAGACTGAAGTATAAGCGTTTTGTCTAAAAGCATTCTAAATAATGAAAACTAAAGGACTGAGTATTCAACTGACAATGCATGATTTTCGGGTGCCCGCCATCTTTGAAGAATGCAACAAATAATTACAATTTAACGATCAAAAGAAAAAAGGAAAATTTCATAGCACAAGTCCAAAATAATGAATATCAATATATTGAGGAGCCATAAAATGATGAATCTATAAAGGTAATGAATTTCAAAGGAAAACATGTCATGTCAAACTAATATAGGTTAAAATTCATCAAAACATGCATAATTCTTCACGTATTAAGATAACTGAGTTAATGCCATGAAAATCATTCATAATAATTTTAAATAAAAAATATTATAATAATGTAGCATGAGAATTAAATTTTAAGAATTTGAAATAATTGGATGTTAACCCTAGATCATGAGTTCATAGAAATCATAACTTAAATTCATATTTTAAAGCTAGATTTTGGGCATAAGGGTGAATGAAATTCATTGTTGAATACCCACATACTTGATTACTTTGATTCTTGAACTAAAATTTGGAGGATTGAGCCTGAAGATGAAAAACCTTAATTTCTTGTTTGATGAAGAAAAATCGCATGTTTCTCATATTTATCTGAGTAATTTGTGTGTTGTGAAGTGAATGAGGGATTAAGAGTAGTTTATGTTTTATATTCAGTCTTAGGATATCTTAAACACGTAGTTTAGGAGGTTAAAAGGTTGGAAAGATCGGAATACTCTTGTAAAAATGTTGCTGATTTTTTTTACTTTCAAGTTGATCAGACGAGCATTCGCACGATCTCAATGATAGTGGGATCCTGGTCATGGAATGAGTCATCCAATCTGACGGCTTGATAGTACAGTAAAATTGCTATAACTTTTTACTCCAATATTGAATTTATGAGCAATTGAATGTGTTGGAAAGAGGGCTCAAAGACCTTTCATTTTGTGGGTCTTGATATCCAAAACTCTTCATAATTTAGGGGTTATACTCATTTGAGGTTGACTACGGAAAGATTCTACACAGGAATTCAATTGATAAGGAAGCTTTCAACTTGGCTACGAGATAGGAGTTACTCGCGGCCTTAAGTCATTTCTAAATCACTTCCAATACTACCAAGTTACTAATTTTTGTTCTATACATGCTTGGAGAATCTTATCTTGAATTTTTAGGATGTTACAGTATCATCCAATAGTGGATTATCAATCACCTTATAGCCTCTAAAAGTGGCTTTATTTTCAACATCAACATACATACCACTATGAAAATCACTACTAATAGTCATGACATCATCAAATAAGATATCCCTTAAAACACATTCTATCACATGATATCTATAAGATAAACAAGAAATCGAATCAACAATTTCATGATGTTCATGCAAGGAATCATTGTCAAGATACAAGGAATCTTCTTACTATCTATATGACCAACTACATCAACATCACCACTAAATTGAGGTTCATTAAGCACATCACAAAATCCAGCATTTAGTGGATTAGAATCATAGTCAAGTTGATCAACACCACTACCAACACTAGTTGGACCCAAAGTGATCTTGCAAGAAGAATTGATTTGGTCATCAAAAGGACCTACTAGTTATTGCACTCTTATCACATGACAGTGTCCCAACATTCACGTAAAAGTGTCAACATTAGATGGACACAAATCAATCTTGCAAGAAGAATCAATCTGGTTATCAAAAGGGTCAACTAGTGTGTGAGCACTCTCAACAATGACAGGATCCCACTCATAAAGAATCATTAAAATAACACAAAGATAAACTTCATCCTTACTTAACTATCAACCTCACCATTATTGTGCAAGTTTAATAGGGTGTAAGAATTAACTTTTTTACCTTGTAGCTTCGACAAAGAATCTTATTCACCTTGGTTATCAATCTTAGAGCATAATTTCTCCTTTACAAAGTTTTCTAGTACCTCATTATTCTTCACATTTTGAGTTTCCTCATTAGGTTTTCTTCTAAAAATACTTGCATAAGTATCAAGACAACTAGAAAAAGAAGAAAAGTTACATGAGTTAGGATAAAGTTGTAATAACCCTGTCATACACTCCTCACAACCTCTCCTTTCTACTCTGTTGTCACTTTCACACCTGGACTCTTCTCAATTTCATGGAAGTTGGGGTAAGTGCCTAGAATTCCTTGATAAGGGTAGGGTGATCCCTTCACATCAAGTTTCCATTTAGCTTCACAACTAGTAAGCCTTATTCTCTTCCATTTGCTTCTCTTTTAAATAACAGTACAATAAATTTTCCATAGAAATGGAAGTCACTTTCCACATGGCTTATCACAGAAGTGGACCACGTCCTCTAGAGTAAGCTCACAGGTGTGACCAAGCATTGCAAATGCTACTCCGTCGGTGCAGATGAGGCTCTGCATAAGCGACCTTCTGACTGTAGGAGTGACTCCGCTGGTGCGGCTAAGGTTTGCATGTGCGAAGATATCAACAACCCACAACAATGACAACTAACATCCCCACAGAATCATCCCTCATAACTCACCTTGAACCTCGTAAAAACAACCCAAATATGTTTCCCTAGTGGAAATAACATTTTGGACTCAACAGAATCTACAGATCACCGAACGAAGATTGTTTTTAGTGAATACTGACCTAAGATAACTCTTTGCCTTAAAATTTAAGCATCCTAACCAACTAATAAAATCTATACGAACTCCTAGGGACCCAAATCAAAGGTCCTACTAACCCAATAATGACACCGGAGCTAATGACGGACACAATTCTTATACGCCCTCGTTATCATCAAATGTTTACCAAAGTCGATCATGCCAACATAACCTTTCAAAATAACAAACCCACAAAATCCTCAATCAACACCTCGAGAACCATGCCAACTACACCCACAAACCGTAAATACCATAATGCAACTACATGGAGAGGTAGTCAAAATGCACCAACATAAAAAAATCAGCATTAGAGTTGTTTGTTTCATTAATTAGCTTAAAATGTTCAACAAACAATATAAACTTTAGAAACTTTTCAATTGTGTTGGTTAACTCATCTATAATTAGAGTAAACAAGTAATGACTCAAATGTTAATCTCTGGCATAAACCCGTGGTCATGAAGAGTGTCATGTAATGCGTGCTTAGCTGAGCACATTCAAATAGTATCTGGATTATGAGGACTGATCATGAATTGACTAGTTTTAAGTTGGCTTCTAGCCTGCCATAATACTCCTCACTTGGGACCGACAATGTCAGTAAACTCACATTTGTGGGGTTAAAAATTGTAATTCTCTAGTTTTCATAGAATCTTCAAGAAAATATATATATATATACACAGGATACATGAGTTGGTTTTTCATTGAATTCTATATCTTTTTAATGTTTAGAAATTCTCTTTTTTGGGACAAATTTGATTTATTTTCCTATTAGTTACTTCAGCTTTTGAAATGTGTAAAAGTCTGTCAAGTTTATTATTTTCGACTATCAACATTTTAGTTAAGATTATGGATTCCATTAAGACACTCCAAATTTTTTCTTATTTTCTACGTTCTAATAGATTGCAGGTATGTGAATATATTTATGTATGTGAAGATGTTTATTATTTATGAAACTGGTTTATAGTTAAGAAAGTGGGCACATTGTTAAAGTCGTGTTTCTATTTCCATCTAGGCAGACACTGTCACTGCTTTTGAATATTTTGGTGGATGTGTTTGGGAGGAACTCACAGCTGTTAGCACCTATTGAAACAACCGATATCACTGATCTTATAGACTTTATATAAGAAACCTTTTCTTCTTATCTGTCTCTAATTATAAATAGAGATAAAGCTAGGGCTGCTTATCGAGTGGATCGGAAGGATTATAATGCTTAACGTCTTGGCTTATGGATTATAACACAATTTATTTCCTTAGGCATCATGTTAATCATTACGAGGGCCAGGGCGGGCCAGTGCAAGCATCTAGTAAGCCCAGATTAGAAATTTGGGCTCTTTTTGGAAGAGCGGCAAAAAATTTACGTGCAGATGTTCAACATCTTTTTTCCTCCCTGAACGCTGATTCAAACAATTCTGTTTATGCTGTAACTCACCCAAAAATGGTCCCGAATGCCTAATAACCGTTGTATTATGCCAGCTTGTGGTTGAAAGATATTTCAAACTATATTATATTTATAATTTTTTTAGGGATATTCTTGCCTTTTATTTTGTGTAAGTGACATTATATTAGTTGTAAAGATAGTTAGACTATTTCTCAATATTTCTAAAATATTAAAGAGTTAACTACTAAAAACACAATAAAATTATTACATAATTGTTAGTTTCATACTTCAATTATCCTCTCATTACCTACCTAAACTGTAACTCTCTTTATACGAGATACACTTCAATGTCTCGTTGGTAAAATATTTTCTTCAACCCATAACGAGCGCGTGCTAGCCAATTCAACATTTAGGTGTGTTTGGGCCTCCAGAGTGGTTGCTTTGTATTTTTGTTCCTTATAAAAAGTCTTTAAGAATTAGTCTTTCTTCATTTTTATATATAAAACAAGTATATTTTTATCACTTCTTACAAGATTAGTCTTTTTTTTAATATATGGAACAAGTACATTTCTATAAATTTACAAAGAACTTATTTACATTTATTTTAACAAAATTAAATTAAACTAAAAATGATATATAATTTCTAAAAATAGTTGCATGTTTAGCAAAAATCTATGAAACAGAGTATCAAAATTCAATTTTAAAAAGTGAAATGTAATTTGAAGTAGAATTATGATTAGTATTTATTGAATTTGAGTAAGAAAGTAAAATATACAAGGTAAAATAGAAATAAATAAATAAAATATAATGGTAGTAAATTGACTAACATATTGAAATATGAGTGGCCAAAAGCAGGAAGCCAATGGCCTTACATTGCTAGCATATACAGTGCTATTAAAATGGAAAATAACATGCAATGCAATTTAGAGGATTTGAATTCACTAAGTGCGTTGTTTTGAACCCCATGATCGCTACTGCACAGCTAGTCCTTGTTTAATGTGGGTTCAAGTAATTTTTTATATACAAATTTCACAACCATTTTCTTTATATAACTGTAAATATTTAAATGAAGTGGGTTCAATTGATTACATTGCACGTAGGTCCACCCCTTTCAAGCATATCCGTCTGAGTGTTAGTTCTTTTTATGAATGGATTCTCATGCTTGAATGCCTAACTTTATTCTGTATTTTAATTGTAGTATCAGGCATATGATCTTGGATGTTAGTTATTTTTATGAGTCTTAGGCGTGTATATCTATCTTTAATCTATATTTAATTGAACCATTATGTGTATATATCTGGTTGTTAGTTCATTTTATGAATTTAGTCTCATGCCTATATGATTGGCTTCAATCCATGTATAATTGAATTGTCAATTATATGTGCCTTAGGCTGCATTTTTTTAAAGATTCAGACGTCTAAATCTAAATGCATATCTGAATGATTAAGATGTCTCTAGATCTGAAAACTGAATGATTAAGATTATTTGTTTTTCAACATTTGAATGTGCAAATTTTTTTTATTTTTACACATAATAAAATAAAAAATATAATTTAAATAAAAAATTAATTATAGATTATAAAGTATGTAATTTAATACAACAAAATTATTATTTGATTGAGAAAAATCATTTATGTTTGTTAGTGATAGTGGAGATGGTTTATAATGGTGGTTGCAGTGGCAATGATTGATATTAATGATTAATAATGTTGATGGTGATAGTTGTAATGATTGATATTGTAGTAACTATTATGATGGTGGTGATTGATATGGTGGTGGTGGTTGTGATGTGACGTTGCTTGATGTTAGTAGTTTGAGGTGTTGATTATGTTGGCTAAAACATGAATGCATGATGGTTGGTGATGTGTTGGTGCTAGTTGGAGATGTTTTTTGTTGTGATGGTGGATATGATTGTTAGTAGAGATAAGTTATAATAATGGTAGTGGTTGAAGTGGTAGTAGAGGTGGCGCTACTAGTGACAATAGTGGTGGCGGCCAAAGAATGTGTGGAGGTTGTGATGTATTAGTGGTAGTTAGTGGTGGTGCTAGTTGTGATAGATGAGTTGGTCGGTAGTAGGGATTGACCAGTAGTGGTTGATGATGGTGGTGTTGTTGAAGATGATGGTGGTGGTGAGTATAATTAGAATAATAGAGGTAGTAGGTGTGGTAGCAGTTTACAATAGTGGTTAGTAGCGATATTTATTATCGATGGTTATTGTGATGGTAGAGGTGGGTGGTGGCTGACAATGGTGGCAGTGGTAGAGGTGGTGACTCCTGATTATGAATAGAGTGGTGAATATTATCCAACACCAGAATATCTCTTCAGATCTATTAAGACTTGGTTCTAGATCTGAATTATTAAGACCTATTAAGACCTAAAATCTTAATAAAAAACAAATGCACTTAATGGTCTGAAGTCTGAACCATTCAGATTCAGACCTTCATTAAGTGGAAACAAATGAGGCATTAGTGTTAGTTATTTTTTATGAATTGTTTTTTTCTGAAATAGATGACTTCCAGTGCTCCCCAATCTATTAAAGGTAAATAAGCTAGCAAATAGGCTTTTCACACATGTAACGACCCAAATTATCGTTATATTAAATACCATACTGATAAAATATTTTGATTAACAAATCCTTGTCCTGAACCTTGTAGAAATTATCTCATGGGAAAAATCTATGGCCTAAATTAAATTTGGCCAAAATTAGAGAAAATTAGGTTGGGCCACCGATCCATCGCTATAGCGGTAGATCCATCATTATAGTGACACTTCCGTCGCTACAACAGCAGTCGGCAGTAGCCAGTCCAAGAGTTAATTGAAACCCTCATTAAGAAAAAGCATCTTAGGTCATTTCCCTCTTCCAAAAACACCTCAAGTAAACCCTATACCTATAATGACGAGGATTTTAAGGCCAAACTCTATGAAGGCTATTTCAAAGCTCTCTGGCGGAGCTTTTGGTGTTAGTAAAATCAAGACAAGTTTGGGACAAATATTAGCTCTCCATAGCAGTGAAATTCATCTATGAGGTAGTTTATGGATTAATTATGGTAGAATTAGGCTACATGTACGTAATAACTATAGTTATTTCGGAAGATTTCATGCCTTAGGCTTCGATCATAGAGTTGGGATAGATGGAATATTATTCGGACTAGGATAATGAATTTGTAACTTGAATGATATATTATTGAACTCAAATGGGTATAAGTTTTACATGAGCTAGAGGTAGGTCAGTCAGACTATTTATGAGTTAACAAAAAGGTTAGGGCGAATATAAAAGTAATGAACATGAGTTAAGGCTAGAGTATTCATTTGATGGGTCTATAGGAGGCTGGTAGAGCTTGGTCTAAGAGTGAAGAGAATGAGTAGTAGGTACCAAGATGGCATGATGATTCTAGAGGAGTTGTAAGAGCAGTGTGTGTATATTATGTTTGTGACGGCATGTATATATATATATATGCATTTGATGATGTGCATTGATTTGAATGATGTTAAACTGTTAATCATGTCATTATGTTATCTTTATCCCCGAGTTACATGCTAGCATTCACCCTGCTAACCTTTTCGGACGTTGTATCCCCACGTGATATAGGAATTGGTCATACTTTTACTCCTTCTGCTCAGTGATTCGGATTCAGGATCAGCTCGTGAGTTGACATTGAAGTGATGAGCTTTCATACGTCAGAAGTCTCCATTTCGTGTTTTGTTTCTCTTATGTCTTAGACTTATTTTTGGCTATTGTCAAGGTCATATCCCTACACTATTGATATTTAATTTTGGATCATTGTTTAGAAGGCATTGTTTAGATACTGTGGTTATTAAGCGGTGTCTGCCAGTTGTTTGGCCGATCGTTAGTTGTCGGTTACAGATATGCATTAAAATTTTCTTAATCTATTGCACGCTATTTTGTTATATGTTCAAAATTCATCCGTCATTGGTGTGTGTGGGGTTTTGTTTGGTTAGGTGCAGTGGGTGATCTTCGGTCTACGTGGTACTTGAGATACTCAAGATGGACCGACCCTGGTTTGGGTCATGTCAGTAAGTGATATTACGAGTGGTATGAGGTAAATAGTTACAAAAAAGTTTGGGAATACAATCATTTAAGACTGTTAGATACAATCATTCAGTCTCAGTAATAGAACTCAGTTATAGAATCAGGACTGTCAGATACAATCATTCAGTCTCAGTAATAGAACTCAGATAGTTCTATAGAATTCAGGACTGTCAGATACAGTCAACTCAGAATAGTACAGAACTCGGCTAGTTTTATTAGAACCTAGACTGTCAGATATAGTCGCTCAGTATCAGTTATTTTAGTTACACAGTTATCAGTATCTCATGTTATCAATATTTAGGCTCAGTAATCATGTTATCACGAACTCAGTTACAGTTATTATGTATTCATGCATTTATTCTCACATTCATGTTATCTAGTCAATTAGTATAGTTCATGCATGTGAACCCTTTGCATTCAGCCTACCTCACATGCATATCAGTATATTCAAATGTACTGACGCATTTGCGCTATGGTGTTTTATACCATAGGTTCGAGCTCCAGAGAATCAGAAGCATTCCAGTCTCAGCAATCAGAGTTAGCAGTGAGTCCTCATCCTTCATGGACATGACCATTACTTTATTATCTTATTAATTAATTTATTTCAATTGATGGAGTTAGTTGGGGACATGTCCCATTAACTCCTTATTCAGACAGTTCAATCAGTTAGAGGGTTTTCAGACTAGTATGTTCAGACAGTTATTTCAGTTATTTTGGGTATTTCATACCCCACCCAGATGTTATATTTTATCAAATATTATGTCTCAGTTATGAACCTTACGACCTTACAACCTTTATTTCCACATTATACAATATATTATGCAGTGTTCAGGAATAGATATCAGTCATGGGTTAGCTTGTGGTCCTTCGAGTAGCGTTCCAGGTACCAGATTTGGGTGTTACAATTTTTCCTAATAAAACACTCTTAAAATCTCTCTCATAAAACACTCTTAAAATCTCTCTCAAACTCTCTCTCAAGAAAAAAACTAGGGTTTCATCAGGCTAATCAATTAAGGCTTTCAAGGGTGGTTTCTCTCCATACTTTTTTTGGTGTCTAAGGCATGTTACTCCTCCCTCATTGTTATTCTACTAAAATCTCATGTTTTAATTTATTATTTTCATGGCATTCATTTGGTTTAGAAATGAAGATTGGAGAGTTTTGGATGTTCATGGTTGAATAATGCTTCTCATGGTTTAATTATGTTTTTTCCTTGTTTTAGTATGATTTTGAACATTGTGGGATGAATGGTAATAGTAAATGGATTTTGGGATACTATGGATTCACCAAATTACTTGGTCATGGTCTTGAAACTTATGTTCCCTCAACCTGTTTGTTAAACTATCTAGGAATGTGATTTTTTCACATATTTTGACTATTCTTGGAATCCTTGCATTGCATATATAGTAACAGAACTTGAATTGGTTCGGTTTAATTTCAAATGGTTTTGGGACAGCCTTTGTGGCCATGGTCTAGGTTTAAATTGGTAACCATGGAGTCTAATTTTGGTTTAATGGTTTATATGGCATAAGGGAATAGACTTGCAAGCTCTAATTTTTGGTATGACGATACCAACTATTAATTCCAATTAAAAAACTCCTTAGAAAAATGGTTGGGAATGTGTAAATGGTTTAATATAGTCTTATAGGGAGTTGTATGGCATAGTTGTGCAAGGTGGAGGTCTCGGGGGAAGGGTACCAATATGGGAAACTCATTTTTGCTAATGTGAGGTTTAGTCTTGATGACCTGTGTGCATAGTCCATAATATTTATATATATATTTTTATCATGGATTGACGTGGGGTTGGGAAATTCCCTGTTTTTTCTTGGTACCTCTAGTTTGTTCAGCTAATACGTATCAGGGCCCTTCAGCAGGGGGAGCTGAACCCATATAGCCTTTGGGTGGATGTTTAGAACGACAATGCTACACAACCCAGGTTAAGGTTTCAAATGAATGCTAAAACTTATTCCCTATCCCTGCACGATGTATATGTATATATATGACTACATAATGTTATTTGATTTATTTTTTAATAATTGCATTATTTTACCTTTATCCCTAAGTTGCATAATAGAGTTCACTCTGATAACTGTCTTCGGATGTTGTATCCCCATGCGATGTAGAAACCAGCCATACCACTATTTCTCCTTCTCAGTTACATGAATTCGGGGATAACTTAGAGTCAGATTGAAGTGATGAGTTTCCATACTTTGAAAGACCCCATTCCATGCTATGGACTTCTGTTTGTTATTATTATTGTTATTTCTTTTGCTTTGGCTATGGTTGATGGCATGTCCTGATCAAATATTCTTTAATTCTGGTTAGAGGCTTTGTCGGACTACTATGGGCATGGGTGGTGTTAATATTACTATTAACATTGGTATTGGTATTGGTTGGACACATGGATGTGACTATTTTTTTATAGTTATAGACTTCATCTAATGTCATTAAATTATTATTATTTTATCTTATTAAATATTCAAAATTCATCCAACATGGGATGTAGGGTAGTTAACGGTAGGGTATTGGGGGTGGTCTTCGGTCCTGGTTGGAATTGAGATACCCGACACAACTAGGCCCTGGTTCAGGTCGTGCCAGATTATTATCAGAGCCCTAGGTTCATGGTCAATTAGGATTCCACAAAGCCGTGTTGAGTATAGTCTCTTTTAAGCATGTGTAGTATGCCACACTCATAAGGGAGAAGCTACAAGGAATTTAGAGATGACTCTCTTTCTTGTGCTCTATTATTGGGCTGTAGAGTCTAAGGTCCTAAAACCTTCTCCAATTCCCTTTTGTTCACTTTTTAGATCACGCTTCCCAGATGATATGAAGATCACAAAAAATCCTATATCTTACCCGAGGACAACGTTGATGGGACACATCCTACTTATGGGGTCCAGAGCCAGTCTAGGGGTCAAGTTGTTGGTTGCCCTCCTGGGGTTCCATCGGTCCCTTCTAGTTCTACTTGAGCTCCTCAGGCTGATATGAACAATATTGAGTTTTGTCATTCTATCCATATGTTGGCTCAATTGGTAACTTCTCAGTCTGAACGTGGTGCTTCTGTTACTCTATTTTCTGAGGCTACAAGGGTTGGCTAATTTATGATATTAAACCTTTCTATGTTCACTGGTGTTAAGGTTAAGGAGGATCCTCAGGTTTATATTAATAAGATGGAGAAGATATTTCAGTTAATGCATGCTACTAACATGGAGGGTGTGGAATTTGCTGCCTACCAACTGAAAGATATAGCCTACCAATGGTATGAGGAATAGGAACACTCTAGGGGTGACAATACCGAGTCAGCCTATGGGATGATTTATTTAGTGCTTTTATTGATCGCTCCTTTCCTCAGGAGATGAGGGAAGCAAAGTTAGAAGAGTTTGTTAAACTGATGCAAGACAAGATAACAGTCAAGGAGTATGCCTTGAGGTTTTACCAGTTATCTTGGTATGCTGCGAAGATAGTTTCTAGCATGAGGGGTAGAATGAGAAAGTTTTCTTTTGGTTTGTCACAAGACTTGATTTTGGAGAGTAAGGTTGCCTTGTTGAATAAGGACATCGACATCTCCAGGTTGGTTATGTACATGCAGTAGGTTGAGGAAGAGAAGAAAAAGTGGTGGAGATAGGGGAAAGGCATAGCAAGAAGTTTAGATTTTCTAAGCATAGTGGCAGGGATGGTGGAAAGTGGCCTAATAAAAAGTGGGCCAATTATGGGTCTTACTCGATGGCTAGTGCTACCTAACCAAAGATGTTGGGAGATCAACATTTTCATGATGGAACAAATTATAGGGCACAGGGTGCCCAATCTCAGACCAGTAGGGCCAAATCAGCTCCATCCTATCCTTCTTACAGATTTTTAGGTTGATTGTATCGGGGCTACTGTGATTAAGTAAAGGAAAAGTTCTTCAACTGCTGTAACTCCCCAAATCTGGTACCCAGAATGATACACGATGCTCATGACCCCGAAAGACCACAAGCTAACCCATGACTAATATCTATAACTGAGCACTGAATAATATACGATAAATATGTGGAATGTAAGCTGTAAGTCCATAAGTTTCAAAACTAAACAAATACTGAATATAAAACAATGTCTCTAATGGGGTATAATAATACCTAAAACTGAGATAAACTATTTGAAACATGTTGTAGTCTGAAAGCCTCTAAACTGTCTGAGAACTATGGAGTTGATGGGACATGTCCCCAACTAATCCAAACCACTGAAATAATAAAGTAATAAAATAATTATGCTATCCTCAAATGATGAGGACTCACTACTAGTCTGGCTGCTGAACGTCTAATCTACTAAGGATGCTAGGGAACTCATACTTCTAAACCTATGGTATAAAAACCATAGTGCAAGTGCGTCAGTACGTTGAATGTACTGGTATGCAAGTGAGGTAGAAAAAATGCAATGGTTTATATGTATGAAAAATACTAACTGACTGGATAATATGAACAAGAAAATACATGCATAAATACGTAACTGTAATTGAGATCGTGGTAACGCTGACTCATTAATTTTGATAATATGGATTTACTGATATCTGAGTACTAATACTATGATATTGAATGACTGAGTCTATTGAGTACTGAGGAACTAATGTCATATTACAGATAAAGAAATGACTGTTTCTAACAGTTCTGATTATGAAGAACTTGTCTGATTGACTGTATCTAACATTCCTAAAACTTAATAATGATAACATGAGTTTTGTATAATTAATATACTATTAACTAGGTGATTGTGTATGACAGTCCTGATTCTGATGGAACTAGCTGAGTTCCGTACTGATCTTAGCGACTATATTTGACAATCCTGAAATCTGTAGAGCTAAACTGAGTTCTATTACTGAGACTTGATCTGAAACTGAGATTGTGGAAGGTAATCATCTTATCAACATTCCCTGAATCTGAACTGGTGGAGTCCAACCTGTAACCCCAGTTGGAAGGGTGTCAGTACCATGCTATGGGTATAGACAAGCTATGAGTATACCCTCTCTAATAGGGAGCTCTTCCATCAACCTCTCCTGGTAGGAAACTCAAATGAGATGTATAAATCCCTAAATTCATAGGGTGCATCTCAACCTACGCTAGCTACATAGTTCTGGAACACAAGGATTTTTTTTAAGGATCACACCCTCCACAGAATAACAGTTGAGTCCCCATCCTTAGGTTCACTCGGTACTGAATCCTACTCCTAACTGAATAAACACTGAACTGACTAACTGAACTAAACTGATACTAATGGTATTGTTTAGCGGAGCTAAACTGAGTTCATTGAGTTCCATTGACTGATGGAATGCTACTGATATCTGAGGACTGACGGAGAGTACTGAAGTTACTGAGATTTCTAGGAATATTGAGATCACTAAAATTATTGGACTACTAAGATTACTGAGTAAGACTGGACTTATACTGAGTTTACTGAGTTTTCCTAAGTCATGTGACTAACTGAATTCTACTGATCATGGATTGACTGAGAGTATCATGAAAATAGGACACTAGCTCTAGGCACACAGATAATTTTTTGGGTACAAGTACCCCTAGGACTCGATAGCATGAAACTGATAGGACATGACACTTCTTGAACACATGACCAATATCCACAATTCATAATGCATTAATTTGGGGATTTCATGAAGCACATAGTTATCATAGTCTTGTACATGAATGGAATTGCATATAAAAATGTCATACTTTCATCAACCTAATCTCATGGACATTCCCTCAACCATTCATAATGCACACAATATCATGGAAGTTATTCTTAGTCATAGGGTAAAGCATGTATTTATCACTTGGGTCACAATTAAGCTAAAATGCATAATTTCTATTCTCTTAGGCATTTTATCAAGCACCTAGGATGCATGACTTAGGTCATAGGCATGACCATCAAATTAATACAACAAAACTTCATATTTCAACATAATTTCACATGCTTCAGACCACATACTAGCATAGTTTCATGAACAACACATACGGATTCCAAATTGGGAATCATACAACCATAATCACATGAACATAATCAACCCACAACAAAATAATCACAATACAAGATTTAAAACTTGATTCTTGGGCTTCATGGATGAAAGAAATCCATGAATGAATACTGTACATACCTTAGTTCTTGATTCTACGAAGATTGACGGAGAGATTCTTGAATTTGAGTCCTGGATTTGAACCCCCAATTGAAAACCCTAGCTTGTTCTTGAGAGAAACTTAAGATAAACAATATATTTTGGGTGAAATATGGTTGAATCACGTGTTATTGGGTTTATATAAGGATGAGAAATTGACCCTTTTAACCCTTGGACGCGTATTTTAATTCTGTGAAAATTTCCTGACCTGGACCCCTGGTGCGACGCGGCGCTATTGCACCGTGTCACTGGAATTTGACAATTCTGAATTTGAGCCTTGGAGCGATGCACCATAATCGTAGAGGCTTACTGTATTTTGATGATTGCTATTTTGTCTATCTCCGCGACGCGTTGATGGCTCAGGTGACACAATGTCTTACTAAAATGGCTCTAACTCTTCGCCCGGGTGTCGGATTTGGGTGAATTTGGTATCGATGGAAAGATTATTCAATTTACCACATGATAAAAGTGAAAATATTTAAAATACAATATGTATAAAAGTGTATTAATCTTTGAAACAAGTCTTTAATATTTTTAAGATGAATTTTAAGCTAGGTAGAAGTACGGGGTATTACAACTGCGATTAGCTAGGGCACATGATTAGAAACTTTCTAGTGGACAAGTTTGCTTCTGGGGAAAACAAGGTTCTCATTGCCTCTTTGTTAGCTATGATACCAAAGAGTATCCCATCTAGGTTCGACACTGGTCAGAACCATCTTTATGCTTTCACTACTCATCAGGAGTATGAGGTATCACCTGATATCATTACCGATATGTTGAAAATCTTTTCCCTTAATGTTTACTATTTACTTAATTTAAGGTCCACTCACTCTTATGTGCCCCCATTTGTGGTTGTGCATTTTGGTTTTGGTCTCAAGAGTATGTCAGACCTTTTTCTATTTCTACCTTAGTGGGTGATTCTATGAAGGCTAGAAGAGTCTATAGGAGTTGAGTAGTATCTATGGGTTGTTAGGAGACCTTGGTAGATCTGTTTGAATTAGACATGGTGGATTTTAATGTTATTTTAGGGATAGATTGGTTGCACTCATTCTACATGTATTTTGACTATCAGATCTGTAAGGTCATCTTTAAATTCCCTTACTATCCAGCTACTGAATGGCAGGGTGGTTCCCTAACTTCTAAGGGAAGGTTCATATCATATCTTAGAGCTCAAAGATTAATCTCCAATGGGCGTCTCTATCATCTGTTGTGTGTTAAAGATTCTAACTCGGAGGGTCCTTCATTACATTTTGTCCCGGTGGTGAATAATTTTCCTGAGGTCTTCTTTGATGACCTTCCTGGTGTTTCTCCCGATAAGGAGATTGATCTTAGGATAGATCTTGTTTTGAACACTCATCCTATTTCTATTCCCCCATATTGAATGGCTCCAACCAAGTTAAAAGAGCTTAAGAAGAAACTAAATGATCTTTTAGACAAGGGTTTCCTCCATTCTAGTATGTCTTCGTGGGGTGAACTGGTATTATTTGTGTGTAAGAAGGATGGTTCCCTTCAGATGTACATTGATTACCGACAATTAAATAAGGTAACAGTAAAGAATAAATACCCCCTTTCATGGATAGATGATTTATTTGATCAACTTTAGGGTGCTAAGTTTTTCTCCAAGATAGATCTTCGATCGGGGTATCATTAGTTAAAGATTAGGGAGATGGATATCCCTAAGATTGACTTCCATATCTGATGGACATTTTGAGTTCTTAGTTATGTCTTTTAGGTTGACTAATGCCCCAATAGCATTTATGGACTTGATGAATAGACTCTTTTGTCATCTTATAGATTTATTCCTCATTATATTTGTAAATAATATTTTGGTGTACTCTAAGTGCGAGGTTGATCATGTCGATTACCTCCGTATTGTGTTGCAGACCCTGAAGGAGTAGCAGTTGTATGATAATTTTTTGAAATGTGAATTTTGGTTGAACATTGTCACTTTTCTAGGTCATGTCATTTCCAGTGAAGGGATCGTGGTGGATCCACAGAAAGTTGTAGTAGTTAAGAGGTGGGCTAGACCTATGACTCCAATCTATATTCGAAGCTTCTTGGGTTTAGCCAGTTATTACAGAAGGTCGGTACAAAATTTCTTTTTTATAGCTACCCTGTTGACTATGTTGACTCAAAAAAAGTGATGTTCTTTTGGTGTGATACTTATGAGGCTAGTTTTGAGAAGCTGAAGGATTATCCTACTTCGGCTTTGATTTTGACTTTGCCTGAAGGCACTAATGGGTTTGTGGTCTATTATGATTCCTCCCAAGTAGGGCTTGGTTGCATCTTAATATAGTGTGGCAAAGTGATAACTTATGCCTCCAAACAGTTAAAGGTGCATAAGAAGAATTATCAGACTCATTACTTGGAATTATTGGATATGGTATTTGCATTGAATATTTGGCTTCACAATTTATATGTAGTGCATGTGGATATCTTTTCCGATCATAAGAGCCTTCAATATGTGTTTACTTAGAAAGAGCAGAACCTTTGGTAAAGAAGATGCCTTGAACTGCTCAAGGATTATGACATGAGTCTTAACTGCCATCCAGATTAAGCTAACGTGGATGTTGATGCTCTTAGCAGGTTATCCATAGGGAGTCTAGCTTATGTGGATAATGGGAAGTGGGAGCGGGTGAAATATATACACCGTTTGACTAACCTTGGAGTTCGTCTCTTGGACTCTAAGGATAGTGGTGTGTTTGTTGAGATGGTGGCGCAGTCATTTTTTGGTTCTAAAATAAAAAAGAAACAGGTATTGGATCCTATCTTGATGAGGATCAAGGGTGAGATAGGTGGGCATAAAATGATGGCCTTTGAGATTAATGGTGATGTTACCTTACGGCACCAAGGAATATTATGTGTTTTCGATATAGATAGGTTTTAAGAAAGGATCTTAGCTGAGGCGCACGAGTCACGTTACACTATTTATCCTAGTTCGATGAAAATGTATCATGACCTTAAGGAAATATAGCGGTGGAACAATATGAAGTGGGATGTGGCTAGTTTTTTGGCTAAGTTCTTGGTATGCTAATAGTTGAAAGTTGAGCATTTCAGGCTCAGAGGATTATGTCAATAAATTGAGTTTCTTTTGTGGAAGTGGGAGGTGATTAACATGGATTTTATTACCGGTCTTCCCTGGTCTTGAAATCAATTTGATCTGATTTGGGGTCTATCAGAAACAGCTTCTCTACTTCTTCAGAGGTAGTGGTATGGAATGCGTATATCTTAACCTCCCAAGAACCCACTTTATGGGAATACACTGGGTATGTTGTTGTTGTTATTCTTAGGTCATTATAGATAGGATGACTAAGTCTGCTCACTTTCTTTCATTAAGGATAAATTATCGATAAAGGACTATGCAAGGTTGTACCTCCAAGAGATTGTGAAGTTGCAAGGACAACTTGTTTCTATTATCTCAGATCATGTCACGTAATTTTCTTTTCACTTTTGGCAGTCATTTCAGAAAGGTTTGTTAACCAAGGTGAGTCTTAGTACTACTTTCCACTCGCAGTTAGATGGGAAAATGGAAAGGACAATAAGGACATTGAAGGATATGTTTGATCTTATGTGATTGACTATGGTAGTAGTTGGGTTAAGCATTTACCTCGTATAGAGTTTGCGTGTAATAATAGTTACTACTCTAGCATTGCATGGCTCTGTTTAAGGCTTTGTATGGTAGGAGGTGTAAGTTTCCTATTAGGTGGTTTGAAGTTGATGAGGATGAGATGTTTTTTCTGGATTTGGTTTACCAAGCCATAGATAAGGTGATCGCGATTAGGGATAGTCTTAAAGCCACCCAAAGTCACCAGAAGTCCTTTGCAAATGTGACGCGTAGGAAGTTAAAGTTTGAGGTTGGGGATAGGGTGTTCTTGAAGGTGTCTCCCATGAAGGGAGTAATGCTGTTTGGGATAAAAAGAAAGGTTAGTCCCCAGTATGTTTGTATGTACTTGGTTTTGATAAGGGTTGGTAATGTTGCATATGAATTGGAGTTGCCTTCTAGTTTAAGCACTATTCACCCGATGTTCTATGTCTCAATATTGAAGAACTGTGTGGGTGATTCATCAAAAATTGAGCTTATCAAGGATATTGGTATTTTAGAATTCCCATCTTATAAGGAGGTCCCTATTGAAATCTTGGATCGGCAAGTTTGTCAGTTGCGGACGAAGGACGTAGCTTTTGTAAAGGTTCTATGGAGGAACCACAAGGTTGAACAGGCTACTTGGGAAGCTGAAGAGGATATGATGTCCAAGTATCCATTCTTGTTTTCCACTCCAGAATATCGTGTGTAAGATATGTATTTTTCTTAATATCTTTGTCTTCTAACTTAGTTAAAGGTAAAAGTAGAGGTGTTTGGGGTTTGATCGTGCTAGTCAATGCCTTGTCCCATCATTCGGGGATGAATGATCCAAGTGGGGTAGAATTAAAACACCCTGGGATTTTTCCCTTGGAAATTTCCAAATCTTTGAGCTCACTGTCCTTGTAACGACTTAACCATAGAAGTTGTATGGTATGGGTACGGGTCAGGTGACCCTAATTATGAGGTGTCCAGTGAATGGTGGTTTGGTTTTTGTTGTGGTTATGATTTGGTGGTACGATTCGTTTGGGGTGGTGATGTGTCATTGAAATGATCCTTAATCAAACCAGTAACTTAGTGGCTTGACTTGACTCTGAGTATGAGTGGCTCACTAAGAGACATGAGGATAGGTTACGAGTCGTGAGGTGAATTCATAGGTTGTATAGTGTCTAATCCTTTTGGGTTCTATCTTGGATACTATTAGACCATACTATTCATATGGCCTGGTAACAGGTGGGATCATGATGTAGTACGGTGGACAATGTATGGGTGTCCAACTCACTGTCTTGGTGATGACTCAAGGGTATGAGTCGTATGTTGTGGTCACGAGTTAAGGGGTCCACTCATAACCACCTGCGATCTTTTGATAGCTTTAAGTTGAGGGCATTCTGGACATTTTCCACTTTAACTCCCTTTGATACCATAACTTAAAACATCTTTTGGGACTTCATTAGCACATTATTCCCAATCAAACACTCTTAAAAACTTTCTAAAATTCTCTCTCAAGCAGAAAGCTAGGATTTCATCAAGATAATCAATTAAGGCTTTCAAACGTAGTTTCTCTACGTACTTCTTGGTGTCAAAGTCATGTTACTCATCCCTCATTGTTATTTTACTAAAATCTCATGTTTTAATGTAGGATTTTCAAGGTATTGATAATGCTCCTCATGGTTTAATTATGGGTTTTCCTTGTTTTAGTATGATTTTGAACATTGTGGGATGCATGGTAATAGTAAATGGATTTGGGGGTATTATGGATTCCCCAAATTACTTGGTCATGGTCTTGAAACTTTTGTGCCCTCAACTTGTTTGAGAAATTACCTATGAATATGATTTTTTCACATAGATTGACTATTCTTGAAATCCTTGCATTGCATAAATGGTAATGGAACTTGAATTTGTTCAGTTTGATTTCAAAAGGTTTTGGGAAGGGTGATGTGTGAGCCTATGCTAACACATTTGAGGCTTTTAACTCTAAATAATTGTAAGGTCTTGAGCAAATTTAGTTGTTTTTAATTAGTTTACTTTGATTTTTGCAGTAAATGTTAAGATGTAGGAGAACCAAAAATAATGGAAGCAAAAAAGTTGAAAAGTGAAGCAAAATAAAGGATAAGTGTGGCTGATGACATTCATGATAAGTCGTCAGCCTGGTGATAAGCTATCAAGGCTGTCGTCATCCTTAAACAGAAGATGGAAGTTGAAGACAGTTTTGTGACAACATCTATGACACATTGTCAGGCTGGTGATAAGGCGTCAGGAGCGTCGCCAGCCTTAAACAGAAGATGAAAGTTGAAGACAGTTTTGTGATGACATCCATGACACATCGTCAGGCTGGTGATAAGGCATCATCATCATCAGCCTTAGGCAGTGAAAGCCAAAAGTGCAGAGGAGCTGACGACATCCGTGATAAGCCGTCATACTCATGATAAGCCATCACGGACATCGTCATATTTTTTGAGGAAAAGCTGAAACTTTGATTTTATATCCTTAATTAGGTTAAACTATTTAAAGCCTTGTTTTAGGGTTTTTTAGAGTGGATTTTATTTTTGGACTCATCTTTATTCGGAAAACATATGATATTTCTCTCTCGCTAGTTAAAATATTTTGGGAGTTTTGTACCGTGGTTCAATTCAAGTTATACTTCTTGATTTTAATCATCATTGTAAGTTAATATGCTCACTTAAGAATTCAATTCATGTACTTATTCCTTGCATCATGAGTAGCTAATCTCCATTAACCTAAATGATGGGATCTAGGGTTAGGTTATGACGATGTGCTAAACACTCAAGATTTAATAGGTGTTAGGATTTCTTGATAATTCTGAGATTTTAATTGATGTCTGTTGGTTGAAAACAACAGGCATACCTACTTTGATTTTCTTGAGAAAGAAATCATAAACAGTAGGAAGTGAATTATCAACAGGGATTCAAAAATACTTCGTTTAATAATCAGTGTTGTAACTAGGTTGATTAACCTGAGGTAAAATCTGGGAAGTGAATAGAGATTCCCTAAGTTTGAGAGGATTAGGAAATTAGGCGCTTAAATAGGTCGAGAGACATTTGAGCATATCAGCGATAAAGATAGCTTGTTATCCTAATCATCGTGAGAATCTCGAGTCACCTTTAGCATCTGTCATGTACCGTAAGCCCTAGTGAACATAATTCTGGTTATCTCATAAAATCTTGGTTACAAACATCGAAATCAAAGTGTCAAACAATTACTTGTGAAACTTAAACCCCCATTTCAGGAAACATTAAACTATCAGTGAATTAAATTGCAACCGAGTTGAGTTCACACCTTATTCCCTGTGGAATTCGAACCCAACCTAGTTGGGTTTTATATTGACAATGATCGCTTACACCCATTCAAGAGTGTAGTTTAAGCATTATCCAAAATGGCGACGTTGCTGAGGAATACGGTTGAAAACTGAAAGTTGTGTGCGCTAATTGACTATTAGTTAGGTTTCCTAGATTTACGTTTATTTATTGTTTTTGTTTATTGCAGGTTCCTTGTTTTTTATGACAAAAACAAGAAGTTCTGGAGAACCGTTATTACTAATTAATCCGAAACCTCAGCTGATCGTGAGGATGGCAGAACAGCAAGAGGCTGACAGACTGGCAGCCTTGGCCAGGGCTCAGGTGAACGTACAAAACCAGTCTTAACAAGTACGTCACCCAAACCATAATGATGAAGACTTGGGTAATGAGGAATTGTTGAATCCTCAAATCCCAAGGTGAGCTAAGTAAATTGTTGCACCAGTGCAGCAAAATTTTGACAGAAACTGTCCAGTCAGAGAAAGGTATGGTCAACAGCCTATCCATTATGAGGTTGATGACGATGACGAAAGAATGGATGGAGCAGGTGCAACGGGTTCTATCATTCCTCCACCATTGGCACCTGGTGCAAAATTCAGCATAACAAGTACTATAATTCAACTCCTGAATCTTAAGGGGTTGTTTGGACGCTTGCCTGGTGATGATCCGAACATGCACTTGGTGAAATTTATCACCATTTTTAAATCTTTTGATAATCGGGGAGTGAGCAAAAATGCGATCCGATTGAGATTGTTTCCATTGTCTCTGTCTGGGGAGGCAATAATGTGGTTAAATAAGTTGGAGCCCGATTCTATAACCAACTAGAGACAGTTGAAAGAGGCGTTCCTAGAATGATTCTTTCCACCCTCCAGGAGGTACAGTTGAGGGATGAAATCAGTAACTTCAGGCGGGTCCCGACTGAAGCATTGCATGAAACTTGGGAGAGATTCAAGAAGAAGATGGCACAATGTCTGAACCACAACATAACGGACTTGCACTTGATGGAGACTTTGTACAGAGCTTTTAACTCTGTGACAAAGACAGTTGCAGATAATACTGCAGGTGGTTCGTTCATTGACCTTTCTTTTCAAGATGCTTCAGACATGCTGAATAGAATGACCAAACAGAGTCGTACTTGGCATACCAGGGATTCTGTGGTAGCTAGCCCAACTATTTTTGGTGGAATGACTGTGGAGCAGCGTAGAAGAAATGAGGAGCGAGACCAAGACATGGCCCACTTAAAGACTCAGATGGACTTGCTGACTAAGCACTTACTATCAGGCAAGACTGAATGGTTAAGGCTGTGGAAACTCAGTGCACTGTTTCTATTGATGCAGATGAGGAGGCAAATTATGTTAATAATCAGGGGGGTTTCCGAGGCAATAGCCAAGGGAGTCAAGGTCGGAACTTTTATGACAAGCCTGATTATAAAGATAGGAGCAAGGAAACTAGAGAAGCAATAATGATAGGAGTGGTTTTTATGTTCCTCCTGGAAGTCAAGATGTTGCACCAACTAGATCTGGCAAGATATCTATGGAGGATATGATGGAAATTTTTTTGAAGGGAGTTGAGGCTACTAGCTCGGGGGTAACCACTATGAAGAGTGAATTCTCTACCCTGAGTCAGTTAGTTAGTTCACACTCCACTTCTATCAAGAAGTTGAAGCAGCAGATGAGCCAACTTTCCGCAACACTGAACCAAAGAAAAAGTGGTACTTTACCTAGTGATACGGTTCGTAATTCATGGAATTATGGCTCATGTATGGAGATTACCACTAGGAGTGGTAAGATCTTATCTGGCCTTTCTGTGGGCAAATCTATAGATTATGAGGTAGTTGTTGATGAATTTGAAGAAAGAAAACCAGTGGAGTCTGAGAAGCTGGATAGTCTTGTTGATGCTTCGGAGAAATAAAAAGAGAAGGAAGATGAAGTGGTGTTGAGATCTATCCCAAGACCACCACCTCCCTTTCCTCAACGATTGAAGAAAAAGGCTACTGATGCCAAATTCAGCAAATTCATGGCAATGCTCAAGCAATTGACAATTAATGTGACTTTGGTTGAGGCACTTGAGCAAATTCCAGGATATGCGAGGTTCATGAAAGACCTTGTAACCAAGAAATGGAAGGTTAGCCATGAGCTGGAGGACAATCTTCTCCATTATGGCTCTATCTCTACAAGGTCTTTAGTGCAGAAAAAGAAAGATTTGGGAGCGTTTACCATCCCGTGTACTATTGTCCCCCTAAAGTTCACAAAAGAACTATGTGATCTGGGCGCCAATATAAATTTAATGTCACTGGCTGTGTACAAGAAATTGGATTTGGGGGATCCTACCCCAACAAATATGCAGTTGGTAATGGCAGATAGATCTGTGAAGTAGCCTGTGGGTATACTGCACGATGTTTTGGTAAAGGTAGCCAATTTTGTTCTGCCTTTTGATTTTGTAGTCCTAGATTATGAAGTGGATTTTGAAGTGCCCATCATCTTGGGTAGGCCGCTACTTGCAACTGGGAGAGTGCTAGTAGACATGGAGTTGAACGAGCTAAAGTTCAAGTTCAATGACAAAGAACCACGCTTCAAAATATACTCATCCATGACTTAGAAACATGAGATGAGTGTTTTCTCAATCGTTGACGTCTTCTATGATGATGGTAAAGGGGTATCAACAGGTTGTCTTGGCGAAGTCTGAGTAGTTAAGACAACCAAGTCGTGCCGCGATAGTAAATCAGGCGCTATTGGGAGGCAACCCAAAGTTTTTATGTTTAATAAAGTGTTTTTACTTTTATAATTAGGATTTAGTACAAAGAAGGTAAAAAATGAGGAGGTCAGCTGAAAGGCCATGACGACATCTTTGATTAGCCATCACACTATGATAATCTATCAGAAATGTCGTCAGATAGGCTAAACTTGAGGCAACTTCTTCTTAGGGGTGATGACGTTTGTGATAGGCTGTCACACTTGTGATAAGCCGTCATAAGTCATCATCAGCCCAAAGCCTTAAAAGCTAAAATTCTGGGCCCAGTTTAAATCAATCCGACCCGGCCCAGCACAGGAACCTTTTCGAATTTCCGCTAGTTTTAATTCTTTTCCTTTAGTTTATTTCTTTCCTTAGTTAGTTTATTTCCTACTCTTTGTAAAACACTTCAAGAAAACAAGTTCCCTTGTGCGTGGGTTTGAAATTCACAATCAAGAGATTCTTCCTACTTCCTCCTTCCTTTTGTACGTGTAATCAGATTAAGAGCCCCCATCCAGTATACTCTAAGTTTAACTCTTCTTTTTTTGTGGTAAGTGATTGATAGATGACAACTCAAGTCCCCAAGATGCTTGAACCAAGTTCAACTTGGAAAGGAGCTAAAATCTCACCTAGGGTCTGTTGTGCAAGCCCAGGGTTTAAAAAGACAGCTCTCACTCAGAATTCAAGTGGATTTTGAGAAATAATGGGGACCAAAAATTGAGTTAAAATCAAAAGTGGGTTCTGATAAGAGTTGACGACATTCATGATAGGCTATCACAATTGTGACGGTTTATTAGGAATGTTGTCAAAGGCTGGCAAGAATGAAGTGGTTTCTGTTTAGAGCTGACGACATTCGTGATAGGCTATCATAATTGTGACAGCTTATCAGGAATGTCGTCAGAAGTTATTAAAATTTTGAAGGTACTATCTAAGGTTGACAACCATTGTGATAAGCTATCACAGTCGTGACGTCTTATCAAGAATTGTCGTCGTACCTGGAACCTGAAGCATGAATAAGACGAAATAATTAATGTGTTTGTGCTCTTGTGGACTAACCAATAGTTTTTCTACTGCTACAGGAACCTTAAAATGGAACCCAAAAAAAAGAGCCCCAAAGCACCAAAGAAAGCGACCAAAGAAAGTGTACGTCATAAGCTCATCGATGAGGGATCCAATTACGAGGAGGAGGAACCCCTGTTCAGGAAGCAAAAGGATAAGCAAAGTCCGAAGAAACCTTCACCACCTCTACCCATTAAAATAGAGGGTAGTGATGATACTGATACTACAACACCACCAGAAAGTGCAGCTTCTGAACATATTGCCTCTGAGCAAGAGGGTTCTGAACAGCATGAGTTTGACCATGCCAAATCTGAAGAAGAGGAGCAGGAAGGGTCTGAGGAGTCTGAGTCTGAGGGAAAAACATCTGGATCCCCATCCACTGAATAAAAAGATGATGAAGAGTCTCCAGCTCGGGGAACACTTATCAAATATAAGAACCCCAAAGTTTAAGATAATGTTAGGTGGCAAATTCCCAGGGCAGAGAGCATCTTCATCGCTGGGCTCTGCAGAACTAATATAAGGAGTGCTAAGAGGCCAATTCAGGAAGAAAAAATGATTATCAATAGAGGGTTAAGCAGGTACCCTAAAGTGGAACAGAAGTTCCAAGATTATGGCTTGGAACAGACCACAAAAGGAGGAGGTTTATTTTGTCCTGCATTGGTTTGGGAGTTCTATGCGAACTACCAGGCTCAGTTGGAAAACATGTGCAGTCCAGGTAAAAGAGTAGCAGACCAGCCCCCATTGGATAGAGTATAGGTGAGGGGCGTAAGGGTTGATGTCTTAATCAGAACCATCAACAGGTTTTTGCATAGTATCAACTTCACTCCTCAGGCCACCGCACTATCAGTCTATGCTCGGATTAGGAATTGGGAGAAACAACGTCCGTGGTTGGACAACATCATAGATGAAGGAGAACTAGCATGGGTAACAAACCCAAATGAAAGAATCTGTAAGTCCTCTTTGACTCAAGAGGCAAAGTTTTGGTGGGGTATAGTGCGTGTCTGGCTGATGCCCACTGATGGAGACAATATTCTTGGTAATGACTGAGTTATTCTAGTGGCGAGCATAGTGTAGAATCTTCCCCTAAATTTCAGGTATATCATTGCTGATGGGATATAGATTAGAATGTCGAGAACCGACACTGCTTACCCTTTTCCTTATCTTATCACTGAGTTGTGCTGAGCTACTAATATGCCAAATATTGCAGGGGTTGATGATGACATTCCCTCTCGAAAGACTGGAAACCCCATATGGTCTGATGAAAATCAGCCAGGATTGAGACTTGATAGAGGTGCAGAGGTAGCAGCAGACCCTCCAGTTACATATGTCGGTGCAACACCTTAATGGAAGTGCAAGATTCTGAGGCAGTGCCGCTAACTTCTTCAACACAGATAGGATCAGTGCCTGAGACTGAAGCTAGCCCTTCAATTCCAATAGCAGCAGCAGGTTTTGCATTTTATTCGGTCGATATCTGAAAAGTGGCTAAACAAGCCAAGTGGTGTGAGGCACAGTTAGATGCTTTTGCCAAATAGTTTGCTGCTACAGTGCACAAGAGAATCAAGGCTGCCCTTAAACCTTTTGTGACTTTGCCTGAGCGGGTTGCAGATTTGGAGAACCAATTCGATGCAGGCAAAAGAAATGTCAGGGGCTGATCTTGCTAGATTCAGAGCGACATTGGATAGGGAAAAGGCAGATGTCGGGGTATTGTAGCAACACTAATTTATGATGCCAACAGGTTAGACCATACATGAATTTGAGGAAGAAATTCCAATGCTTGACCTCACTAGAGACTCACCAAAGAAAAAGAAAAAAGAAAAGTAAAGGAAAAAGAGAGAGGCCCGACAGTGATGAAGAGTGAAAAATAGAGAAGAGGGCAAGAAAGAAAAAGGAGAAGGAAGAGCTGAAAAGGGAAGAAATTAAATCCTTAGTTGATAACGAGAAATGGGAGACAGCCATCTGAGAAAGGGATGCAGGTGCCTCATCTAGCAGGGCTCCAGCTACTGCAAAGCCAGATGCTCCCAATGGAGAGAAGACAATAGATAATGCAGTAGCAGGGTTGGAGACCTAGGATCCATGTGCTTGATTTCCTTTAGGTATACCCTAACCCTTAGAGCAGTTTATTTTTTATTTTAAGTTGAGAGTTTAGGGTAGGTTGTTGTTGTAGCATATTTTGTAGATAATTAGGAGTAATACAAGTACTTGAGGCAGTTAGCTTGTTTTGTAATTTTTGAGTACCTCTCCAGTGGTCTGATATATTGTCTACTGTGTGAATTGCATCCATTTATGACCATTGTGCATCTTTTTATGTTATTAGTCAGGCAACTAAATAACCTTTGTTAAACAAGTACATGAACCGGATAAGTAGTGATATGCAAGATACTTGTGTTCCATGTGTGTGTAAGGTCTTACTCAATTCCCGTTGTGTGTTGAATCTAGAACTTGCCCGATTAGTCTTGCCATAGTCATAGGATAGGATTTAGGAAAGGATCATAGGCCATTTTTTATGATTAGTCCACTTTTAGCCTAAATGACCTTCCTAATGTGAATAATATCCCTTGATCCCTGTTAGAGCCTAATTAGCCTATTTCTTTCTACGATATCTCTCACCTTTCGGTTTACATCACAATGAACCTATTTTGGCCCTGGTCTTCCTTGGACACTGTGCACCTTAACTTAGGCAAATAGCCTAAGTTGAGGGTGGCTATCATAGGGGTGCGTGATACAAAATGAGTATGAAGAGAGGAAGAATAAAAGAAAAGAATAAAAAGTTGGGTGTGGTGAAAAAGGAATAAGAAATAAGAAAGCTGTGTAAAAGATGATAAAAAGTAATGTGATAATTGAAAAGACCGCATCCATCTTGAGCATGTGTGATCAATAAAAGAGAGAAAGAAAAGAAGGTTGACAGTTCAAACCCCAAGAGTTTAGTGTAGTTTCAAGGAGGCATTGTCACTCTAAAATATCCATGAATATCATACCAGCCCCTGGACTACATTACAAGCTTAAGAAAAGCCCTATAGTAATCCTAACTGAATTGTCTGGAAACTTGGGTACTGACTATAAGGGCAAACCTATGGCATTTGACATGCAGTGTTTGGAACTTTATTCTGAGAGTGAGTCTTATTTTATCCCTCTATTTATGTATTTGAATTCTGATATGAGTGAAAAATGGATTTTTTTTGCGAGGGCACACTGTGTATGTTGCTAGTCACTGACTTGTTAAAATAAGTGTGATCTTAGTATGGCATGGTCGTTATTGCTGAATTTTTGTCGTATCTTGATTCTTGTGAGTTGCAAAATTGTTTTCCAAAACATCAACAGTGAGCTTTAAAATTGACTGACCATGGAGATGTTGAATGTATTTTGAACTAGTATGAGTAGTTATCTGCCAAATTGTACTTTGTATTCTCTTAGTTATGTTATGGTTGCTTGAGGACAAGCAATTGTTTAAGTTGAGGGTGTTGATGTGTGAGCCTATGCTAACATATTTGAGGCTTTTAACTCTAAATAATTGTAAGGTCTTGAGCAACTTTAGTTATTTTTGATTAGTTTAATTTTTGCAGTAAATGTTGAGATGTAGGAGAACCAAAAAATAATGGAAGCAAAAAGGCTGAAAAGTGAAGCAAAATAAAGGATAACTATGGCTGACGACATTCATGATAAATCCTCAGCCTGGTGATAAGCTATCAAGGCCGTCGTCAGCCTTAAACAGAAGATGGAAGTTGAAGGTAGTTTTGTGATGACATCCATGACACCTCGTCAGGCTGGTGATAAGGCGTCAGGAGTGTTGTCAGCCTTAATCAGAAGATAAAAGTTGAAGACAGTTTTGTGATGACATCCATGACACATCGTCAGGCTGGTGATAAGGCGTCATCATCGTCGTCAGCCTTAGGCAGCGAAATCCAAAAGTGCAGAGGAGCTAACGACATCTGTGATAAGCCATCATACTCATAATAATCCATCACGAACGTCGTCATCTATTTCGAAGAAAATCTGTAACTTTGATTTTATTTTCTCAATTAGGTTAAACTTTTTAAAGCCTTGTTTTAGGGTATTTTAGAGAGGATTTAATTTTTAGACTCATCTTTATTCGAAAAACATACGATATTTCTCTCTTGCTAGTTAAAATATTTTGGGATTTTGTACCGTGGTTCAATTTATGTTATACTTCTTGATTTTCATCATCGTTATAAGTTAATCTTCTCACTTATGAATTCAATTTGTGTACTTGTTCCTTGTATCATGAGTAGCTAAACTCCATTAACCTGAATTATGGGATCTAGGGTTAGGTCATGACGATGTGCTAAACACTCAAGATTTAATAGGTGTTAGGATTTCTTGATAATTCTGAGATTTTAATTGTTGTTTATTGGTTTCAAATAGCAGGCATACCTACTTTGATTTGCTTGAGAAAGAAATCATAAACAGTAGGAAGTGAATTATCAACAGGGACTCAAAATACTTCGTTTAATAATTAGTGTTGTAACTAGGTTGATTAACCTGAGGTAAAATCTGGGCAGTGAATAGTGATTCCCTAAGTCCGAGAGGATTAGGAAATTAGACTCTTAAATAGGTTGAGAGACATTTGAGCATATCATCGATAAAGATAGCTTGTTATCCCAACCACCGTGAGAATCTTGAGTCACCTTTAGCATCTGTTATGTACCGTAAGCCGTAGTGAACATAATTCTGGTTATCTCATAAAATCTTGGTTACAAACATCAAAATCAAAGTGTCAAACAATTACTTATGAAACTTAAACCCCCATTTTAGGAAACATTAAAATATCAGTGAATTAAATCGCAACCGAATTGAGTTCACACCTTATTCCCTGTGGGATTCGCCCCCAACTTAGTTGGGTTTTATGTTGACAAAGATCATTTACACCCACTCAAGAGTGTAGTTTGAGCATTATCAAAGGCCTTCGAGGACATGGTCTTGGTTCAAATTGATAATGATGGAGTCTAATTTTGGTTTAATGGTTTATATGGCATAAGGGAATAGACTTGCAAGCTCTAATTTTTGGTATGATGATACCAATTGTTAATGCCTAATTAAAAGACTCCTTGTAAAAATGGTAGGGAATATGTAAATAGTTTTAATATGGGCTTAAATGGGGTTGTGTGGCTAAGCCGTAGAAGGTAGAGGTCCTGGGGGACCAATACTGGAAACTCTTATTTATCGTTGTGAGGTTTGGTCATGATGACCTGTGTACATCATTCACACAATTGATATATAATATATATATATATATATTTATATCGTCGACTGATGTGGGGTCGGAGCATTCCCTGGTCTTTCTTTATACCTCTAGTTCTTGTGGCTAACATACGTCGGGGCCCTTTCAGCAGGGGGAGCTGAACCCATATAGCCCGTGGGTGGATGTTTAAAAAACAATACTACACAACCTTGGTTAAGGTTTCAAATGCATGTTAATGATATATATGTATATATGTGACTACATAATGTTATTTTATTTGGTTTTGAATGATGGAATTATCTTATATTTATCGCTGAGTTACTTACTAGTGTTCACTCTGCTAACCGTCTTTAGGCACTTTATCCCCATGCGATGTAGGAACTGGCCATACTACCATTCCTCCTTCTCAGTGACTTAGATTCTGGGATAACTTTAAGTCAGATTGAAGTGGTGATCTTCAATTCTTTAGAAGACCCCATTTCATGTTATGGACTTCTCTTTATTATTGTTATTTCTTTGGCTTTAGTTGTGGCCTGGGGCATGTCCCAACTAGATATTCTTTTATTTTGGTTAGAGGCTTTGTTTTACTACTATGGGTATGGGCAGTGTCGGTATTAGCATTAGCATTGGTATTTGTATTGGCATTGGCATTGGTATTGGTTGGACACATGGTTGTGACTGTTTGGTTATGGTTATAGACTTTATCTAATATCCTTAAATTATTATTCTTTTATCTTATATATTTGGAATTCATCGGCATGGGATGTAGGGTGGTTAGCAATGGAGTATTAGGGGTGGCCTCTAGTCCTGGTTGGACTTGAGATACCCAACACGACTAGGCCCTAGTTTGCGTCGTGTCATAAATGGTAGAGTCACCCTTTGTAAATAAATCTCTAGACAGTAAGATAAGAAATGCACCTTCCCTTAGGCACTAGGGATCTACCTTCTCCCTTAATCACCTACTCATGAGAGAATTGAAAACTAACCCTTTGGGTCTGACAGTCAAGATACGCAAAACACAAATGCAACCAATCCATCCCCAAAATCATATCAAAATCTAACTTGTCCAACTCTATTAGGTCCACCAAGGTCTCCCTACCACAAATAGACACCACACAACCCCTATAGATTTTCCTAGCCTCAATAGAGTCACCAACTGGGGTAGACACAAAAAAGGGATCTGGAATACACTCAGGACCAAAACCAAAATGAATAGACAAAAAATGGGTCACATTAGATAGGGTAGACTTGGAATCAAGTAGACATTATACATCATAAGAGAAAAGTTTAAGCATACCAGTAATAATATTAGGGGACAACTAAGATTCCTAGTGGGAGACAATAGAAAAAAGGCAATTCCGACCAGTGCCAAAACTAAAAGTGGCACCCTTTGGTACAGGGGCTGAAGAAGTACAAACAGGAACCTTATTTGCTCCAGAGAAAACCCTAAAAGGATAATCCTTATATATGTAACCAATATAACCATAACTAAAACACTGATTTCTCCCCTGATCACAAACCCCACGATGCACCTGGCCACAAAAATTATAAGGGGGATAGGATGGAGATGTTTGGGCCCCATTGGCCTGAGATTAGGAACCTTATGACCTAAATCTACTGTTATTCTAAATTCAATCACTGAATGACTTGGGATAAGGATAACTAGCCATAGAATATAAACCATAATTCCTCTACTTCTTCGTAAACTACTTCCTGCAATCCTTGCCACTATTTTGTTGGCCACCACCCTACTAAAAAACTGAGATCTCTTACTTTGACTATCTCCTATTTTGTTTTTTTTTCTTCTCATCTTCAACCTACTGCATATAAACCATAATCCTAGAGATATCTATGTCACTTTTTAATAAGGCAACCTTATATTCAAACATCATATTATGGGACAATCTGTTGTTCACTGGTGTTAAGGTTAAGGAGGATCCTCAGGCTTTTATTAATGAGATAGAGAAGATATTCCATGTAATGAATGCTACTAATATGGAGGATGTGGAATTTGCTGCTTACCAACTGAAAGATATAGCTTACCAATGGTATAAGGAATGGGAACAATCTAGGGGTGACAATACTGAGTCGGCCCTATATGATGATTTCTCTAGTGCTTTTTTGGACCGCTTCTTTCCTCGGGAGTTGAGGGAAGAAAACTCATAAAAGTTTGTTAACTTAAAGTAAGGCAAGATATCAGTCAAGGAGTATGCCTTGAAGTTTCACGAGTTATCTCAGTATGCTCTGACGATGGTTTCTAGCATAAGAGATAGAATAAGGAAGTTTACTTTTGGGTTGTCACAAGACTTTATTTTAGAGAGTGAGTCTTCCTTTTTAAATAAGGATATGGATATCTGTAGGTTAGTTGTGTACATGCAGTAGGTTAATGAAGAAAAGAATAAGCAACATGGATAGGGGAAAGGAAGAGCAATACATTTAGATTTTCTAAGCAGGGTGGTGTCCAGCAACAGAGTGGAAAGGATGGCGGAAAGTGTCTTAAGAAGAAGTGGGCCAATTCTGGGTCTTACTCGATGGCTAGTGCTACCTACCCAAAGTTGTTGGGTGACAGACGTTTTCATGGTGGTAATAATTATAAGGCATAAGGTGACCAATCTCAAACTAGTGGGGCCCAATTATCTCTATCCTATCCTTTCTGTAGATTTTATGGTTGATTGTATTGGGGCTACTACGACGAAGTAAAGAACAAGTTCTTCAACTAAGGTTAGCTAGGGAACATGATTAGAAACTGTCTAATGGCTAAGGTTTCTTCTAGGGCAAACAAGGTTTCCATTGCATCTTCATCAACTTTGACACCAAAGAGTACCTTATCTAGCTCCGGCACTAGTCGAAATCGTCTCTATGCTTTCACTACTCATCAGGAGTCTTAGGCATCACCTGATGTCGTTACCGGTATGTTGAAACTCTTTTTCATTTGATGTGTACTATTTACTTTATTCAGGGTTCACCCACTCTTATGTGACCCCTTTTATGGCTGTATATTTTGATTTTGGTCTCGAGTGTATTTCAAACCCTTTTTCTATTTCTACCCTGGTGGGTGACTCTGTGGTGGCTAGAAAAGTCTATAGGAGTTGTGTGGTATCTATGGGTGGTTGGGAGACCTTGGTAGATCTGTTTGAATTATACATGATAGATTTTGATGTTATATTGGGGATGGATTGGTTGCACTCGTGCTACACGTCTTAGACTATCAGATTCGTAAGGTCATCTTTAAATTCCCTTACTATCCAGTTATTGAATGTAAGGGTGGTTCCTTAGATCCTAAGAGATGGTTCAAATCATATATTAGAGCTCAAAGATTAATATCCAAGGGGTGTGTCTATCATCTGATCTAGGTTATTACAAGTGGTGAATAAAATTCCTAAGGTCTTCCCAGATGACCTTTCTGGTATTCCTCCCAGTAGGGAGATTGATTGTGGGATCGATCTTGTTTCAAACAATCGTCCTATTTTTATTCCCCCATATTGAATGGCTCTAGCTGAGTTAAAGGAGCTTAAGGAGTAACTAAAGGATATTTAAGACAAGGGTTTAATCCTTCCTAGTATGTCTTCGTGGGGTGCACCGATATTATTTGTGTATAAGAAGGATGGTTCCCTTCAGATGTGTATTGATTACCAACAATTGAATAAGGTAATGATAAAGAATAAATACCCCCTTCCATGGATAGATGATTTTTTTATCAGCTTTAGGGTGCTAAGTTATTCTCCAAGATTGGTCTTCGATCGAGGTATTATTAGTTAAGGATTAGGGACATGGATATCCCTAAGATTGCCTTCCATATTCGATATAGGCATTTTAAGTTCTAAGTTATATCTTTTGGGTTGACTAATGCCCTGGTGGAATTTATGGACTTGATGAATAGATTCTTTTGTCAGTTTCTTGATTTGTTTATCATCATATTCATAAATGATATTCTGGTGTACTATAAGAGCGAGATGGATCATGCCGATCACCTCCATATTATATTGCATACCTTGAATGAGTATTAGTTGTATGCTAAATTTTTGAAATGTGAATTCTTCTTGAACACTATCACTTTTTTGGGTCATGTCATTTCTAGTGAAGGGATCATGGTAGATCCACAAAAAGTTACAGTGGTTAAGAGGTGGCCATAGTGGACATGATATTGGTTTAAATTGGTAATGGTGGAGTCTAATTTTGGTGTAATGGTTTATATGGCATAAGGGAATAGACTTGCAAGCTCTAATTTTTGGTATAACGATACCAATGGTTAATGCCTAATTAAAAGACTCCTTGGAAAAATTGTTGGGAATGTGTAAATGGTTTTAATATGGGCTTAAAGGGGGTTGTGTGACAAAGCCGTGGAAGGTGGAGGTACCGGGGGAGACCAATACTCGAAATTCATGTTTGCCGATGTGAGGTTTGGTCTTAATGACCTGTGTGCATGGTACACACACACACACTATATATATATATTCGTATCATGGATTGACGTGGGTTAGGTCATTCCTTGGTCTTCCTTGATATCTCCGGTTCACGCAGCTAACACGCACCAGGGCCCTTTTAGTAGGGGGAGATGAACCCATATAGCCCGTAGGTGGATATTTAAAATGGCAAAGCTACATAACCCAAGTTAAGGTTTGAAATGCATGCTAAACCTTGTTCCCTATCCCTGTACGTTATATATGTATATATGTGACTGCATCTGGTTATTTTATTTGGTTTTGAATGATGGATTATTTTATCTTTATCCCTGAGTTACATGCTAGTGTTTACTCCGCTAATCATCTTTGGGAGCTGTATCCCCACGCGATGCAGGAACCGACCATACTTCCATTCCTCCTCCTCAGTGACTTAGATTCAGGGAAAGCTTTGATTTAAATTGAAGTTGTGAGCTTCCATTCTTCGGAAGACCCCATTTCATGTTATGGACTTCTCTTCATTATTGTTATTTCTTTGGGTTTGGATATGGTCAAGGGAATGTCCCAACCAAATATTCTTTTATTTTGGTTAGAGGCTTTGTTGGACTACTATGGGCATGAGGGGTGTCGGTATTAGTGTTAGCATTGGTATTGGTATTAGCATTGGGATTGGTATTGGTTGGACACTTGGTTGTGAGTGTTTGGTTATGGTTATAGACTTTATATAACATCCTTAAATTATTTTTCTTTTATCTTATTATATGTTTGAAATTCATCCGACATTGGATGTAGTATGGTTAACAGTGGGGTATTGGGGGTGGTCTCCAGTCCTGGTTGGACTTGAGATACCCGACACAACTAGGCCCTAGTTCAGCTCGTGTCATAAATGGTAGAGTCACCCCTTGGAAATGAAATCCAGGCTGTAAGATAAGAAATGAACCTTCCTTTAGGCACTAGGGAACTACATTCTCACTCAATAACCGACTCGTGAAGGAATTGGAAATTAACCCTTTGGGTTCGACAATCAAGATATGCATAACATAAATGCAACCAGTCCATCCCCAAAATCAAATCAAAATCTAACTTGTCCAACTCTATTAGGTCCACCAAGGTCTCCAAACCACAAATAGACACCACAAACCCCTATAGACTCTCCTAGCCCCAATAGAGTCACCAACTGGTGTAGACACAAAAAAGGGATCTGGAATACACTCAGAACCAAAACCAGAATGAATAGCCACATAAAGGGTCACATTATAAAGGGTAGACCTGGGATCAAGTAGACAATATACATAAAAATAGAAAAGTTTGAGAATACCAGTAACAAAATTAGGGGACAACTCAGATTCCTGGAAGGAGGCAAGAGCATAAAGGTGATTCTGACCACTGCCTGAACCAAAAGTGGCACCCTTTGGTGCAGGGGCTGAAGAAGTAGAAATAGGAACCTTATTTGCTTCATAAGAAACCCTAGAAGGACAATCTCTCTGCATGTGACCAATCTAACCACAACTAAAACATTAATTCCTCCCCTGTTCACAAAACCCACGATGCACCTGACCACAAAAATTATAAGGGCGATAGGATGGAGCTGTTTGGGGTCCATTGGCCTGAGATTGGGCACCTTGTTTCCTAAATCCACTATTATTCTAAAAGTGGAAATCACCAAATGACTTGGGATAAGGAGAACTAGCCATAGAATAAGTACCAGAATTCCTCCATTTCTTCTTAGACCACTGTCTGCAGTCCTTGTGCTCAAAAAATTGAGATCTCTTACTTCGCCTCTCTCCTATTTTGGCTTGTTTCTTCTTCTCATCTTCAACCTGCTGTAGATACTCATAATCCTAGAGATATCCATGTCACTGTTTAACTGGAAACCTTGCATTCAAACACAAAATTACAGGACAATCCAAAATAAAATTTCCTCATCAGAGCCCTCATAGAAGATACCAACTTAGTTGTATAGCAGGACAACTGATAAAACTTTAAGGAATACTCATTCACATTCATCTTTCCTTGATTCAAAATCACAAACACCTCATCCTTTACCTTCCTTAACTCATGAGTAAAGAAGCATAAAAAAAATCACCTGAGAAATTCTCACAATGCTAACTTCACATCATTTCCCATAGACTGGTCCCATTCCTCATGCCACTAATACGCCACATCCTTTAACTAGTATACAGTGAATTCCACATACTCAAAGTCAAAATCATGCATCACATAGAGAATCTTCTCCATCTCATTAATGAACCCTTGAGGATCTTGCTCAACCTTAGAGCTAGTAAAGGTTAGAGGATCCATCCTTATAAACTAGCCAACTCTAGTGGCCTCAGAAGTACTCATAACAGCACTAGCAGGACATGATTGACATGACTAAGATTTCACCAATTGGGTCAATAGATAATAAAATGACAAAACTCAACATTGGTAATATCTCCTATAGGTGTCCGAGTAGGAGTGTTACCAGTGGGAGAAGGATTAGTGTGATCGGTGGAACTCTACTAGGGCAATCAAAAGCAGCGACCCTAGACTGGGTCTGAACTCCATAAGTAGGATGAGCTCCATCCCCATTTTTCTTAAGTAGGATAGAGGAGTTTCCATGAACACCAGATCTTTTAGGAGGCATGATCTAAAAAGCGAACAAATGGGAATTAAAGGTGATTTCAACACCTTAGACTCAATAACCCAAAAGTAGATCACAAGAAAAGAAAACATTCCTAAATTCCTCGTAGCCTCTCCCTTATAAGTGTGGTGCGCTACACACACATAAAAGATACTTTACTAGATATGACTTTGTGGATACCCAATGACACCAAACCTATACTCTGATACCAACTTTGTCACAACCTGAACTAGGGTCAGGCCATAACGGGTATCTCAAGTCCACCAAGGACCGGAGACCACTCTCTTTTCCTAGACAAACAAAAACATAACACACCTAAAATGACTGAATTTTGAACATATAACAAGATAAAATAGATAAAACTCAAAGTCTATGAAATTTCAGCCAACAATATCCAACCACAACTATATCCATAAAGCCTCTAACAAAATCAAATACCAATCTAATTTGGGACATTCCCCCGACCCATAATAATGATAAGTGAAGTATTTAATTCTAGTATATAAAAAGGAAATTTATAAATGACCAAGTCTTTTGGAGAATGAAAGCTCACCACTTCACCACCAACGATCGACGAACCGAGCCAATCCACCTAATAGTGCGCAGAAAAAGTAAAAATATCTCTGGTGCTTGCATCGCGTGGGTATATAATGTCTAGAGATGGTTAGTGGGTTGAGCACTAGTATGTAACTCAGGGATAAGAAATAAAATAATGCCAAGTCATATCCAATTCAAATCCAAGTAAAAATTATCATATACATATATAATTAATACGTTGGGGTAGGGAACAAGGCTTATTATGCTCTTCAAAATCATTAACCTAGACTGTGTGCCATAAATATCATAACAAGGCACCCCCGGGCTATAAGGGTCCAACTCTTCCCAAGATTAAAGGGCCCCAGTACGTATGGCCATATGAATTAGAGACTAATCACATATATTATATGCACTATAGGGGACTCGAACCTCTTGGCACATACCAAGAGTGACTTAAACACTCTATCAATAACAAGGGGGATTCAAACTTCCCAATCATATAATAAGGGGGACTCAAATCTCCAGGTCATTTAGACCCCTTCGTCAGCACTTTCACAGCATAACTACACAACCCCTTTTAAAGCCCAATAAGAGAAAGTTTTACACAACCCATTTATTAAACAAACAATCAAATATTTAGGCACAACATGGGTATCGTCATACACTTACACTTGAAATCTTATCTCTACACCATAACAATCACCTTAACTTAGAGAAATTCTTCACCATGAGATATAAGATAGGGTAAGAGTCATACCATAGACTCGTATGGTGGTCAGTTTTCAATCCTTTTAGGATTCACGAATCATGGGTACTAGTAGTATACTTGGATATGACAAGGTTTGAGATGAGTCGTACGTTGGACAAAGTTAGGTCAAAGGGAGAAGACCATAGGTATGAGTGGTGGGTACCACTCATATTGAAGGGTACGACTGGTATGGATTATCGTACCGACCCGATAGGATTTCTTGGAGTTTAAGTTAGGGCAATCTGGATATTTTCCCACTTAACCTAATAACGCCCCATGACTTATATCCCTATTAGGAGATTATTTGACCTATTATTCTATTCATTAATGCTTAGAAACTTCTCTTAAACACTACAATTCTCTTTAAAGATTTTGGGTAAAGGAAGGCTAGGGTTTCATCTTAAGGATTAATTTGGGGCTTGTGTTGGTGATTTGTCTCCATCATCTTCTTGTTTTAAGGCATGTTCTCTTCCCTCGTTGTTATTTCCAACTAAAGGCATAGTTTTATGCAATGTTTTCATAGTTTGATTATCGTATAGTTTTGGATTTTTAAAGATGATTTGGGAGTTTTTGTTATAAATGCTTGTTTATGGTTTTCCCATATTTTAATTATGCTTTTATATTCTTTAATGGTGTTTTTTGATATGTGGTTGCATGGGAATGGTTATTTTGTAATTGGAATTGGTTTTGGAAATATTATGCACCCAATATGTTTGATGAAATGCCTATGGGAAAGTTTTCACTATGTTGTTGGATTTTAATGGAACTTATGTATGGTTTAATCTTGGTAATGGCATCTTAAATGGCTAAATTATTTTGAATTATTTAAATGGAATGGCTTGAATTTAACAAACATCCTTGTGGGGTACAATGGAATCCCCCGAGTAAGCATGTTAAAGAAACACTTATGGGGTATGATGGAATCCCCCAACTAATATAATAATGGCACACTTGTGGGGTACATGGTATCCCCAAAGTAAACTTAGTAAATGGGTACACGGGTATCTCTTTACCTTAAGAGCTTTGGCTAAGTACAATACTTGCAAGTTATAGTTGGTATGGCGACACCACTACTCTTAGACTTGGTAAATAACAAAATGGAATAATGGTCTGGTTGGGAATGGTTTTAAATGGGAAATAATGGTGGGATATGATATCTAACCATGGAAGTGGGAGTTTAATGAGCGAACATTAGAAACTCATATTTGTCGACATAAGGGGTAGGGCATGGTGAACCTTTTATGATACAATAACATACGTGGGAATCGTCTAAGTACATTGTACATATGTACTTAGGAATCCCTTACTTTTATGGTATCTCTGATTCCTGTGACTACATAGACCAAGGCTCGTTCAGGAGGTTACACTGGACCCATATAGCCCGTGGGTGGTGAAGGATGGTTAAGATTCACATACCCAGGTAAATGATTTTAAATGCATGCTAAACCTAGTTCCATTTCCTGGCATGGTTATATATATATGTATGGTTTGTATGCATACAGTTGGTTTACTTGATTTTATTGGTTGACAATATTTTATTCTTATCCTAAGTTCATGCTAGAATTCACCCGCTAACCCATAGAGCGACTGTATACCCACGCGATGCAGGAATTGGCTATTCAACTCTTCCTGCTTGGATATCAGACATTGTGGATCAGCTACTAAATTGAAGTGATGAGCTTCTATCTTTCCAAAAGGCTCTAATTCATGGATATTATTTTATACTCTGGTTTATTTATGGATACTGGTTTTGGCTATGGTTGGGGAAATGTCCCAATTGAATTTTGGGATTCTTTTGGTTAGAGGCTTTTGTGGAACTATTATGGGTTTGAATGGAAAGGATGGGTAGGGGTGTCAGCCTTAGTATTGGCATTGGTATTAGGGTTGATACCAATTAACTGTATTGTTAGTTGTTCCATCCTCTTTATTTTGAGATTATATATAATTATTAAGGAACTCATTTTGTTATTGTTTGGTTGGTTTGATTATTATTTGGGTTTATACGGTTGGACTCGATTGGCTCAATCTCGATAATAGATCTATCCCATAGTCTGTAATTTGGATAGTCAAGCTATCTTGTTAGATGCTCAAAATTTAACTAACTTAGAACAGACGATTGGAGCTTGGGTTGGATGATGGGGGTGGTCTTCAGTCCCAGTCGGACTTGGGATACTCACTACGATAAGGCCTCGGGTCGTATCAAGTTCGTATCAGAGCTTTAGGTTCATGGTCAATTGGGAGTCCACAAAGTCGTTCCTAGTAGAGTCTCTTTTAGAGGTGTGTAGTGTGCCACACTCATAAGGAAGAGGCTACAAGACATTTAGGAATGTTTCACCTTCTTGGTATTCTATTTACAAGCTTGGAGTCTAATTCGTGAATTTCCTCTAATCCTTGTTTATTCGCTTTTTAGATTATGCCTTATCGATTTGGAAAATAAGTAAATGCTTCTATCCCATAAGGGGATGATATTAATGAAATACATCATACACCTGGAGTTTACACTCGATCTCAGGGTCCTATCCCTGATTGTTCTTGAGTACCTCCGGTTGCTACTACTCCTCCTTAAGGTGAGGTGACTAATGCAGAATTTTATCAGTCGATTCATACTATTGCTTAGTTATTTGCTGCTCAGGATGAGTGAGATGTATTTGAAGTACTGTCTATTGAGGCCAAAAAAGTTGGCCAGCTCTGAGATTTATCTCCAAAGTTTTTCTTTATCACTTGGTATGGGTTAAATATTCTAACTCAAAGAGTCCTTCTTTTTACTCGATTTTGGTGGTAAATAAGTTTCCTAAGGTTTTTTTGAACTATCTTTCTGGCATTCCCCCGGATAAGGAAATAGAGTTTAGTATTGATGTGTTTTTGAGCACACGTCCAATATCTATTCCTCCTTATAGAATGGCTCGATTGATTTGAGGGAACTCAAGGAGAAACTTAAGGATCTTGTGGATAAGGAGTTTATTCATCCTAGTGTATCCCCTTGGGGTGCACCGGTGTTGTTTGTGTACAAGAAGGATGATTCCTATCGGATGTGCATTGACTATCGATAGTTGAATAAGGTAACAGTTAAGAACACGTATCTTCTTCCAAGAATAGATGACTTATTTGATTAGTTTCAAGGTGCAAAGTTCTTTTATAAGATAGACCTTTCGTATGGGTATAATCAGCTTAAGATTTGGGAGGAGGATATCTCTAAGATGGCTTTTCATACTCGATATGTGTACTTTGAATTCTTGGTTATGTCATATGGTTTAACTAATGCCCAGACGACATTTATGGATTTGATGAATAGGGTTTTCAGGAAGTTCTTGGATGTTTTTGTCAATGTGTTCATTGATGGCATCTTGGTGTATTCTAAGAGTGAGGTGGATCATGCCAATCACCTCCATGTGGTGTTGCAGACCTTGAAGGAACATCAATTGTATGCCAAGTTTCCAAGTGTAAGTTTTGGTTGAATATTGTAACTTTCTTGGGTCATATTATTTCAAGTGAGGGGATCATGGTGAATTCTCAAAAGGCTGCGGTGGTGAAAAAGTGGCCTAGACCTATGACTCCAACTGATATTTCAAGCTTCTTGAGTTTGGCTAGGTATTCTAGGCGGTTTATGGAAAGCTTTTCTTTGATAGCTTCTCTTTTAACTAAGTTAACCCAGAAGAAAGTAAAATTTTCTTGGTCGGAAGCGTGTGAAAGGAGTTTTGATAAGCTTAAGGATAAGCTACCTTCGACTCTAGTTTTGACATTGCCTGAATATAATGAGGGGTTTGTGGTTTATTGTGATGCATCTAGGGTGGTACTTGGTTATGTTTTGATGCAATATGGGAAGGTGATTTTCTATGCTTATAGGCAGTCGAAGGTGCATGAGAGGAATTATCCCACTCATGATTTAGAGCTATTGGCGGTGGTTTTTTATTTAAAATCTAGCGGCATTATTTGTATGGAGTGCACATAGACATCTTTTCTGATCATAAGAGTCTACAATTTGTGTTTACTCAGAAGGAGCTAAATCTCAGGTAGAGAAGATCGTTGGAACTTCTCAAACACTATGATATGAGTCTTCATTATCATCCAGGTAAGGCTAATATTGTTGTTGATACTCTTAGTAGGTTATCTATGGGGAGTTTGGCTCATATGGATAAGGAAAAGTGGGAATTGGTGAAGGATGTTCACCGCTTGGCTAATATTGGAGTTTTTCTCTTGGATATCGAGGATGGTGGTGTGATGGTACTGGAAGCGATTAGATCATTTATCAGTGCAGAGATCAAGAAGAAGTAAGTGTTAGACCCTGTCTTGGTAAATATCAAGAGCGATGTTGGTGGACAAAAGATAATGGCTTTTGAGATTAGCAGTGATGGTACTTTCCAGTACCATGGGAGGTTATGTGTTCCCGGCATCGATGAGTTGCAACAAAGGATCTTGGCTGAGGCAAATAAATCACGCTATGTTGTTTATCCCAGTTCTTTGAAGTTGTATCATGATCTCAAAGAGATATATTAGTGGAATGGTATGAAAAGGGATGTGGCTGATTTTGTAGCCAATTGCTTGTGTATGAACAAGTTAAAGTTGAGAACATGAGGCCTGGAGGGTTGCATCAAGAAATTGATTTGACCAAGTAGAAATAGGAGGTTATCAATATGGATTTTGTTACTAGTCTTCCCAGGTCGCGGAACCAATTCGATTTGATTTTGGTCATCTGGATAGGATGACGAAGTTTTCTCACTTCTTTCCAATAAGAACTACCTTTTCGGTGGAGGATTATGCAAAGTTGTATCTTTAGGAGATTGTGAAGTTGCATGGGGTACCTGTTTTGATTATCTCTGATTGTGGTGCATAGTTTTTATCTTATTTGTGGTTGTCTTTTTAGAAAGAGTTAGGTACTATGGTGTGTCTCAGTACTTTTTTTCATCCTCAGATGGATGGGCAAGCGAAAAGGACTATTCTGATATTGAAAGATATGCTTCGGGTATGTATGATTGATTATGGTGGCAATTGGGTTGAGTATCTACCTTTGGTTGAGTTTACTTACAACAATAGCTATCATTCTCGTATTAGTATGACCCCTTTTGATGCATTGTATAGTAGAAAGTGTAGATCTCCTATCAGATGGCTTGAGCTTGGTAAGGCGAACATGTTTGGTCTAGATTTGGTTTATCAGGATATGGAAAAGGTAAAGGTGATTTGGGATAGGCATAAGGCTGGCCAAACTCACCAAAAGTCGTATGTGGATGTAAGACATGGAGATTTATAGTTCAAAGTTGGGGAGAAGGTTGGGGACAAGGTATTCCTAAAGGTATCTCCCATGAAGGGAGTGATGCAGTTTGGTAAGAAGGGAAAGATCAGCCCCCGATTTGTTGGTCCCTATAAGATTTTATGGAGGGTTAGTAATGTTGCTTATGAATTGGAGTTGCCTTCTAGCTTGATCTCCATTCATTCGGTATTTCATGTCTCCATGTTGAGGAAGTGTCTTGGTGATTCTTCTTTGGTGGTTCTTTTGGAGGGCTTGGGTATCTCAAATTCTCTATCTTATAAGGAGGTCCTAGTTGAGATGGTGGATTTGTAGGTTCGTTGGTTGTAGACCAAGGGTATGGCCTCGATTAAGTTTCTATGGAAGAACTATAAGGTGGAAGAGGCTACATGGGTAGCGGGGGAGGACATGATGTCCAAGTATCCGTATTTGTCTTCTTCTCCTGGGGTTCGTACGAAAGGTACGTGTTCCTTAACATATCTTTATTTTCTGAGTTTGTTAAAGGAAAGATTAATATCTTTGATCTGTGTTTCCTAACTTAGTTAAAAGGTTGGATTCATTTTTGATAATGCAAATGAATCATGCTTGTGTTACCTTACCTTGTCAGTCATTTAGGGATGAATGTTCCCAGTGGGGGAAACTAAAACACCCTGGGTTTCTAGCCTTTAGAAAATTTTCTTAGATTTCTAGTCTCTAGATAGGATATGACTAGGGGAATGACTCGTACATTGGGATACGAGTTGTATGGATTAGTTGTATACTAATCCATGTCGGTTGGTGGGTTGGATTTGGTTTTTAGAAGGGATACGATTGGGTGGTATGAGTCATATAGGTAGATATGGGTTGTTTGGTTACTTTCCTTAGTCTTAGACTTGGTAACTTAACTTGGATCTGAGTACGAGTGGCTCACCATGAGCCGTAAGCCAGGGTACGAGTCGTACCATGGACTCGTATCGTGGTCAGTGTTCAATTCTCTTAGGATTCTATTCTACCAGGGGTATGGATCATGGGTACTAGTCATATACTTGGATATGACATGGTTTGGGGTAAGTTGTACCTTGGACAGTGTTGGGTCTAAGGGAGATGGCTTTGGGTACGAGTGATGGGTACCACTCGTATTGGAGGGTACGACTGGTATGGATAGTTGTACCCACCTGACGAAATTTCTGGGAGTTTAAGTGAGGAAAATCTGGATATTTCCCCACTTAAACTAATAAGCTCCATGACTTATATCCTTATTAGGAGGTTATTTGCCCTATTATTCTATTTATTAACACTTAGAAACTTCTCTTAAACACTTTACAATTCTCTCTAAAGCTTTTGGGTAAAGGAAGGCTAGGGTTTCATCTTAAGGATTAATTTGGGTCTTAAGATGGTTATTTCTCTCCATTATTTTCTTGTTTTAAGTCATGATCTCTTCCCTCATTGTTATTTCCAACTAAAGGCATGGTTTTATACAATGTTTTCATGGTTTGATTATTGTATGGTTTTGGATTTTAAAATATGATTTGGGAGGGTTTGGTTATAAATGCTTGGTTATGGTTTTCCTATGTTTTAATTATGCTTTTATATGCTTTAATGGAGGTTTTGGATAATTGGTTGCATGGGAATGATTATTTGGTAATTGGAATTGGTTTTGGAAATACTATGCCCCCAATATGTTTGATAAAATGCCTATAGGAATGTTTTCAGTACGTTGTTGGATTTTAATAGAACTTATGCATGGTTTAAACTTGGTAATGGAATCCTAAGTCGCTAAATTGTTTGGAATGGTTTAAATGGAATAGTTTTGGGTTTAACAAACATCCTTGTGGTGTACAATAGAATCCGCCAAGTAAGCATGTCAAAGGAACACTTTTGGGGTACGATGGAATCCCCCAAGCTAATATAATAATGGCACACTTATGGGGTACATGGGACTCCCCTAAGTTAACTTGGTAAATGGGTACATGGGAATTCATTGACCTTAAAAGGTTTGGCTATGGACAGTATGTGCAAGTTATAGTCTTTATGACGATACCACTACTCATAGCCTTGGTAAAAAAATAAATGGAATAATGGTCTGTTGGAAATGGTTTTAATTGGGCAATAATGATGTGGTGTGATAGCTAACCATGAAAGTGGGAGTTCAATGAACGAACACTGGAAACTCATGTTTGTCGACATAAAGGGTAGGGCATGGCGACCCTTTTATGATACTATGAGATAGCAGGAATACTCTAAGTACTTTGTACATATGTATCATAGAGAATGAGGGTACTTGGCAATCCCTTACTCTCATGGTATCTCCGGTTCATGTGGCTACATGGATCGGGGCCCGTTCATGGGGTTTTACTCAACCCATATAGCTTGTGGGAGGTTAAGGATGGTTCAGCTTCATATACCTAGGTAAATAGTTTTAAATGCATGCTAAACCCGATTCCCTTTCCTGACATAGTTATATATATGTATGGTTTGTATGCATATGGTTGGTTTACTTGATTTTACTGGTTGGAATTATTTTAGCCTTATCCTATGTTCATGTTAGCATCATCCTTTAACTCATCTTTAGGCGGTTGTATCCCCATGCGATGTAGGAAACATATGTTCTACTCCTCCTACTTACCTATCATACATACGGGATTAACTACTGGATTGAAGTTGTGAGATTCCATCTTTTCTTAAGGCTCTACTTCATGGATGTTATTTTATACTTTGATTTATTTATGGATATTGGTTTTGGCGATGGTTGGGGGCATTTCCCAACCGGATGTTGGTATTCTTTTGGTTAGAGGCTTTTGTGGAACTACTATGGGTTGGAATGGGGAGGGATCGGTAGGGGTGTCAGCCTTAGTATTGGCATTTGTATTGGGGTTGATACCGGTTGAATGTATTGTTGATTGTTCCATCCTTTTTAATTTTGGGATTATATATAATTGTTATGGAACTCATTTGGTTATGGTTTGGTTGGTTTGACTTTTTCTTGGGTTCGTACGGTTGGACTCGGTTGGTTTGGTCTCAGTAATAGACCTATCCTAGAGTCTGTAATTTGGATAGCCACACTATCTTATTATATGCTCGAAATTCAGCTAACTCAGGGAAGATAGCTAGAAGTTGGGTTGGGTAATGGGGGGGTAATGGGGGTGGTCTTCGGTCTCAGTCGGACTTAGGACGCCCACTACGATAAGGCCCCGGGTCGGGTCATATTAATAATGTAGGCTTAGGGGCTGGTATGGTACATATGTATATATCAAGTGACTAAGCCTCTTTGGCACTACAACTACTTTTGGGATCTACACTTAACCATTTTTCTTTTTATTCCACCCTTATTTCTCACTTTTTATTTTTTATTTCAAATTCAGGTTCGGTGAGGACTTATTTCTTTCCTTTTCACTTTTTTCACAATTTTTTCCTTTCTTTTTTTTCTTTTCTTTTTCTACCACACCCAACCTTACTATCTTTTTATCTCATTTGACCGTTCTACATACCCAGTTTTCATCACACCCCCTATGGTAGCCACCCTCAACTTAGATGATTTGCCTGAGTTGAGGTGCACAATGTCCAAAGAGTAACGGGCCAAATTAGGTTATTACAACACAAATGGGAAGGTGAAAGGTAAAACAAGAAAAACAGGCTATAAGGATCAAACTTAGGGATCAAAGGATATAATTCACACATGGAAGGTCATTTAGGCTAAAAGTGGACTAATATACAAAATGACCTATGTTCCTTTCCTAACCAACTATCCTACAACCTAGGCAATATTAATCGGGCAAGTTTAAGATTAACACATAAAGGGAACTAAGGAGCATCTCACACACACATGGCATAAAATCAGTATCACAAGCTACTACCTATTCGATCCATGCAATTGTTAGCACTGGTTATCATGACCCTAATCCTAATGCCATATCAAGATCCACAAGGCTCACACATATATACATTCACACAATTTTTTAGCAAAATTTTTTAGGGGTATCATTTCTCTCAAACATAAAGCAAAAACATGACAACTGCGCTAAATGATTAAAAATATCCTAACTACACAAAAACTCATCACAATACAAAAACTAATTTTAACCTAGACATGCCAGTTCTACAAGCATACCACAACTAATAGAAAAAGTAGCACTGCAATAAAAACCACGGTGGCTATGGTGTATGTTATCCCCAAGTAAATGACTATGCACTTTTCCTAATAAGCTAAAATAATATAAAATAAAGGAAATGAGGACATACCTAGGACGCACTAAGAGTCCATGTCATGAGCATCCCTAGGTGGGGGGTATATCCACTGGCATATGCGGTGGTGATGTTGGTGCACTACTAGAGGATGCACTCGCTGCTATCTCGGCATGCCTCTGCCTCTCAACAACTGCGGAATCCATTGAATCATGTATGGCCTTTTTAAAGGCCTGGTCATATGGAATATTGAAATCCTGTCCTCTACAAATATTGGATCCACACAGAGGTGATATATGAACCACTGGGGGTATGACTGAAGGAGTGGTGGTCATATGGCTCTATGTGAGAGTGTGTACTTCTGCTCATAAGGTATCCACCTCTTCCCTCATATGGCCTAGATCCAACATCTCAACCTCTAAAAGACAGGCTAAAACACATCTTTTAAAAGCATTAATACATGTTTGTAAATTAGCATGTAAATCTAACATAGCAACTTTATGTGTGACATCCCATCTATCCTCTTCCGTCTCTAGTCTAGTCTGGACCCATGGCTGGATATGCCCATATAGAGAGCCACCCCGGTCTCAATAACCTATAGCCTAGTTAGTGGCTCTTTGACTGTCCACTAAGCTCTGCAAGAACTCAGTAGATATATTTATCATACCGGTCACAACAACTATAGTAGATGGGAAAGAGAGCCCTAAAGATACACCAATCGACTCTGAGGTAGAACTCAGGGCCAATGTGGATATCGTGGGGGGTGCCCTCACCTTATGTACTAACCTTAGAGGTATCTCTATGCTCCCCTATCATAAAATCCATACCTACTTTCATATCCTCTCTTTATACCTTACTAGGCTCTGTAGGTACTGATCGGCCCTTAAACTGGATTGGAGGTACTGTAGCAGGCCTACTAGGTCTCCTGAGAAGGTTTGGGTATGCCATATCCTTCATCGTCTTTATTTGTGAAGTGTTTTTCACCTATTCTCTCTCATCAACTCCTGATATTTCTGGTACACCGACATCATCACACAATCTCTGAATAAGACAAGAAAATGGAAAATTATTTGACTCCCCAAAGTCTCAATCATGAATCTAGTGTCGGAGGATAGCAACAATGTCAATATCATACCTAGCCATTATACTAGCAATTATGTCGACTCCCTCCTAAGTCACTATATTATATAAAGCAGCTGGGAATAGTCAATATTTGATTATCAACCACCAAAACTTAGTAGTAAAAGTCAATGATGCCTTATATATCGTTCCCTTTCCCTCAATCCAAGAGGTTTCATCACCCAATGGTTAAACATAGTCGGCGATCAACCTAGCCATATCATCTCTCTCATGTTTATGATCAGCCCTCTCATAATATGTCTGTCAAGTGTGACTCTCAATCTGTAGTCAGACTCTACTATGGATGCTGGGGCAATATAGTATGGACAAAAAAGAGAAATCGTCGGATGGTCGCTGCTAAAATATCAACCCTGATCTCTCTCACAAGGGTCTTCTCAAGCTGTGTATTCTCCATATGTCTCAGCAAATCTATAGATTTGTGCATTGAAAGAACTACTGTGGCATGATATGATGCATAAAACTCATATACTAAAGTCGGGCTATAACAACCGAGTGGTCTAGTCATCCACTCCAACTGATAATAATCAAAGGCTACCCGCAACTGTAGTACTCTACTCAGACCAGATAACTCAATCTCGTGCTCCTAAATAAGCCTCGTAGGCCTACCGATCTCTAAAATATAACTGTTTAGGTAAAATATCATTCATATTCCCTCTACACACTCTCGGGTTATCCTCCTCAAGAGGTACCTACGAGGCATGTGTAGGGGCAAAAATCTATCCCTGCTATGTTGTGCCTCCTCATCTGGAACTGACACATCATGGGAAGCCTACCTTATATCCTCCTCAAATTGGGGTACATCTAATGAATCCTCCTGAACTGCAGTCTCAGACGCATCCTGAGATCCCCCCTCAGATTAGGAGTCCTAAGCTATACTCTGTTGAACTGGCTTAGAATATGCCTTATCCTCACATCACTTGATGAATGAGAGTTTTAGGGTGCTCTTTGGGCCGACTTCATCCTCGGTCGGGCTAGAGCAGCCTGGGAATCTTGGATAACTTGAATAACCTTAGTTCGAGACCTAGGTTGTGTAAAGGTGATGTTGGGCGTATTTATACGTCTAAGCACCATAACTTACCTATGTTTTAGCTAAGTTTTGAGGATAAAATACATAATTCTTGTACTTTTAGTCTATTTTTAGTTAAGTGAGCTGACCTATGTGATTAGCATACTTTTCAGGTACTAATGAGGAAGATTACAGCACTTTGGGGACCTGTGGACAGCAAAGGAAAACTTCACATAGAAAGGAAAGCAGCTCTTGGACTGAATGTGATGCATGGGAACTTTTTCCCGGGCAAACTCAGTATTTTTAAATAGTTAAGGATGCAGTAGCAATTTATTAGAGTAGGATGTTATTAAAAGCATTATTGCTGAATTTTTAGGGATTATTATTCACATTATTCATAATTCAGATTCTGTAATATTTTTGGAGAGCTGAAAACGGCTTAGCTTGAGCAACGGAGAGAGAGAAACACGTTCCTCTCTTATTGTCGCTAGTCATCTCCATCGCCGAGATTGTTCTAAGTTTTGGTATGATGATTATGTCTATTTTGATTTCCGTTGTATTCATGAGTAGCTAAACTTATCTGTTAGGGTTATGGAAACCTTGTAGTATACTCTCTATTGCTATGGGTTTGTGAATTTATGATGTGTAATGCACTCATATTATTACTCTCTTCATTATAATTGAATTCTCGTGGTTGCAAACATAGGGAATACGCCATTATAGAAATAACTTGTTCGATAGAAAAGTTGTTGTTTGGAAAAGAGAGCGTGACAAGAAATTAGGGTTTCCAACCTCTAGTTTACACGTTAATGCCTTAGCAGGATTAACTACTTGGAGAGTTCGTATAAGTTGTTGTACACTTTAGGTTCGAGAGAACTAAGGTGAATAAATCCTTGATGGTTGAAAAACACTTGGATTTAGAATTAGAATACGTCTCTCTATAAGTGTATGCATGTATAAAATTCATATTACCCATAGTTAATATAGAAGTAGAAGCTACAAGGTGGACATAACCCTAACTTGTCATTCTCTGTGATCAATTACTTTTACATATATCGTCTCATTCGTTACACTAATAGTACTATTGTGCACTTAAACCAAAACCCCCCTTATCTTGGAATCTTCGACCAACAGTCTAATAATAATCGCAATACTTAGTGATCATAGTATTCCCTGTGGGATTCGACACCCAACCCAGTTGGGTTCTATATTTGACAGCGACCGCTTACACTTTCTAACGAGAGTTGTAATTTGGGCGTATCAAAAGGCTATCCTTCTGTCCAATAGTGAGTGCTCAGGCAGTGGCTCTCCCATAGTGCCAAAATAATAGTCTCAGCAGCCTGGCGTACCTGGCCTCTAGTCAATCTGCATGTCTCCCTAACAATAATTTCTCTAATGTGTGTAATAAGGTACTCCTCCATCAAGCCATTAGGCTAGGGGGACTCATACCATCTCCTCGATGTAATAACATTCTTCTTCGTATATTTGGGTGCCATCTATACCTGAAAAAACAAGTGTTAATATTCAACTAATAATGAGGAAATAAAAAAGTTGAAGGAAAACTCAAAATTAGAAAACTACAAATTTGTCCTCAATTTCACACCCCTATAACTTATTTGCAGTCCTAAATAGTCTAGTGTGCACTCATATATCATAAATCACAGTTTTTAATGCAAACTAACATGCTCAACTTTTGGTATTCCTCTACTTGTTCAAGTTCAACTTTCGTTTAGGGCCTAATCTAAGGATTTAGCTCAAGAAAAAAGCCCCACATTAAGATTTTAGGCTACTTCAAGGCTCCTACACACAAATATGGTTGTTTCTATATTTTTTGCATGAAAATTAACATATAAACTTGCTTGTTTTATATTTAAATCAAGATACTACTGTTAGGAGCTGAGAAAGTTACCATTTCTTTGAGAATCTGAAAATGAACTATGAAGAAGTAATGTGGAACCCAAGATTGAACTTTTATTTAGAACTTTTTGAAAAGTTGGTACCCTGAATAAGTATCAATTTAGCCTTTGCTTAGTTTGAGAACGTTAGTAGTTTTGAATTTTAAGAGGAAATTTGAGTTTTTAAGATTAAAGAAGAATTTTGAGAGTTTTGTGGTTAAGAAAATAGAGATTTAAATACCATAGGGGGACAACTTATGGTTTATTTAAGCATTTGTGGGCCCAAAAATTTTAACAAAATTTGTGCCCACACGTGCCCTACTTACGGTCCGTATGTTAAACATACAATCAACATGTTGGAACCGTATGTGGGACCTAAAACTTGCCCTTTTTCCCTGCTCACTATACTTTGTATTTTAACACTATTTTTTCTATTTCTATGGTCATAAAGTGTATTTATAAACCTAGAAGCATTTTTGTAGGTTTAAAGTCCAAAAATTTTCCAAAAACTATTAAAATTCCATATTTTTAAGTTAAGCACAACTTACCTGGCCCACGTGGTACTTATGACCTTGATGAGTTGATTACTAAGTCCCCTTACCTGGAAGAAGATGTATTTGGAAATCCTTTCCACATTTTAGGCTTTTACTCAAGCTATATACCTACAAAAATAAAACAAACAAAAAAAAAGCTAAAATAGAGGGTTGAATTGAAATGTAGGGGGTTGCAACACACCATGAGGTACCAGGTCCCTTAGAGTCAGACACAAGAAATCAAAACGTAAAGTAGTAGGAAACTAAAACTTTTCTGAAAATTAAAGAATACAAAGATTTAATGTAGAAACCTCCTTGATCAAGGGAGGAAAAACCACTGCTTTCCCTCAATAGATCTCAACAATTCACTATAATCAAGCTCTTGATTACTGATTAATGGGAAATTAACTCTAAGCTCAACCAGTTTGCAATAACTCTATTACAAGCCCACCTTGAAAATTCTGCCAAGAACTCACCTAATATTGATTAACTCTAAATAATATCAAACTCAGTTAACTCTACCTAATCACTCTTAAGAACACAAAGAAAAAGTATTTCTCTTATAACACGAGTAATTCAATTACAGGCCCAGACTTGACTCAAGAACACACACACTTTCTCAGCACACAAAGATTGGCACTTAAGCAATATTTGAGTTTTCACCGATTTCTCTCTTTGAATAATCAGGTTGCGAAAACTAGTGATTTGAGGAGCATTCTTTTATATTTATGTCTATATAATAACTAGGGTAGAAATGTGATTAGGCCAGAGGTCTTGATAGGTACAAGCTTACCTGTGCAGTTTATTCAATTACAAACAAAATTACGCAAGATAGTGATAGCTATACTGAATTCATGAAGACCTAGGGACCTAGTCCCTTGATGTTAGCTGATCATCATTAAAACAAGATATAGAAATTTTCCCCCTTTTTTATGGTGACAAACAACCCACAGATTTTTGAGCATCAATGTTTATTCATCTTATTTACTCAGAGTGATTACCACTATTATCAATGAATGTTCCCCCATCAATATGTACCAAGCTTCACACTATCAATATGCCACCATGCACCAATATTCTTCCTCCTTTCTCTATGCCATCATACTCCAACATTCATTACATATGCATTCTTTCCCCTATCTCTATGCCATCATACTTTAACATTAAACATATATGCACTTCAACATTCAATACATATGCACTTTGTAACAGGTCCCTTACACACCATGTAACATACCTCACCTAGTCCCTACCATATGAATTCAGCATTCCCCCTTTTGGTATCATTGAAAATTAATAATAGTAAACCAAAAGTAAAATAAGTATAAGTTAGTTAACTCATGAACACTAACATGAAGAACAACTTTAAAATTAAGGAAGAGACAAATGTAACACACAAACACATGATTCATTCATTGTTAAAAGAGATCAGCACCATTACATCATAGGAAGATAAACATAAAAATTCTAATACATCAAAAGCCACACTTGAAACAAGAACTAGAAACTGACAAAGGGGTGACAAAGTGACACAAGGATGATAGGACCCAAGTAGATGGGGGCTTAGGGGAGAAGGATTTGAGTAATAAATCCATTCTAGAACTGTCTACAACATGAGCATTCAGTAGGTGCTTAGTGAGGTCTTTAACTTTAGCATTCAACCCTTGAACCTCTGTAGTGAGTTTTACAACCTTGTTCTTCAGCTTTTCATTTTCTGCTGCAAGTTCCTCAATAGCACCAGGTCCTTCTAAGGATAACTTCTGCTTTTGTATCTTCAAATGCGTTATCTCAGCATCCTTAGAATCTAACTTAATCCTCATCTCTTGCATTTTCTTGCTTAAATTTTCCTGAGCATCCAATAGATCTGACACTTGGGACACATTTTCCACTTTTCCTTTTATACATTCAATCTCCACCAATGTTGTTAGACTAAACTTTTGTTTGACTATTCTAAGAGTCCCTTTAGTCCTAACCACTCCAAAGTGGTCAAACACCTTGTTCAAGAAGTACCCATAAGTCATACCATGTTTGCCTTCCTTCTCATGAATGACCTTGAGCATGTGCTTTATAATTAAAGCTGGTAGACTTATCAACTCAAATTTTCTCAGATACTCTATCGGGAACAAATCAATATCAGAAGCAATGGTTCTTGTCTCTGACTTGGGAAAAAGGACCTTGTTCGTAAATTCAAACATTAATTGGAGCTTACTTGTGAGAAATTTCTTTCTTACAACAGCTATTGATGTCCCTCTCACCTTTGTGGCATCAATCATGAACTCATTTAAGGCTTGTTGTTTGACCAAAATCCTCACACCTATAATAGGCACATCCATAATTTTTACCAGTGCCTCTTTATTCAACTTTATTTTCTTTCCTTGCACTTGGGTAGTTAATCTCAACCCATCATCTGAGAAATATTTTCTATAATAAAATTTTCTTATCTTCAAAATCTACGAGATCTAGTTTCTCTAGAAGGTGTAACCATCCCTACTGTTTGATATATTCCACCAACTCAACCATGTCAGGTTTCTTATGAATCCTCGGATCAAACACTCTACCAGACAATACTTTTTGAGTTTTCAAAATTTCATTCCTTTGCTCTTTAGACCCATCCTTCTTTTTTTCCTCCATCTTCTTCTCATGGAATCACTTCTTAATTCTTTTTCAATGGCTTTTCTCTTATTTGGACCAAGTCCCTTAGAGACTTTCTTCTTCTTAACAACAATGTGTTTCTTTTTCATTCTTGTAGGACTACCATACTTGGAACTAGAAGACCTGGTACTTTCTGCAATGTGAATTTCTTTTGTTTTTTCTCAGTTGCAGCACCAACATCAGGATCAATTTCCTCACTCTCTACAACCTCTACAACTTTAATATTCTCCTCTTCCACTACATTAACTTTCTTCATTCTTCTTCTCTTAGTAGTATAAGAATTGCTAGCCTTCATATCACCTACTAATAACTTCTTTTCAAACCCCCTAGTAGAACATGGTCTAGCAACTTTTACACCAGAATCGACCACCTTTATTTACTTTTTCTTTCCCTGTGTTTCTTTGTAGACCACCTCAGAAGTGGTTCATTCTCATCCTCCTCATTTGGAGGTAACACTATTTATCCTTCCTTTGTCACATTATCCTTTTCACCAACTGTTTGCTCTTCTGCACTAATAGATCTTTCTTTGGGATCATATGCAAGCACAAGTAAATTTTTATCTACCTAATTTACACTGCTGGAAAGATCATACCTCTTCACTGGTATTTTTTCATCACGCAGTTAGGCAAAATGGGGTTTGACTCTGAGGAAGTAGGAGAATTAGGTACTTATAGGGTTTCTAAGAGTTTTATTTTTCTGGTTCTTCAGAAGAAATAGGAATTTAAGAATCTTCAGGTAATTTTGGTTTTTCTGAGGAGGGAGGAACTTCATATTGAGGGATTTATTATTTAATTAGTGAACCAAAACCTAGATTTAGATCCTCTGCCATGGTTGACTCAATAGAAATTTTAGTGGTTGAGAAAGTTTTGACTGGGATAGACTTATTTAAGGGTTCTACAATTTTTGAATATGATTTAGCGGGTAGAATTAACACAGGTTCTTATTGAGGATTTAGGGAGACATCTTCTATGATTTTGGGTGTGAAAGGATCAGACAGTTTGATTTAGGATTGTTCATATTGATTTTCTAAGGCTTTATCAACTTCATGATCTTTGACGAGAGTTGAGAAAGTGAGAATATTTGCCATATGAATTTTTTTTATGAGAGAGAATGGTACCAGCTTAATTCAATGATGATTAAAGAAGATAATTTGAGTTAATTATGGAAGAGAATAAAAAGAGATGAATTTGGTTTAGTGATTAAGTGAGGTGACCGTTGTCATTTAAAAGGTGTCTTTTTGAAATGGCGCGTTTAACTTTAATAGGTGCGACTCTTTACATTGCTATAAAATGATAGCTTTTGATTAGCTAAAGAAAGACACCTGGCTTTTTAGAAGGAATTTTATGAATATTAAAGCAAACTTTTTTGGTACTAACCTAAGACATGGGACCAGGTCCCTCTCTTTCTTGAGAGAATCCTAAAATTTATGCAAGCCACATTTATTCTCTTTCAAAGTTGTTCCCATGGGTGTATACCTACAAAGGTATGGTACTGAGTTAGACTAATATAAACCTAATTTACTAAGGATATCTATCTCCTGATCATAGCCAATTTTTTGGAGAAAAATTGATTCATCTAGTAGGCCAGGTTAATTTGATCAATTCCAGCCTCAACTTATTTATTTCAGTACACCAATTTATTCAAAATATTATTCTATCAATAGGTATGGGTACCAGGTCCCACACTTAACTTCTTTTATATTATTGAAGCTCCTCCTTCATTGCTTTAATCTAGTCAACATTTTTCCAATCTTCTTTCACATTTTTGGGCTCAATTTGAGACAACAAAGATGAGAATGTAATGAAATTTCTGGTTTGAGCTCTTGTTTGGATTCCAATCTACAGAGTTGAAGTTAGATTGTCAAGGGGATGAGAAGATTATGCCTCCAGTTTGACCTTCTGAGATGAGTTTTGCTGGGAATAGGTCCCTGAATTTTTTATTGGACCCTTCTTGTAGTTCTTCCACTAGAGTTGGGGTATGTAACTGAGATCCTGGATCATGATCACCTTCATTATTATCATCTACATTATCTTGACCATCATTCTTCAACTATATTATCCCTTTGAATAGGAATGAGTTCTTTAAATTCTTAATATTCATCATCACTTGTATTCATCATCTTTCCTGACTCATTAAGGACCAGATGCACATTCTCTTCAATGCACAAAGTTTTATTTAAAAGACACTGTATACTTTATTTGTTGATGAGTAACCCACTATCAATCAGCATAGTCCTAAAAATCTCTATGAGGGTCCTTTTTCTATATTTCAACTACTCCATTTTGTTGAGGAGTCCTTGGGGTAGAAAAGTTATGACTAGTTCTATTTTAAGTACAAAATCCTTCAACTTGTGAGTTCTCAAATTCATTTCCATGATCAAATCAAAATTCAACAATCTTGCAATTTAGCTTCATTTGAACTTGCTTGGCAAAAGTAACTAGAAAATCATAGGTTTCATCCTTTTTACTCAAGAACATTGTCTATGTGAACCTTGAGTAGTCATCACAATCACATACTTCTTGCCTCCACTACTTTGGAATTTAACATGTCCACATAGATCCATATGTAATATCTTAAGAGGTCTAAAAGTACTCACCTTCTTCTTCAGCTTAAAGGAAGACCTGGTTTGTTTGCACTTAACACATGCATTACAAACCTTAGTGTTTGTAAATTTCAGCTTTGGCATGCCACAAACCAGGTCCTTTTAAATCAATTTGTTCAGCTAGAAGGAACTTACATGTCCCGATCTTCTGTGCCATAAATCAACATTCTCACTTTGATCATTTAACCATGTCAATTACCGATCTTCTAATGACTCTAAATCATCCATATACATATTCTTGAACCTTTTTGCTTTTAGAATAACCATTCCATACTTTAGTCTTGATAGAATATATTCATCAGATAAGAATTTTACTTCATTACCTTTGTCACAGATTTGAGACACACTTAGATAACTATACTTGAGACCATTCACATAATACACATCATCTATTGCATGACCAGGTAATTTTCCAATCTTTCCAATACCACAAAAACAACCTTTTTTATCATTTCCTATTGAGACACCTCTACCTTGGAGTGTCTTGAGAGAGATAAAATAGTCAGTCCTTCCAGTCATATGCTTTGAACATCCACTATTCATAAACCAGTTCTGACTGTATTCCCTTCACCCTTTCCATAAATATCATCATTTTCTGGATTAGGAAACCCACTTGAGTTTGAGTTCCTAGAAGGAAAACAAGGGTGTGATCAAATCTTTTTTGGCCCATTTGGGTAGAGATTTCTTCTTCATATTTTTCAAGTGCATGAAACCCTTAGGGTAATAATTTTCCTGCTGGATGTATTTAGTACTGCTTATTCTTGCTCTAAGACAATACTGACAGTTTTCCTTTAAGTGTCCATCTCTTCTACAATAAGTACATAGAGACTTGTGGACCCTATTTCTACTTCCATGAATATCCTTCCCATGAGACCCAAGTGATTGGGTTTTGTATTGATATCCAAGACCTTTACTATTATTGACACTTTGTCCAGTTAAATTAGAAAGGATTTGTGAGGATGTGGTCCATTTTAGTGATTTGTTAAGTTCTTCCATTCGATGAACCAGGTCCCTTTCTATTTCTTCATTCTTATGAAGTGAAGTCATAAGATGTTTTTGAGAATCCCTCAACTTTTCTTCAAGCTCAATTTGAATCCTTAAAGCTTCTTTTTCCCTTTACCATCAAATTCATTTACTTTTTTCAGTTGACTCATTAAATTTAGATTCTCAGATTTCAACTTTGTAAATAATTCTTCTATTTTACATATTGGAAAAGTTAAAGCAATTAATTCATGTTCTTGACTTCTACTTTTTCTTTTAGAGAATTTTTCAGCAGTCAGTTCACACATATAATCAATCAGCATATTTGCAAGCTTCTTTATCTTCCTAGCAGAGTAGTTATATATGTTTTCCTATGTCAGAGAGAGTTACCTTATTTTCTTCTTCATCTTTCATGTTTTCCATAAGACCAAATAAGGAATCATAGATAACATCACAATCTTCCATAGCTAGCATATACACATCTTTATACTTTTCAGCTTTATCATATTCACTAGGTAATCTCCCCAGATTTCTAGGTCCTTCTTCACTGCATAATCAGCTTCAACCTTTCTTCTTGATTTTATAGGGACCTGGTCCCTGTTCTTTTCTTTGTAACCTCCAGCCTTAAGATATTCTTGATAATCTATTTTGTGCATTGGACAGTCCTTAATGAAATACTCATGACTTCCATATTTGTGACAAACCTTAACAGTGCCTCTCTTTTTGCTGCTACTTCCTCTTCTTTAAAGCTAACCAATCTTCTTCATTTCTCTAACAATTCTTTTTTTCAAATAGACAATATCAATGTCTTTTTCACTTAAATCTAAGTTAGAAGCCTTCAATTCCAGATATGTTTCCCTTTTTACTTCTTTCTTGTCTTGCCTTTGCTGCTTGTTGAGTTTATATGTCTTCAGATTACCAATAAGTTTATCCATAATGAGATTTTTTAGGTTCATTGCCTTAGTAATAGAATCCACTTTGTTTTCCCAAGATTTAGGTAAAACCTTAAGAATTTATCTCACATATTTTTATAAAGGTATTACTTTTCCTAAGTAGTGCAAATCATTGGTGATTGAAGTAAATATGGTATGCATCTCTTGGATAGTTTCTCTTTATTTCATGGTGAAGGTTTCATACTGAGTAGTCAACATATTAATTTTTGAATCCTTCATATCAGCAGTTCCTTTATAAGAAATTTTCAAGCAATCCTAGATTTCCTTAGCATTTTCACCGGCAAAAATCTTGTTGTATTCATCAGGTCATATGCCATATACTAGAAGTCTCTTGGCCTTGTAATTCTTCTTAACTTTCTTTCTATCTTCATCATCATACTCTCTCTTACTCTTAACAACCATTCTAGTTATGTCTCCTTTTTTTACCTCTCTAACTAGCACATAAGGACCATCTAGTATCAAATCCATCAGCTTACTGTCCTCAGCCATAATGAAGTAATACATCCTTATTTTCCACCACCCATAGAACTACCCATTAAAGCAACATATTCTAGTGGTAGATTGCCCTTCTTCCAGATTAGGTGGAGAAACCATTATAACCAAATCACTCTAGCTGTAACCTTTTTAGAGTGTTTTAGTCTGATATCAATTGTTCAAACGTGGGGGATTGTACCACACTATGAGGGACCAGGTCTGTTAGAGTTAAGACATAAGTAATCAAATAGTAAAGCAGTAGGAAACTAAAACTCTATTGGAAATTAAAGAACACAGAGATTTAACGTGGAAACCTCTTTGCTCAAGGGAGGAAAAACCACGAATAGCTCTTACAAGATCTCAGCAATCCACTATAATCAAACTCTTGATCACAAACTCATAGGAACTTAACTCTAAGATCCACCAGATTGCAATAACTCTATTACAAACCCACATTGACAACTTTACCAATAACTCATCTAATAATGATTAAATCTAACCAATATCAAACTCACGTAACTCTACCTAAGCACTCTCAAGAACACTAACAAAAAGAATTACTATTATAACACAAGTAATTCAATTACAGACCCAGTTTTGACTTAAGAACACACACACACTCTCCGCACACATAGATTGGGACTTGAGCAATATTTGAGTTTTTACCGATTTCTCCCTTTGAATAATCAGGTTGCAAAAACTAGTGATTTGAGAAGCATTCTTTTCCATTTATAGCTGGATAATAATTAGGGTAGAAATGCGATTGGCCCAGGTGTCCTAATAGGTAAATCTTACCTGTACAATTTGTTACACTAACAGACAAAACTGCACAAGATAGTGACAGCTTTACTGAATTAATGAAGACCCATGGACCTAGTCCCTTAGTGTTAACTGATCATCATTAAAATAAGTATAATAGGCGGCCTCACCCAATGCTTGATTTAACATCATGACACGACATGGCTATGTTAGTTACTCAGACTTTACCAATAAGTGGGTTGACTTTTATGCAGTTCTTAATTTAATGTCGCAACACGATGCGGGTACCTTTATTATTTAGAACTCATTGAGATACCAATAGGAATACCCTCCTGGGTCATCAATACAATTTATCACCGATACCATCCTTATGTCGATCGACTGCTTTATTGTTTTTGGATGTTAAAGGTGACCTTTTCGCCATTGACTTTGAAGTTCAGCTCCAACTTTTCCATATCAACCATCGCTCTACCTGCGGACATAAATGGTCTCCCCAATATGATGGGAATCTAAGCATCAACCTCACAGCCAGATGATAAAGTCAGTCGAAACAATAAAGTTATCAACTCTTATAATCACAACAAAAGAAATTCCCACAAGTCTCTTCTCAATGTGGTAAACCATCAACAACTGCATCTTACTCGATTTAGGAAGGATTAATCCCAATTGCTTGAATACATCTAGAAGCATTAAATTTATGTTGTCTCCTGATAACGCCCAAGCTACACCTTCACTTTAAAGATTTTACGATCACTATTAAATAAGTAACCCGACAAAGGTTGGGGTTGAATCCTAATGGAATACATAGAATCGTGGATCTCGGCTGTTGTAATCAATGGGAAAACTCAAAAATTAAATGGCGTATTTGAGTAATGATATCAAATAAGTAGCTAATATAAACTTTGGTTGTAATCAGTCATAGGTGAACACTAGGTTTGTATTCCCTCTAGCTTTTTAACATTATAGACTTATGGTGCTTTGTTGAACCAAACTCGATACTTTGCATGCAGAATCTGGTAAGTTATGTACCATTAACTGTCTTTTGGATTAGCTAACAAATTTCACCCTTTACCTTTTGAGTCTTAAGGTTTTGACTTATTAACCCTTATCCTAGATCCTAGTTAACTATTACCTCTTGAGTCTCTAGTTATTAGATGATAGTTAACCATCTTACTTAGATATAACCTAGTAGCTTGGATCAATGGTTAAATTTTAAATTACTATTATAGTTATTTTTTCCTATTCAGTAATCCTCTTTTGAAGTAAGTATCAATAATCTATGTAGGATCATAAAATTTGAAACTGGTAAGATAACTATTAAAGTGAAGATAATACAATGCATGCATGGGTATCAGTTCAGAACAATAATATACTTTCCCTACATCATTAATCTGTCAGGGTTTCCACAACCTTAGCTAGGGTTTTAGCTTCTCATACTTGTGAAGTAATCAACAATATTCATAATTGAAACTATAATATGAAATAACAATAATCAAGGGTAAAACCCTCAAACTTTAACTGAATTAATCAACAAAAACTAGTACAAGAGAATTCCAAGACCAAAATCAAATCTCGAAATCAAATATGCTTGTAAGTATTAGGAGTATGTCATATTTACTAAAAACACATAATGGGTATTTATATTACATGGGGAAACCCTAAAATCAAACCCTGAATAAAAAAAACAAAAAGGGTCGGTGGCAACTTATCTGTGCCCACATGCGGCCTGGCCTTGGGCACATGTGCCACATGTAGCCTGAGGATGGGCCCATGTAGACACCCACAAATACCAAAAAATTCCTACAACTTTTGATCTTTGGATTATGTACTTCTGGATCTTACCTTACCCATATGCAGTCCACATATACTACATACGATCCGTACATTGACATAGGTAAGCTCCAGAAGTTTGTTTTCAACTTTTTCACCCTATGGATCTTTACTTTTGGTACTTACCTTAGTCTTAGATAGAGTACATGTGCTACATGCGGTCCACTTGTAGACATAGGTGTAATGAACCTTCAGGTCATTTCTCATATACCCACTTATTTCCACCGATAGATCTTCTCTATAGTTTCTCCAAGTTATTTATGACTTATTGGAACCAATAGTTCAATTACCTGGTAACCCATTTGGTTCTTAGAACTATTTTCCCTTTTTCAGGTCTTTAATGGTTCTAATTGGCCACCGAACAGAGAATTCTATAAACCAACCTCGAATATGGAATTCAATTTTGCCAACATGTCTAGAACATTGAAATCTAGATGGTTTCATATTTTATTTACTCGTATTGTATTCTAAATGCATCTCGAAGCATTGGCTTAAACTTGGAATCAAAATTCCAAGTTTCAGTTGTCGACAAAAAGAATGAGAGATATTGTGATTGCAATGGGTGAGGTACAAAAGCATGATCCATGATTATGGCCTAGCACATGTGTGTGATCACACTTCCCAAGGCCTGGGCAAGGCTTATTTAAATGTTGTCTTAACCGAGAATTTAGTTATTTGTGCCTCCCTCTTGAGCTTTAAAACACTAATAGAGTTAAAATTCTTAAAGTGAGTCTTGTGGGTTGATTGGGAGCTTGATCAGCATGTATAATCATGTTTTTCTATGAATCTAAGGTAAGATTCCTTCAAGTTTTGGTGTTGATTTTTCCATATATGGGACCCAAGTGGGGTTTTTGATGTCATTTTGGACCCATAGCACAATGGTGTAATATGGGTGTTATTATCCTTGTAATAATTCATAGATTATGTTGTGGATATCTTGGGTCATAGAAGAAGCTTCAAGAAAAGGGAAGGCAAAGATTGTTGGTTCGTGAGCTACTTGGAGTCAAGGTAGGTTAGGCTTACTTGTAGTTAGATTGAGATTTATTGTTGTATAACTATGATATATTGATAAAACTAGGCGGGGTTTTAGATGTTGGACTGGTAAATGGTGATGGTTGGGACTAGTTGAATCACTTACACTTTTGAACTTGTAAAGTGTGATGCTTGAACTATAGCCTAGAACCTTGGTTAGTTGGACTTGTAAGCTCACGAATAGCATGAGAATACTCTAGTTACTCTAGTATATAAGAGTGACCTTTTTCACTCAACTTAAGAGTATGTTGGCCTATATATGCTTAGTTGTGGAATGGTTTTAGTGCTTGGGATGACTTAGGAAGAATACTTAAAGAAGAATTTCCCAATAGAACTAGTAAGGATTGGTAGACCTTAAGGCATTATTTAGATAACTTAGCCTAATTTTGGGTAGAAGTAGACTCGTAGAAGAGAACTTTTGGGGATTATTAGAAGCGGAACTTGGACCACCTTAATCTTGAACTATGTAACTTCTTTAGTGACCTAGATACTTGATGAATGCCTAGATCATGATTTTGGTAATATGATGGCTAAACCTAGTTGATGGTTTATGAATGTGGTCAATGTTGGGATAATGTTTATTCTTGATTTATTATCTTTTTGTCATGATATGGATAGCATTGGAAAGTCTTGTAAATTGAATCTATGATTATGTTATCACTTAACTTATTGTCTAGTTTACTGTGTGAGCCTTGGATGATGTCACAACTATTGTTATGATTCAAACTTAATAACTAAGTTAATGTTTGTCTAAAAAGTGTCTCTTTGTGTTGGTGTTGTGATCCATATGAGTAATGAAGCATTCTAGAAGACATATCTATAACTTATAATTAACTTGCTAATAATCATGTTAAGTTTGTAAAAGTGGTAATTGCTTACACCATTTAGATAAACATGCCCATGCATCTACTCATGTAATGTAATGATGATTAATGGTCAAGTACCATGGTATGTGTTTCCTCATTTCTCTTATACTCTATTGTTGTGGGCTTGTACTTGCTATTGATTTGGATACATATGTGTGTGTTTATTGTTGTCTTGGAGGATATATTGATTTGGATACATATGTGTGTATTGTTATCTTGGAGGATATATTAATGTTATGATGATGCCCAATTAATTCGTAGGATATATTGATGTTATGATGATGCCCAGTAAATCTGGAGGATATATTGATGTTATAATAATGCCCAATGAATCCAGAGGATATATTGATGTTATGATGATGCCTAGTGAATCTAGAGGATATATTGATGTTATGATGATGCCTAGTGAATCTAGAGGATATATTGATGTTATGATGATGCCCGATGAATCCGAAGAATATATTGATGTTATGATGATGGACGGTGAATTCAGAGGATATATCGATGTTATGATGATGCACAGTTAACCTGGAGGATATATTGGTGTTATGATGATGCCCGGTGAATCCGAAGGATATATTGGTATTATAATGATGCTCGGTAAATTTGAAAGAGGTAATGATGTTATGATAATGTCCGGTGAATCCGAAGGATATATTGATGTTGTGGACATATAGATATATGTGTAGTCATTCAATGTATGACTTAAGTCCGTTTGTGCACTTAAGACATGATGTTTTACTTGGGAAGTTATTTATCATTCTCTACTATTAATCACTAGTTAAGAGGTGTGGCTCTTCTTAACATTAAATAGTAACTTGAAGTTGAATATGCCGATTATTGAGTTAAGGCTAATTGATAAGTGTAATAATTTGTAGAACTAAAGATTCGCCTAGTGAATATATTTGACATGCATAAATGGTTATGTTATGGAATTTCGCCTAGTAAAATGGGTTGTGTAGTAACTAGTTGTCTCTAATAAGTGGTTATATTACTTGATGTCTAGAAGCCTATAAAACTAGTTAATGGACCTTGTTAGTTAAAACATGGTAATTTGTAATCATGGATGAGATATGTTTAATAATCATAATAGACTTAGCATTGTTGATGATTAGTTAAATTGACGTCTAGCATGTAAGGCCATTGGTAGCTTAAGTGATGATTTAGAAAATTATGGTGCTAATTAGAAAATGGGTTTGGTGATAGATAATTGTGTTGGTTACATGTAGTTTTCCCTATATGAGGGCTAGCAAACTAGTAGCTTAAACATAAATAAAGGTTAGTTACTATAGACTAGATATATAGTATATTAAAGAGTTAGAGATCCATATGACTATATAACTATGTTATGATTGTATTGGTTTCATTGTGTCAATTTGTGGTAGTTGATAATGATTGTGGACCTTGGTGAGATTCTGTGGCGGAAATATGGAAACCACGAGATAAGGTGAGTTGTTTGGTTATTTGTGCCTTGATATGTTGATGAATTGATCTTTTGGTGCACTCTCCGGTGGTGTGGGATGCCATGATGATTTCTCTACATTTTGTCCTTTTGAATGTACTTTCTGGTGGTATGGGATGTCGTGGTAAGTTCCTTTACTTTATGCTCTAATGATTGCCTATGTGGTGAACTTGGTCTTTACGTGATTGTTGTTGCATATATGTTGCTTTGCGCTTCCGGATCGATTAGTCCTTTTATATAATGGTTGTGATATGTGTTGATACGAGATATCATACTATTGTTCTAGTTGATTAGTTATTTTATAAAGTTATATGGAGAAGATTCAGGTTCTCTTCGGTACCTTGACTTTTAGTTATTGTCTTACTTTATATCATGATTTAGCTTAGTCGGCCGATGATGCCTACTGAGTGCCCATGTTTTGGTACTCATACTAGATTCTATACCTTTTTGGTGCAAACCCGAGTAGTAGTTGCCACTGATGAGTTAAGATCGTGTTGCGTAGATATTTCGGAGACAGGATGAACTCTTGGAGTTTGAGTCTCCCTTTTTCCCCTTTATCTTTATTCTATCTTTTGTATTCGAGACAAATGTATAATATTATTTAAGACTATTTCAACTTTGAGCTGTAATACCTATTGTTAATCTTAGATGCTCTTGTACTGATACTATCAGGTCATGGGAATTGGTATCCAATGTTGATTGTCTATTGTGGAACATTGTTGTTATGATTGTGTTCATGTATTACAGCCCTTGTTGACCATTTCTACCAAAGTAAACCTTCACTTTAGATTTGGGTCATGGTGTTGGCTTACCTACTAGTGGGTCTTAGTATGTGCCATCATGACTCATAAATTGGGTCGTGACAGTAGGTAACTGCTAGGCCTTCCAATACTTGCAGCCAAGCTTCAAATCTTCAACTTTCATCATATACTTTGGTCACGTATATTCGGTACGTGCTAAAAACGCCCATAAATGATAAAGTTAGTAGCAAAAAACTCCATTTTCTTCTTTTTACGACCTTAGCATCCAAAACGTAGTTTCCTGCAAAACATAGCCAAAATACATCATATCTAACAAAACAACCTAAGAAACCTGCATATTTTCATAGTTATAAGCATCGAAAGTGCTATATTTCTATTGCACATCCACATTCTCAACTTAGAATGTTTCCATGTCCTCAAGAAACAAAACAAAACAAAACAAAATAAAATGAAACACAACGCTTAACTAGGAGAATATAAGCTATTCAAGGCAGTCAATCAACACTTTAAGCTCAAACCATAATACCACCTCTTATCTTATCTTTTCAAAACCAACTGTGTATAAACATTAAGCACAACAATGTGACACAATAGGATAAAGGTATGGCATTACATTAGCAACAGTCAACCATGCATATGTACTTATTACACAACCCAAACACGTAAGCAGCTAGCAATATGAATCGTGTGCCCTCACAATAAAGAAGTCCCACTCACTTATATGAAATAATGCATGTCAATATTGGTACAGTCAAGAGACACTCATACTTAGAAGAGAAGTTACAGTCAATGTACATCAAATACCATAGGCTTGCCCTGATTTTCTTTACCTTAGTTTTCAAACAGTCAATTTAGGATCACTATAGGGTTTTTTTAGGCTTGTAATTTAGGCTTGGGGGCTGGTATGGTACATATGGATATCAAGTGACTAAGCCTACTTGGCACTACACTAACTTCGGGGTCCACTTATTTACCATCTTTCTTTTTATTCCACCCTCATTTCTCCATTTTTATTCTTTATTGCACAATCAAATTGGGTGTGGTCTTTTATTCTTTCTTTTTCACTTTTCCACAATATTTCTTTTCTTTTTCTTTTTTCTTTTCTTTTGCTACCACACGCAACCCTACTAACTTTTTCTCTTATTTTACCCTAATACATACCCACTTTACATCACACACTCCTATGATAGCCACCCTTAACTTAAGCAATTTGCCTGAGTTGAGTTGCACAATATCCAAGAATGAATAGGCCAAAATAGGTTATTACAACACAAATGGGAAGGTGATAGGTTAAACAGGAAAAAAATAGGCTATAAGGCTCAAAATAGGGATCAAGGCATAGTATTTCACATAGGGAAGGTCATTTAGGCTAAAAGTGGACTAAAATAAAAAATGAACAATGATCCTTTCCTAACCAACTATTCTAAAACCTTGGCAGGACTAATCAGGCAAGTTATGAATTCAAAACAAAAAGGGAACTAAGTAGTATCTCACACACTCATGACACAGAGTCAATATTACAAGCTACTACTTAACCGGTTCATTCAACTGTAAGCAATTGATTATCATGTCCCTAATCCTAATGCCATAATAATATTCACAATGTTCACACATATATACATTCACACAGTTCTAAAACAAAATTTTAAAGGGGTATTATTTTTATCAAAAATTAATAAAAAACATGACAACTGCCCTAAATACTTAAAAATCTCCTAATAACACAAAAACACAACATAATATGAGACAAAACACAATACGACACAAATTTAACCTAGATATACCAGTCTACAATCATACCAGTCTACAATCATACCAAAACCGATAGAAAAAGAAGCACGACAACAAAAACCCACAATGGTTATGCTATACCCCACCCCCAACTAAAAATTATGCATTGTCCCTAATGCCCTAAAATAATATAAAGCAAAGGAAATGAGGACATACCTAAGACACACTAGGAGGCCATTTCATGACAATCCTTAGATGGGGTTATATCATCTAGCGGAGGCAGTGGTGGTGACGGTGCAATACTATAAGATGCACCCACTGCTATCTTAGAACACTTCTGCCTCTCAATAATTGTGGATTCTATTGATGCATTTTTGGCCCTTTTCAGGACCTGGTCATATGAAATATCTGGGTCTTGCAGGTTTCCCATGTGCCCTCTCTTGGTTCCAACTACCGGGACCTCTTCATCATCCTTCGCAAAGAAATCAAAATATCTGGATACACATAGAGGTGATATCTGGACCATTGGTGATATGACTGGAGGGGTGGCTACAATATGGCTCTCTGTGAGAGAGCATACTTCTACTCGTAATATATCCATCTCCTTTCTCATATGGCCTAGATTTGGTGTCTCTAACTCTATAAATTTGGTTGTAACACGTCTCTTAAAAACATCAAGAAATGCCTATAAATTAGCATGCAACTCAGACATGGTAGCTCTCTGTGTAGCCACCCATCTATCCTCTGCCATCTCGAATTAAGTCCAGACCCCTGATCAAATTTCCCATATAGAGTAGTCATCTCGATCTTAACAACTCAAAACCAAGCATCACTGGCCATTTCACTGTCCACTAAGCTATGTAAGAACTATCAAGATAACATAATCATACCTATAGCAGAAGCTGTAGTGGATTGGTGAATAGGCTCTAAAGATGTGCCAACCAACTTTGAGGTCTAGGCCAAGGCTAATGAAAAAGTGGTTGGTGTCCACTTGCCCTGCATACTCAAATCTAGGGCCTCTCTCTGCTCCCCTATCTCAAGATTAATGCTAACTCCCACATCACCTACATGTACATCACCAGGCTCTATGGAAACTGATGGGCCCTTAGTCTGGACCCGAGGTACTGCGGCAAGCTCACTAGATCTCCTAGGAAGAGTCGAGCGTGTTGAATCTTTATACTTTTGGTCTGTATAGTGGTTTTCACAAGTACTCTCTCATCGACTCCTAGTATCTTAGGTACAACGACCTTGTCACATAATCTCTAAATCAGGTAGGGGAATGGCAAATTTGTTGCCTCATCAAAAGCTCTATCATGAATCTCATACCGAAGAATGACTACAAAGTCAGTAGCATACTCGGCCATCATACTAGCAATCAGGGCGGCTCCCTGTCAAGTCAACACATTATCTGAAGTAGTAGGGAACAGTCTATACTAGATGAGAAACCACCAAAAAATGGCATCAAAAGTCAACAAACCCTCCTTTACCACACTATATCTCTCGATCCATGGGTTCTCATCACCTAAAAGTGAAATATAGTTGGCTATCCACCTAGCCACATCAAATCTCTCTCATTTATGCTTAGTCTTTCTCATAATGTGTTTATCATGTGTAAATCTTAGTCTACAGTCACACTCTATTGTGGATACGGGAGTGATATAGTCCTGACCAAAAATGAACCAACAGATAGTCTCTGCTAAAAAATTAACCCTGACCCCTCTCACAAGGGTTTGATCAAGCTGTGGCTACTTCATGTGTCTCATCAGGCCTAGAAATATGTGTACCAGAAGAACTACTGTGGAATGATATGATGCATAAAACTTCCATACCATAGCCAGGATATAGGAATCAAGTAGTATAGTTATCCACCCCAATCAATAACGATTAAAGAAAGCTCGCAACTGTGGTACTCTTCTTAGCCTAGATAGATCAATCCTGTGCTCCTAAAAAATAATCCTCTTGTGCCTATCGGTCTCTTAGATATGACTATCTATATCATAGATCATCTGCATCCCCTCCACACACCATCTCAAAATTTCCTCCTGAAGAGGTACCTTTAAGGCATGTGTAGGTGCGGAACTCTATCCCTATTATACTGGTGCCTCCTAATCTAGAACGGTCACCTCATGGGAAGCCTTCTCTATACCTTTCTCAGACTGGGATTCATCTAACTATTGTACATGAACTAAGATACCTTTCTTGGACTGGGGTACCACTAATGACTCATCCTGCTCTGCAGCCCCAGATAAATATTGGGACCCCTCCTCAGACTGGGGGTCCAGATCTACACCTTATAGAACTGGTTCAAAATTTGCCTCATCCCCGTCATCATCACTACTTGGCAGAGAAGAATATAAAGGTGATCTCTGTGCTGACTTCATCCTCGGTCGGGCTGTCACTGCATGGGTAGCCTGTACAAACTGAACTGCCTCATTCCAATATCTAGGTCGAGTAAATGGTGTCCTTTTTCTTCATTGTGAGTGCTAAGGTAGCGGCTATCCCAAAGTGCCCAATATAATAGTCTGAGTTACCTGGCGTACTTGGCCTCTAGTCATTCTGTGTGTCACACCGTCTGTAGATTCTCTAAGTCGTGCAAGTTGGTACTCCTCCACCGAACCACTACTGGAGAACTCATCATGTCTCCTCAATGTATCAACCTTCTAATTAATAGATTTTGGTGCCATGTGTACCTGAGAACTAGTCGTTAGTTTCCAACAAAAAATGAGGGATTTCAAAAGTTGAAGAAAAACTCAAAATTTTAAGAGTTCGAATTTTCCCTCAATTTTCACACCCCGATAACTTATTTGAAGTCCCAAAAAATCCAATGTGCATACATATATCAAGAATCAAGACTTTTAATGCAAATGAACATGCCCCACCTTTTGTTTAGGGCCTAACCTTAGAAGTTAATTCAAAACAAAGCCCTACATCAAGATTTTAGGCTACTTCAGGGCTCCTACATATAAGCATGATAGATTCTATATATTTTGCATGTAAATACACGTATCAACTTATTTATTCAGTAATTAAATCAATATAAAACAATTAGGAGCCGAGCATGTTACCTTTTTTATGATAATTCAAAGTGAACAATGAATAACGAGGGCAACACCCAAGTTGGAATTTTTTTTAGCGTGTTGGGACAAGTTGTACCTCAATAAAGTTTCAATGTAACCTTTTTATAAGTGTAGAATTAGTTTATGCTTTAAGAGGGAAGTTTGGATTCAAAGAGATAATTGAGATTTTGAGGATTTGAATGAGTTAGAATGAGTCAAAATGTGCTTAAATAGTGAGAAGGAACTTATTAGGTCTTAAATAAGCATTGGTGGGCCCAAAATTATGATTAAAATTTAGGCCCACACATACCCCACTTACAGCACCCACATACAGCTATCCATGGGGTGCATGAGCCACATGCGGTCTGCATGTGCAGGGCACATGTGGGCTTAAATTTTTGGCCCACTTTCCTACATTCTAGACTTGGCATTTTGATGTTTTCCCATCTATTTATGGTTCCATAACTTGAATTTACAATTCTAAAAGTATGATTATGTGCCGAATTCCACAACTTTCCATTCTTATCCTCAAAATTTCATTTTTTTAATTATTGCTCACCTTACCTGGCCTATGTGGGACTTGTGACCCTGATGGGTTGGTCACATAGTCCCCTTACCTAGAAATTTATGCATATCATAATCCTACTGTAATCCGGGTAAGTTCATAATCTATAAAATAACAAAAGTAAAACAAATAAAAACTGAACACTAAAGTGGGTTGCCTCCCACTCAACATTTGATTTAACATCACGACACGACGTGGATGTGTTGGTTACTTAGACATAACTAATAATCCCATGGGTTGCCTCCCATGCAATGCTTGATTTAACATTGTGTCATGACTTGGGTACCTTCCTTACAAAAAATTCATCAAGATACCTATAAGAGTACCCTCTTTGGTCATCAATACAACCAATCACTGACACCACCCTTATGTCGGGTAGATTCTTCATTGATTTTTGGATATTGAATGTGGCCTCCTCACCATTTATTCGTAACTTTAACTTTCCATTTTCCATGTCAACCATTGCTCTACCTATTTCCATAAAAGGTCTCTCTTATATGATGGTTATCTCAGTGTTAACCTCACAGCCCAGAATGACAAAGTCAATCAAAAATATCATGTTATCAACTCTCACAATCATATCAAAAGAAATTCCCATAGGTTTCTTCAACATGCGGTCAGCCAACAATAGTCACATTGTAGTAGGTTCAGGAGGGTTCCAGCCAAATTGCTTGAACACAACTTGCAGCATCAACTTTATTATGGATCCTAAGTCACATAAGGCTCTGGTGAACCGAGATGACCTAATAGTACATGGTATAGTGAATGCTTTGAGGTCATTCTTTTTCTGGGACAAAGACCTAGTAGTGACTGCACTATAGTGGTACAATCCATCAACATCCTCAATCATAGCTCTTTTCTTCTTTTTAACCAATTTTTTCATAAACCTGGCATATCCAGGCATCTCCTCTAATACCTGAAAAAGAGATATGTTCAAGCACATCTCTTTTAATATCTCAATAAATTGCTTGAACTTATCTTTCTCGTTGTTCTACTTAAGTCTCTGAGGAAAAGGTGGGGGTGTTCTTAGAACTTGTCTTATTGCATGCGCAACAACCTGACTCGTGCCTTTGTCCTTATAAACTTTATAATCACCACCAGTTATCTTTTTGGACTCAACCATAGGTGTTTCATCAACAACAGCTTAATTATGCCTTGGCACTTTTGCAATAGGTAATAGGGGATCTGCCATAGTCATACCACTCCTTGTAGTAATGGGAAAACATGACCGTCATTTTTTATATTTTTCATAGTGTTGCTCGGAAGGGTACCTGCCTCCTTTGGTCCAGTGTTGCTAAAATCTGCCCGAACTGGTTCTCCATCTGCTTGATGGTAGTGGTGTGAGATTTAACCTTTTGGGTCAACCCTAAAATGTCAGACTTAATATCTTTAAGGTTGATCTCCTAATTTGCTTAATCATTTAACATATTACTCAACATCTTTTCCATTCTTGATTATGCATCTCTTATACTAGGCGGAATGCACATATCTCCCTTTTCTCTATAAGTATCTGTAACACCCCGAGATCTCATCCCGAGATGTCACACGATGCATATGTTTCTCAAAAGATCTAACTGAGTTACGCTGAGATTACTTAGTTCCATATCTGACGGAAAAGACATTGAATCATAGTATCTGACTGACGATACAAAGCTTGAATAGATTACTCAAATTACTTCGAAGATTAGAATTGAATCACTTGAATACTATTAGATCTGATTTGATTACAGGACTAAGGCTAGATTACTAGCGATACAGAGATTACAGAGATTTTTGAGATTACTGAGCTTTCTTAAGTTCCGCACTTGTCTGAGGATACAGAGTTCTATAGTTCACTGAGTTCTGAGAATCATGGCTCAACTGGAATTATCGATAAACTGACACGGTATCTAGACAACAGCTCTATTTTTGGGTATAAAAACCCCCAGGACTCGATAACATAAAAGTAAGCATCATCATTCATTCATCATCACAAGCATTCATGCATCATCACAATCATTCAAGCATCTTCACAAGTAATTCAGGAATCATGCCATATGTTCATTTCCATAGTCATTAAACATCACTACAAGCATTTAAGGATCTCAAACGTCTATTCATCATCACAGTCGCCAAGGAGTCACTTTAAGCATTTCGGAATCATAATCATATAATAACGTAGGGGAAATATGCTACTAGATTGTACTCCCTTCAACAAGATTTTACCTCATCTATTTCATACTTATATCGATCTTGACATGTGTTTGGATATCCTATGGCTTGGGGAGACTCCATACTATCACATCATAACTTACTTGCTAACCACTTGGCATGTATTAAAATATTAACATATATCAAGAGCACATAATTGGGGGAATTTACAACCATCATATCTCGACTTGTTCACTAGGGTATTTCAACAACCACTAGACATGACCGATTTTACACCTACTTGGAAATTTTATGCTATCTTGGCACATTTCACTCACTAAGGCATTTTATCAAACACTAGGCATGCATGAAATAGCTCACACTTTAGGGTTTCCTATTCAACATACTATAGTGGCCCTTATGCTTCACCTAAGCTCTTTATCAAACCTATGGGGAACGTTCTTCACTTATTCAACCATTTCTACACCCAAAAGTCATGAACACATCACATGGAAAAATAACTTCAAGAGGGTCTATCACAAACATCACATGAATTCCACATACTAGGGTCAAAGATCATAAATTTTGTAGGCAAACATAAATCAAAACTCAACAACACATTAAACATCCATTTCAACTCATACAAATCATTAACAACTCATAAACATAAAAATCCTTTAGTTTTAAAAAGGGTTCTTGAGCTTCTTGGATGAAAGGGACCCAAGAATCAACATCTACATACCTTAACCTTTGAAATTGGATGAAATTTAGTGCTTGAAACTTTATCCACATTTGAAATAAATAAATTCTTGAAGCCCACACTATGAGGAACTTGATTCTTGAAGAAACCTTGAAGAATTTATGGATGAATTTTAGAAGATTAGGGTTCTTGAATGAAACCCTAGATATTCTTGAGAGAATTGGAAAAGAAAATGATTGAATGAGGGTTCCTAATAATTATAGAGTCTCAAAAAGGTGGAAAATGACCAAAATACCCTTGGAAAATGCCCTTGAATTGCTGAAAAAATATACTTGACGCCATCCGTGACAGGCCGTCAGGTCCGTGATAGGCCGTCACGAATGGTCATCACAAAAGGGGTCCAAATTCTTGATTTTCTGCCCAGGGTTGATGATGTCATCAGAAATATCATCAGAATGTGACGACGTCGTCAAAAAGGTCGTCAGAAACGTGATAGCCCGTCAGAAACGTTGTCACCATTTTCCAGCTTGACATGATGGAATAAAATAGGGATAACTCTTTACATCGATATTAGATTTAGGCGAAATTGGTATAGTTGGAAACATAATTCAAATATCTTTCATTTGATATATATAAATCCACCCAGGTTTTCATATAAAATGAGTTATGGTCGATTGAAGTTGACCCAAATTTTACGATCACTAAAACTTGAACGATATAAAAGCTTTCAACTAGACCATGAGTTAGGGGACCTCTATGATCCTAATTCATGCTCAAATAGATTCCTACACGATTCAAAGTATTTCATACTTGGGAGGATATTTCTAAAATATTTTGACTCAGATTTTCGTTTTACCAAATACGCTCTAAGGCTCAGACTGGAAAAGGATTTTGCGAGGCATTACAGTATCCTTCTTCCTCCAGTTACTATCTTTCTCCCTACTATGGTCTCTATATTTTTCATAATTTTTCCGACCATGATTTCCTTGACCTTGGGCTCAGAAACCCACCAACTGACAATCAAAATAGTTTGCTTCCTCCTCTAACTCTAACTGGTACGCTTTGGAAGCTGACCTCTGTGCTTCTACTGTGTTCACTTTCTCAAAAAATTTTGCTGCAAACTTCTTTGACATTAACCTAAGATCAATTCTTAGCAGTGCAATCTCTTGCGCTACTGTATCATCAACTACTTTCTAGTTGCAGGAGGCACAAATAGAATACGTGCAAGATCCCCTATCATCCTTCTGAGTTTGACACCCTTGATTAATGAGCGAGATATGATCAAGCATCTTCAAAACTGCCTCTCAGCGTGGTCTCAGAAAAGATCCTCCAGAGATAGTGTCTACCATGTCTCTGGAATTGATGGTCAAGTCTCTATTGAATATCTCCTATAGGGTTGTCCCTAAAATCCGATGGTTGGGCATCATGCTTATCTTCTTCTTGAACCTGAACCAAGCCTCATACATAGATTTTGGCTATAGCTACCTGAAATTATAAATCTCATCCTTAAGTTGTACCATCCTGGATGGAGGAAAGAACTAGTTCAAGAACTGCCTGTGCAACTCATTCCATGTAGTAATAGATCCTATTGGTAGTTCCCCTAGCCATAAAAATTCTTCTTTATTAAGTGAGAAGGGGAACAACCTCAGTCTAAGCACTTCCTGATTCACCCCTGGATTTGTATACAAATTGCAGATCCCAATGAAATTCTCAAGGTGCATGTTTGCATCATCTAGAAAACTCGCAAATACACCCTTCATATTTAAGAGCTGGAACATTGCACTCGTTAGTCAAACTTAATTCCTAGGGGTAAAACAAGAGGGATAATGGCTCTAGTATCTGTCGGCTCAATGTACCCCAGATCCTCTTCATCATCCTCGTATGGCTGCACCTACTGATATACTGGGATCACTTAAGGACGACCACCTATAACTCTATTTTTATTCCCACCGAGTTCTACTGGTGGCCTACTTCTTGTCTCTACTCAACTAACTCTGCATCTCTAGCTATTCGTTGAGCTTCTTTTATTTCTCTCCTCTCATTAGCATCTTATGCTAATAGCACCTCCGACTGCTGATCAATAATTTCTTGAATTCCTTCAGGAGGAGGGGGAGGAACCTGGTGTGTATAATCACCAATACCTTTAGGAATATCATCTCTTTTTGGCTCTATCAACCTACTAGTGTTTGTAGGATCCTCTCTGGATTCGGATACAGTGGGAGTAAGGGCACTACTGGAAATAGAGGATATAGCAACAGTTGGAATACCATATTCAAGGATATCCAAACCATCTAGACATATCTATGGCAACGACTAGACCACCTGATACAACTGATCGCGTACATTAGCTCTAACTTGATAGTTTTTTGTGACGGTGGGATTAAACGTTGCTATATTTATACCTATTGCGACAGTTATGGTTTTGAATACTTTGCTATGGTTAACAAGATATTGAGTATGAACCATCCCTATATATATATATATATATATATATATATATATATATTATAGGATGGTTATTAGTAATGTATTGCGATGGTTTGTGAACCGTTGGGACGGCTTCCAACCGTCCTTATAAAGTATATTAAGATAGTTGTGTATATTCTATCATGGTGGTTGTTAATATTTTAGGAATGGTTACCATAACACGTATTAGTGCTGTTGTATATATTCTATCGCAATGGTATTTAATCTTTTAGGATGTCTACTAACCGTCCCTATAACATGTATTAGGATGGTTGTTATATGCTATCGCGATTGTGGCTGATCTTTTGGGATGACTAATAACCGTCCCTATAACATGTATTAGTTTGGTTATATATGTTATTGCGACAATTCTTGATCTGGTGAGAAGGCTACCAATCGTCCCTAAAAACTTTATAGGGCGATTGTTTGTAGGCTACTGCAATAGTTAAACATGGTCTATAGAAATGATTATGTTAAAGCTATTGGGACAATTATTTTAATCTATTAGGATAGTTATTATTAGACTATTCAACAATACTATATATATTATGCTATTGCAATGATTTAATAAATTAAAGCTATCATAACACATAAAATGTGCATATTAATGATCAAGAGTACTAGTAACTATTAATTATCAAAATGACAACCAAGAAATCAAATATTTTTTTACCATTCAAAAAAGTAAAACATAGACAAGTTTTGACTGTTCAAAAATAGAAGATGTTTGAAACTTGGTCAAGTTTTCTAACAGCTAGCATAACATGAAGCCAATGTGATCAATCTCTTAGGTCAGGTCAAGTTCATCAATTTCGTTCCCACCATCTTTTATGACATCACCTACAACAATAAGAAAAATAAAAAGATGTTAATAGAGTAACATTTTGCAAATACCAAGACAGAAAGTGATCGAATATTAATTCAGTAGGAAACTGCTCACTTAGCAGTATAAATTGAGGCAAGACTCTTTTAAGGAGATAGTCTACAAATTATTAGACTCATAAATTATAAAATGAAAAATTTCATAATAATATCTAATCCTACAGAAGAAAACTGCTCATCTAACTAGCAAGACTAGGGTCACCTCAAATGCAATAATACTGACCCCATATCTATTATGTGTTCCTGAATGCATAATGTCTTCAGTTACAAATTCAAAATAAATACCAAAGTCTTCAGATAAAGATCTCTTAAACATAAACCCGTTGGTATCTTAGAATCAGTAATTGCATATTTTCTCATGGCTACTAAACATTATTGATAAGTGAGAACAATGAGACATATCTCCATCCAACATATCTACTATTCATATATCCAATAGCAACAACATACTTATATAGTTCCACAAAGTGAGGTAATCAATTCATGTATCCACATAGTATATTTTATATTTCATTAAATTTATCTAGTTATGTGACATACACTCAACATATCTATGGTAGATAAAAGCAAAGGCACACAACACATCTATGGCAGTTAAAAGCAAAGGCAAGCTAAGCCTGAAATTGAGATTAAATCAAGTACGAGATAAGCATATTTTTTAAGATGGAGGGATGCATTTGCGGAAGTGTGAGCTACAACAATTAATGATGATTTTGTGGAGCAATTAACAGCTGAAAAATAGAGTATGCACTTGCACTTGCACTTGCACAAACTAGTTATCACTAATTTTGAGTAGCAATTAACTTATTTATTGAATAAATTATGATATATAGTTTGAGTCCAAGACAGTGTATGCACTTGCACAAACTAGGTATATGTTGATTCATCTCTATGTTTCCATATTAGAATTATGACCAAAAAATATTTATAGCCATTGTAGCTGATTTCCATCTCAACACCCCATTTGAATTTTCATTTCTTATGTGATTATTTCCTTACACTTCACAATTTGATACCTTGAGCCCGTGACAAGTCTTAATATTTTCAATCTATAGTATATTTAGTAGCAAACCTTGAGATGTCTCACCATAATCATGAGGAAATTTTCATACACTTAAGTCTTTATTTCCAATATGCATTGTGATTCTTAGATTCATAAATTCCTTATCATGTATCATAAAAGAACAATAAGTAGTAAACAAAATAAATCAATAAACCAAATAATTTAACACTCAGTACTCAACACACTAGGTTGTTATGACATAGCTCACTTTGAAAGGTATGCCAACACATGGTGGGAGTATACCAAAAGGTTTGGGAATAGATGAATGAAAGACAACCTCCTCCATGGATGATGTTGAAAGGACTTATAAGGCAAAGGTAATTATCAGAGAGTTATAGACATGAGATTCTTTCCAAGCTATTCAAATTGATGCAAGGTAGCAACAGTGTCATGGCTTACTATGACGAGTTTCAACAATTGATTTTGAAGCTTGATCATCGAGGAGAACAAGTGAACCATGACATCATATGCTTCAAGGTTGGGTTAAAAAAAGACATTTCATTATTCATGACTCTTCACAAGTTTGAGACCATTAATGGTATCTTCCAAGCGACATTAGAAATTAAAAGGGAGATCATGGAAAAAGCGGCATACAAGTCAAAGAGTCATCAAGCCTCCTTGGGCTGGCCTAACAACAAGGAAGTGACTTAATCATCCTCGGGTTGGAACATGAATAAAAATCATCCATCCAATATTAAGCAACCCGAGACCAAAGCCGCACCAAAGTATCCTCCAATAAATAACAGTAACAAGTATCCTACTTCCAATTCTAAGGGGTTCTAATGCTTTAAGTGTCGAGGGTGGGTACATAAGGAAAATGAATGTCCAAACTAAAGAAATGTGATCATTAGGGAAGGGAAATTGTACTATCCTAGAGAATATATGGGACTAGAAACTGAAGAAAATGAGGTCAAGCTTCAATATGGAGAGCAAGTAGAGGATAAAATATAAGAAGAAGGTGATAAAGAGTACACTTGTCTACAATTTGGTGAGTACGAAGATCTAAAATTTGTGGTAAGATGATTTAGTAAGGATTTAGATGATCCAAGTCAAAGGGAGAATTTATTACATACTAAGTGTCTTATCAAAAGAGGTGTGTGCACAATGGTCATTGATAGTGGTAGTTGTACTAATATTTCTAGTGCCACCATAGTTGATTTCTTGAAGCTTCCCACTGCTACATATGTAAGTCCTTATAAACTCCAATGGTTAAATAATCTGGGAGAGTTGAAGGTAACCCAACAAGTGGTGATTCGATTCAAGGTAGGAAACAACCAAGATGAAGTGCTTTGTGATGTGATTCCTATGCAAGCTTGTCACTTGTTGTTGGGTAGACCATGGAAATATGATAGGTATACTAAGCATGATGAAAGAACCAATACTTACTCTCTTGAACTCAATGGACAAAAGTTTACCCTTCATCCTCTCTAACCATCTCAAGTGAATAAAGTACATCAACAATTTAGGGAGTTAAAGGAAAAAGGGAAAAGAGAGAGGGAACTCGATAGTGGGAAGTGTAAGGAAGACGAGGGAGTACCCACTTCAAAGGGTAAAGAGACTATGGTAATGTTGACGAGGAAGAAGGATCTCTTCAATGAGCATGATGAAAAAACACCCATGCTTCTCCTAGCATATGTTTTTAATACTAAACCCTCTACTTCTTTTATTTTCTTTGTTTTGCAGAAATTTGAAGATGTGTTCCCAAAGGAACTTCCAAAAGGGTTACCCCCACTTCAGGGAATTGAGCATCAAATAGACTTCGTGTCGGTCTCTTAATCACCTAACAAACTGGCATATCGAAGTAACCCTACGGACACCAAATAACTTTAAAAAAAATTGAGGAACTTCTAAACAAAGGCTACATCAAGGAAAGCATGAGTCAATGTGTGGTTCTGGTCTTGTTGGTGCCAAATAAAGATGGAACATAGAGAATGTGTGTGGACTGCTGAGCCTTTAGTAAAATAATGGTAAAGTATCGCCACTCTATTCCCCAATTGGATGATATGCCTGATGAATTAAATGGTTTTTATGTGTTCTCAAAAATTAATCTTAGGAATGGCTATCACCAAATAAGAATGAAATCGGGTGATGAATGGAAAACCGCCTTCAAGAATAATTTTGGTCTCTAAGAATGAATGGTTATGCTATTCGGCCTCACTAATGCTCCTAGTACTTTCATGTGGTTAATGAATCATAGGATGAAAACGTTCATTGGAAAGATTATTTTGGTGCATTTTGATGATGTCCTTGTTTATTGTAAATCCCTTAAAGAGCATGTGTTACATTTGCAAAGTGTGTTTGAAGTACTTAGAAAGGAAAATTTGTATGCTAATCTTGATAAATTCTCTTTTAGTATGAATGAAGTTGTATTTTTAGGATTTGTTGTAAGCTCAAGAGGAGTCGAGGTGGATGAATCTAAGATAGATGCTATAAAGAATTGGCCAACTTCATAATCCATTGGTGAAGTATGAAGCTTCCATGGGTTGTCTAGCTTTAATAGGCAGTTTGTCAAAGGATTTAGTACCATCGTCGCTCCCTTGACCGAGGTCATTCGAAAGGACAAACCTTTCAAGTGGGGTTATGAGAAAGCTAAGGCCTTTGAAACCTTTAAAGTTGGGCTTATTTTCTCTCTTTTGTTACAATTACCCAACTTTGATAAGATGTTTGAAATTGAATATGATGCAAGTAAGGTAGGAATAGGTGCCATCTTAATGCAAGATCCTAAATCTAGTGCCTACTTTAGTGAAAACATCAAGGGCGTAACTCAAAATTATTCTACTTATGATCTAAAGTTATACTCCTTGGTTAGAGTCTTGGGTAATGGGAACATTACTTGTGGCCTCAAGAGTTTGTGATACTAACGAACCATGATTCCTTGAAACATCTTAGGGCCCAAGGTAATTTAAATAAACAGAATGCAAAGTGGATTGAATTCCTAGAAATCTTACCATATGTCATTTAATATAAAAAGGGAAAGGAAAATGTGGTTTTCGATGCATTATCTAGGAAACCTGTGCTTATTTCTACCTAATCTTCCAAGTTGATGGGATTTGAGAGCCTAAAGATGTTGTATCCCGAGGACCCCATATTTGCCCCTATATTTTGGGAATGTCAAGAGTAGGGTAGGGAAAGATGGCTTAAGTATGGGGTTTCCACTCTGTATTTTATGTTTGATGGGTATTTTCTCAAAGAAAGAAGGTTATGTGTGCCCTCTTATTCTTGGATAGAGTTGTTTATGAGAGAGGCACATAATGGTAGTCTAATGGGACACTTTGTGGTTGAAAATACCCTTGGGATCTTCGAGGAACAATTCTATTTACCAAAGATACGCAATGATATTACTAGGATTTATAGCCAATGTATGGATTGTAGGAGTGCCAAATCCCACCTCCTCCCTCAAGGATTATATACCCCGATACACACTCCCCTACGACCTTGGCTTGAAATAACTATGGATGTTATTTTAGGGCTGCTAAGGACAAGGAGAGGTAGGTATAGCATTTTTATGGTGGTTGAATGATTCTCTAAGATGGCTCACTTCATCCGATGTTTTTAAAATTAAGGATGCATCTAGTGTAGCCTCTTTGCTTGTTGAGCATTTTGTTAAACTACATGGGATCCCTCAGACCATTTTTAGTGACAGGTATTCCAAGTTCCTTAGTCACTTTTGGAAGTCAATGTGAGGTATGCTTGGTACGAAATTGCTTTTCTAAACCTCTTGCCACCCATAAATCGATGGATAAACTGAAGTAGTAAATAGATCCTTGGGTTCAATGCTACGTTCCATGGTTAGAGGTAAGATGAATTCTTGGGAGGATCACCCGCCCCTAGTCTAGTTTTATTATAATCGTGTTATCCATTCGACTACCGGTATGACTCCCTTTGAGTGTGTATACGTCATAAACCCCCTTACCCTTTTAGATCTAACCCTCTTGTCTAGTGATCTTGCTTTGGGTTTATATGGAAACAAAAGAGCAGAAGCCATGAAGAAGTTTCTTGAAAAGGTAAGAATCTATCGTGAGAAGAAAAATACCAAGAAGTTCCTAAGAGGGAGAACAAGGAGAGAAAAAGGCTTGTTCTAGAACCAAGTTATTGGGTATGGGTTCACCAAATAAAGGATCGGTTTCCAACATAAATAAAGGCCAAGTTGATATCGAGGGATAATGGACCATTCCAAGTGATTGAAAGGATTAATGATAATGCATACAAGATAGATCTTCCTCCAGAATACCAAGTGCACAACATATTCTCTGACCTCTTTACTATTGACACCATTGAAGATAATTAAGCCATGAATTTGAGGTCAAATTCCTTTCAAGATGGAGAGAATGATATAGGTGCAAAGAGTACAAGACCTTCCATAAGGAGCCAAGCTCAGGATTTGCAAGACCTTGAAGAATTATTCATGAAGATGGATGTGTGTGAATGTCTTTTGAACCACTCTAAAGGATTTCACATTTTTAAAAATGAAGAGGTAGATTTGGAGTGGTAGAAGAGGCGTGTATAGAGTGTTATTTTTCATTAAGGGTGTTTTAGTCATTTTATGTATGAGTCTATAAATAGTCACTTATTAGCTTTATTTCCTTCTTACCTTATTTTCAATATTAAAAGAACATTTCTCTTGTGAGAGAGTGCTTTGTAACTAGGGAAAGTGTGGAATCACTTGTATTGAACTTTGGCTTAGAAACAGGGGTTTTTTAGGTGAATTGATTTCCCTCTTGGGTTCATATTAGAGATTGGTTTTTAATTCTACGGGTCTTAAGGGTCTTAGAGTTTGATACACTCTTTGGTTCTTATTTCATTATGGATTCTTATGTCAAGTTACGTATCTATACATTATTTCTTCGTTTGACATCTTTTGTTCTCGGTTTTGTGTTGCTTTGTTATCTTAGATTTCATCTTATTTTTGGTTTACTTAGATAGATTTGTGTCATCAGGAAGCTCTCAGACTCAGGTTGTTTCCTTTCTCTATAACTAAGGAAGTTACATTGTGATAAGGGAAACTTCTTCGAGGATCGATTACTACTTGAAATGTGTTTCAAAGGCAGTTTTTTATCATTTCTTCTCTAAAAATAGAATATTGTGGTTGAAAGATGAGATATATAACTTCACGCAGTTATATTCTGAGTCGATGTATGATATGTGGTTTTAATTTAAGAAGAAGTTAATAATGGTATCCAATCATCAAATTTCAGGGACTAATTTGCTTGAAATATTCTATTGAGCCTTAAATTCAAGTTCCAGAGCCATGGTAGATAGAATTTCAAGTGGAGCATTCATGTGTTTTCACTGGGAGGTAGCATCAGATATATTAGATCAAATATCTCTCACTAACTAAGGGTGCCATACTCGGGAGGTAGAGACGGACACTGATATTTATGCTATTGGTTCCTCCAGTAAACCCAAAGTTGTGGATGACATAGTGGTGCAATAAGTTTCTTAGCTAAGGATAGTGGTTTAGTTTTTGACTAAGTAGTTTGGAATAATGAGTTCTGAGAAGGTAAATGCAGTGGGTTCATAGAAAAAGGCCTCTAGATCATATATTCTAATTTAAAAGAAGAGGCAAAATATCTAAATAGAGAATTTATGGGTTTCTGAGCTAAGGGGCTAGGAAAATAAGGTCCTAACTGCTATAGGGATAGATACAGAGATTAGAGTCAAGATAGATATGGTTACTATAGATGCAAGGATGATTATAAAGAAAAGAGTGGCGATACATTTCACCAGGCTATCATGATAGTTAATCAAGGGTGGAGTCTATGTTGTCCAAGTTGACAAAGGGTTAGAAAAGTTAAGAAAGTTTCCTTAAGGAGAGAAAGGAAGATATCTTAGGCTTAACCCATAAAATGTAATCGCATTCTACTGCGAGCAAACAACTGGAGTAGAAATTTGGCCAAATGTTAGCAACCTTGAATTAGAGGCAGTCAAGCACCCATCCAAGAAATACAGTGAAAACTCCTATGAACTAAGATCACTATTTTATCATCACCACTTGAAGTGATAAGTGATAAGACAATTATTGACCCCTTTATTCTTGTTCTTGATGAGCCAAAGAGTGATAGTGTTGATGTTGACTAGACAGCTAAAGTTGAAATAGAGAAATTAACAGTGGAAAAAGTGTAGAGAAGGATAAAGAAAAGGGAAGGCAGGTAAGCCCATGTTGAAGACTATACCATGACCTACCCCTCATTTTCCCAAGAGAATAAAGAAGAAATAAGAGGAAGGTAAGTATGAGAAGTTCTTGTCGATGTTGAAAAAACTGTCAGTTAATATTCTCTTATAGAGGCTTTAGAGTAGATGTCTGGATATGTGATGTATATGAAGGATTTGGTCACTAATAAGTGGAAGGTGATATTTGATCCCATAGACAATGTGCATCATCGTATTGTTGTGGCTACCCAATTATTAATGGAGTAAAAGAAGGGCCTCAAAGAATTCACTATTCCATGTACTATTAGGACCTTCAACTTCTCACGAGCATTATATGATTTGGGATATAGCATAAATCTCATTCCATTGGTGTTATAAACATAGTTGGGGGTGGGGCACCCATGTAGTACCCCGCAAAGTTCTCTCCTAGTCTGAGCCTTAAAGCATTTTCGGAAAAATGAAAATCCGAGTCTAAAAATTTTAGAAATATCTTCCCAAGTATGAAACACTTTGAATTGGGTTGTATTTATATAATCTTGTCATGTATAGCATTGAATAAGCTTTCCATCGATACCAATTTTATCAAAATCCGACATCGAATGAGGGAGTTATGGCCGTTTTACTAAATAGTATCGAAATCGCCCAGGTTTGACGGTCGACCTAGTGGACCATCAGGTCCTTGGTGGGCCGTCAAGTTTCCCGTCAATCCAAGGCAGTGACCCCTCTTTTTGGTCATCATGTGACGGCCAAAGTGGTGGACTGTCAATAAGTTGACGGACCGTCAAGGGGTCCATCAGGTCGAAACAGAATGGCCCATTCCTGACCCCCGAGTGACAAGCGATCTGGTGGACCATCAGATTCCTGACGGACCGTCTCTTCAACCGTCACGACGAGGAAAAATGACCCAAATTTGGCACTCGAGTGACAGACGACCTGGTGGACCGTCAGTCCCTCTGACGGACCATCAAATCGACCGTCACAGACCCCGATCAGTAGTTTTCAACTCTTTTTCTTTAAAGGGAATTTTGCTCTTTTCCACTCTTTCCCCAACCTATGTAAATACTCACTTAAGTGTTGAAGTCCTCATTTTCTTTTCTCTTCTTACACCCAAAAACTAGGGTTTCCAAAATCAAAAATTCTCTCTTCTTTCACCAAAAAGTAAGAGAGAATCAAGAGCAAGGATCAAGAATTCTTCCAAGATCCTTCAAGAAAAGATTCTCCCCAAGGTATGTAGATGTTGATTCTTGGGTCCCTTTCATCCAAGAAGCTCAAGTACCTTTTTCTAAATCTCCAAGATTTATGTTTATGAATTTTTAATGATTCTTGTGAGTTGAAATTGATGTTCTTGCTATGATTGAGTTGTGTTTCATGTTTGTCTACAAGATTATCAAGACTTGGCCTTAGTATGTGATATTTTTATGGTAAATTGATTATGTACTTGTTGTTAATGTTGAATGACCTCCCAGATGGGATACTTATGTGGTTTGTATGAATGTATGATAATATATGAGTGGAAACATGTAAATTTGGTTGTTCATGATGAGTAGTTGGGACATTATAGCATGTTGAATAGGAAGCCACAAATTGTGAGCTAGTCTATGCATGCCTATTGTTTGATAAAATGACCAAGTGAATGAATTATTCCATGCTAGTAGGAAATCCCCAAATAAGTGTGAACCTATGTATGTCTAGTATTTGTTGAAGGACCTTAGTGAAAGAGTGGAGATGTGATGGTTGTAAATTCCCCATTATGTGACCTTTGATATATGCTAAGTTTTTAATATATGCCAAGTGATTATCAAGTAAGCTATGACATAATAGTATGAAGTTTCCCAAGCGGTGTGAAATCCAAATACATATTAAGACCAATATAGGTATGAAATAGTTGAGGTAAAACCTTGTTGAATGGAGTACGATCTAATAGCATGTTTCCTCTATTTTATTATGTGATTAATATCCCGAGATGCTTAAAGAGACCCTTTGGTGATTGTGATGATGAATAGAGGTCTATGTTTCCTAAATATTGGATGTGATGCCTTAAGGATTTTGAGGGGGGAAAGTATGTTATGATTTCAGATTACTTGGAGAGATACTTTAATAATTGTGATGATGAATTAATGATGGTGACGATGAAGGTATGATTGCGATAATACATGAATGATTATGATGATGAATGAATGCTTGTGTTGATGCATGAATGACTGTGATGGTGAATGGATAATCGTAATGATGTGAGAATGATTATGTTTTACTTTTATGTTATCGAGTCCTGGGGGTCTTTATACCCGACAATAGAGCTATTGTCTAGAGCTCGTGTTAGTTTCACGATAATTTCAATCGATCTACGATTCTCAGAACTCAGTGAACTATAGAACTATTTATCTTCAGACAAGTGCGGAGCTTAATCAGGCTCTGTAATCTCAGTTATCTCTGTAATCTCTGTATCGCTAGTAATCTACCCTCCATCCTGTAATCAATTCAGATCTAATAGTATTCAAGTGATTCAATTCTAATCTCAGAAGCGATTTGAATAATCTATTCAAGCTCTACATCGTCAGTCAGATGCTATGATTCGATACCTATTCGTCAGATACGGAACTAAGTAATCTCAGCGTAACTCAGTCAGATCTCTTGAGAAGTATAATCAGTATCAGATTCAACTCAGTCTAAGTTCAGTTAAGAATCAAATCAGTGTCTTTCAGTTGGGAGTAGAAACTAGCACCGAGCGAGCTCAAGGATGGGGACTCACCTACTAGTGGAAGGTGTGATCCTTAGATATGATCCTTATGCTCCAGAACTACGTAGCCAGCGTAGGTTGATATATCACACCTTCTAGATGAGGGTGGATTAGAGACATCATACCTATTATATAAGGGTAGATGAGGTGGCTTGACCTGTTAGATGAGGGCTCCACCGTTCTCGTATGAGGACCTGATAGATGAGGGTCGTATAAAGATAATGTCTTTACCCGTGGCATGGTATTGACACCCTCCCAATAGGTATTAGAGGTTAGACCCCTAGGAGATAGTAGGGGCATGTCAGTTAAGTAACTACTTCCCACGGTCTCAGTTTCAGAATTAGTCTCAGACTTTAAGAAAGAGTTTAGTTCAGTGTACAGAATTTAAGGTTGTTAGATACAGGCTATTAAGTATGATTAATTTCTAATTCGAAGATCCACTGCTAGATAGGCCGATCTTAAAATCATTTATGAATAGTATTGTTATCCACATACTCAAAGACAACCTGTTAGATAGGGTTGTTATCCATTTCAGAAGCTTCAGATACACGTAATCTCAGTATGTTCAGAGATTTCAAAACTCACTCCTTGATGAAAGTGCATCCATATTTCCCAGTTATTAATATAAGATGAGTCTGTGATTCAGTATCTCAGTATCAATAGTAAGTTCAGTTTACAGGAAGGTGGTATCTGAGTTCCAGTCTCTAGAGTTGTGATGATTATGATTATGACCTATGCATTCATGTATGTGTTCTCGTGCGATGTTTTCATGATTATTCAGTTTACACATTGTGCATGCATGAGCCCTTGCATTTAGCCTTACCTCATCTACATACTCGATAAATTTTGTACTGGCACATTTACGCTATGGTGTTTTATTTGACACCATAGTTTCAGAGGCATAGGATTCAGAGTTTTCTCAGCAGTTCAGTCTCAGTTAGCAGCAGTAGAAGTGAGTCCTCTTTCTTCAAGGACAAATCTCAGTTTACTATTATTGCATCAGATTTTGTTTATATTATCAGTTGACGGAGTTAGTTGGGGACATGTCCCATCAACTCCATAGTTCAGACAGTTTAGAGGCTTTTCAGACGGAATTTAATGTATTAGTATTCAGTTTTCAGTTTGAGTATGTATAGATGTGTTGAAACTTATGGCTATTTTCTGCATTTATTTCAGATAGTATGCAGTGTATAGGTACAGATATCAGAAAAGGGTTATCTTGTGGTCCTTTAGGTCCATAACCACCGTGTGACATCTCGGGATGGGATCTCAGGGTGTTACAACCCAAACCTACATCCATGCGGCTATTGATGGTTGATTGAACTGTCAAGAAATTGGTTGGTATTTTGTTTGATGTAATGGGAAAGGTTGCATCCCTTATATTTCCAGCAGACTTCATGATCTTAGACTGTGAGGTTGACTTTGAAGTCCTTATTATCTTAGGAAGGCCTTTCCTAGCTACGAGAAGGACCTTAATTGATATGGAGATAGGACAAATAATTTAAAACTCAATGATGAGAAATTCACTTATAATCTTTGTCAATCTATGCAATAATCAAAGGATATGAGAGTGGTGTTTGTGATTGAGACTACTGATGATGATGAAGTGACTGTGCCTATTGAAGAGAGACTTGGGGTTGAGGCATTAGCAGCAGTCATCATGAATATTGATAGTGATGGCATCGATGAATATGATAAGATGGTGAGCACATTATATGGTAGAGGCTCTTATAATTATGCTCTGAAGAAGCTTGATATGGATCTGAAGAATAGAACCACTCTTCTAGCTCGACCATCTATTAAGATGACACCGATCTTGGAGTTGATTGCCCTTCCATAACACTTGTGCTATGCATTTTTGAGGGATGAAAATACCTTATCAATAATTATTGCGTCTGATTTAGTGGATTCATAGGTTGAAGCATTTCTTTTAGTCTTCCAGAGGTTCAAGAGATCCATTGGATAGACCATTATATATATTGTAGGGATCCTACCCGATATTTGTACCCATAAAATACAACTTGAGCTGGAGAGTATTTCCAATATCAAGCACCACCGTATACTGAATCGTCCTATGTAGGAGGTTGTGAAGAAAGAAATTATTATGTGGTCAGATACTGGAGTGGTTTACCCGATTACAGACAGTAAGTGGGTTAGCTCGGTTCAATGCATTCCTAAAAAGGGTGGGATCACTGTGGTCCCAAATAAGACAAATGAACTTATACGCATGAGACCTATTATAGGATGAAAAGTATGCGTGGATCACATGAAGCTGAAAACTTGGATTCAAAAGAACTATTTCCCTATGCCTTTATAGATCAGATGCTTGACAGATTAGCATGTAGGGGTTGGTACTATTTTTTTTATGGGTCCTCAAGTTATAATTAGACTTTGATTGCTCCAGAGGACCAAGAAAATACTACTTTTACCTGCCCTTAAGGGACATCCACATTAAAGAGGATGTTGTTCTATTTATGCAATGCTCCCTACCCCTTTTAGAGATGTATGATGTCTATATTTTCTAACATGGTTGATGAAACAATAGTGGTTTTCATGGATGACTTTTTAGTTTTTGGGGACTCTTTTGATGACTTTTTGGCCCATTTAGCCAACACACTCCAGAGGTATGAGGAGTACAACCTGGTGTTGAATTAGGAGAAGTGCCATTTTATGGTAAAAGGGGGTATTGTCCTTGGTCACAAATTCTAAAAATGAGGTATTAAGATGGTTAGAGGAAAGATTGAGCTGATTAAAAAATTACCTCCTCCAGTCTTAGTAAAAGGCACTTGATGTTTTTTTGGGTCATGCTGGCTTTTATAGAAAGTTCATCAAGGACTTCTGTAAAATTGCTAATCCTCTATGAAAGCTTTTAGAGAAGGAGGTAAAATTTATTTTTGATGATGCATGTCTCAAGGCCTTTGAGTTCCTTAAGGAGTGGTTGATTTTGGCCTCTATTATTGTATCCCCTAATTGGTCTTTACCATTTGAGGTGATGTGCGATGCGAGTGGAATGGCCTTAGGTGTTGTTCTTTGCTAGAGGCATAAAGAATCCTTCATTCGATCTATTATGTTTGTAAGGCATTAATCCCTACACAGAAGAACTACACAATTATTGAGCAGGAGTTGCTTGCGGTAGTTTTTACCTTTGAAAAGTTCCGGTCTTACTTAATTGTGACCAAAGTTATAGTCCATACAGACCATGCAACATGAAGGAACCTTATGTCGAAAAAAGTATGCCAAGTCGAGATTGATATGTTAGGTCCTCTTGCTGCAAGAATTTTACTTTGATGTAAAGGATCGAAACGACACGAAGAGCCATGTTGTGGATCACTTGTCTCACCTTGAGAAAGAGGCAATGCAGAAATTAGGGGATGAGCTTAAGATAGATGATACTTTTCCATTTGAGTGGGTCTTGGTAGCATCTCAAGACTTAATCCCTTGGTTTGCTGATTTTGCCAACTTTTTGGCAAGTGATCTTATTCTGAAAGATATGTCATTTCAGTAGAGAAAGTGGTTCATGCATGAGATACCGAAGTTTTTTTATGATGAACCTTATCTTTTCTAGATTTATACAGATGGAGTGATTCGTATATGTATTCCTAATGTAGAGATGATGAGCATCCTTAAGGCTTGTCATTCATCACCAGTTGGGGGTCATTAAGGTGAAACCTGTATAGCCTAAAAAAAATTTGCAGTATAGGTATTATTGGCCTATGATTTTTAAGGATGCTCATGACCATGCGCAAGCCTGTAACCAGTATAAGTGTCAAGGCAATATTTTATGATGCCATGAACTTTCCATGACACCTCTTTCGGAGTTAGAACTATTTCATGTATGCGGGGTTGATTTCATGGGGTTGTTCATGAGCTCCTATGGAATGAAGTATATTTTGATGGTAGTTTACTATGTATCTAAATATGTGGAGGCAGTAGCGCTCCCTGATAATAAAGGTAGAAGTGTCACCGTTTTTCTAAAGAAACGTCTTTTTGGCGCTCCACATGCGATAATAAGTGATGATGGGCCTCACTTCTGCAGCCATCTATTTTAGGCCTTGTCGAAAAATATGGCATAAAGCATAAGGTGGAAACACCTTACTATCCTCAAACGAATGGGAAGGTCGAGGTCTTCAATAGAGAGATCAAGTCCATATTGGCGAAGACTATGAATGTTAACAAGACTGACTGGTCAAGGAAGTTGGATGATGCATTGTGGGCCTATTGAATAAATTTTAAGACCCTTATAGGTGCCTACCCATATCAGTTTGTGTACGATAAGGCATGTCACTTACTATTTGAACTTGAGCATAAGACACTATGGGAATTGAAAGAGCTAAATTTAGAGTGGTATAGTGCAGCTAAATTGAGGTTGAGCAAGGTAAATGAGTTGGATGAATTCAGGCTCTATGCTTATGAGAGTTCTGCTCTATACAAATAAAGGATGAAGTTGTATCATGAAAAAAAAATCGATAAAAGGGTGTTTGAGCATGGTGATTTGGTCTGGTTGTATAACTGAAGACTTTGCTTATTTCCTGGCAAGTTGAAGTCTAGGTGGCATGGACCATTCACCGTGATTCGAGTATTCCCACATGGTGTTATTAAGCTAAAGTATGATGGTGAATCCCCTTTTAAGGTGAATAAGCAATGGGTGGAGAACTATATGGAAAACCCAAATAAGGTAAAAGTATATGATGATATAGACCTTGGTGAAGTATGAGTAACTAAGGCAATTGCGTTATGCCATGATATAAATTAAGCAATGCATAAAAGGAAGCCCATGGACTGGTTGGTGAAGTCTGAGTATCCAACACAGCCACATCGTGTTGCGAGGTTAAATCAAGCAACCCATAGGAGGCAACCCATGTTTTGCACTTATTGCATTATAGGATAATTTGTGTGTTCAGTGTGCAGGGCTGGATATTGTAGAAAAAGACTAGGAATTTTTCTGGTGCCAGGTCCCCACGGCTCTAATGACGAGTCGTTAGGAATTATAACAACTCATTAGGTGAGTTGTATAAATATGGATCTCAGACCATTATTAGGTAATTGGTCATTGGAGTCACAATAATTTAGGGAAACGAGTCGTTGTTTAACAATGATTCGTTATGACAGTCATTATAACTGGAGACCCAGGTAAGAATCTAATTATAACGGGGGATTCAATGTCTGGTTACAAGTGATAACGAGTCATTATAATGGCTCATTAGTGGGCCCGACATCATGGGCCTGATGGGTCAACCCAATTCAAAATCGGTATTTTAAATGGGAAATTAATTCCCATAATTGACTCTCTTCCCATTTGTAACGTCGAGACACCCCCATTACCAAAACTAACCACCTACACCATAAAAATAACTCCAAATCCATCCCCTGTCATCACATTCAAAGAATCAAACCCTCCCGAAGCTAAAATTCTCAAGAACTAAGACAAAGTATATTCAAGGCATTTGTTTTCAAGGAATCCAAAAAACAATGAATCAAGTAAGTTGAATGTTCTAAATTGTTTAAGTTGTTACTTATATAGAGTGCAAAATTTCATAGATTCCTTGATTACACTAGGTTCGGAAAATATAAATTGGCCTTATTCTTGAGCACTTGAATTACAGTGAAAGAATTGGGAGTAAAATAAAATATGTGCTATGAATTGTGTGTGAGGGAGACCTAGGAGTTGCTAATGAATGTTGAAGTCATGTATATGTGTTGTGAATATGATATCTAAAATCTAACCCTTTGAAAATTCATGTATTAGAGATTATGGAACTCGTAACGACTCGCAAGGTTACCTAACGAGTCATTACTTGACCTGTAATCCCTGGGAACATAGGTGCAAAAATAAGTTGGGTTTTTGTTATAATAATAACTCGCACAATGAGTCATGGTCTCACTAAAAAACTCACTATAAGGACTCGTGGTGACTGGGAAGGGTAAGACACAAAGGAAATAGTTCTAGTGAGACAAAGTGCTGGAAATGAGTCATTGTCTAACATAACGACTTATTAGGACTCCTTACTTGACTTGTGACTATTCTTTATGCACAGTATAACCTAACGAGTCCCATAATGACTCATTACTAGTGGCAAGTCATACCCTGACTCATAGGGTACCCAAGCAGTGCAACACTTATGTTAAATGTTCTTGTTTTTCTTTCTTTTTCATAGATGTACTAATGTGTGTGTTTTTTCCAGGTACCAATGGAAACAAATAATGACTCCATAAAGAAGAAAACTACCAATAATTAGGCCCTCATCCCCACTCATCATCTAAAACATAAACCCACGGATGATGAATAATAAAGTAGGTTAATGGAGGAATACCTATCGGAGAGGCAGTGGAGCCAAGGGAGAAATTACTCAGAGGTGCTTAAGTTGTTTCAGAGGAAGTCATATAACCCTAGGCTATGCCAAGTATGAAAAATCCTAACCAGTCATCATCCTAGTTTGAAGGGGATGGTAAAGATGATGAATATAAAAAGTCTGGCCCCGAGGAGGCTAATGAAGAATAAAAAAATGATTTCGAGAATGGAGAATCCGATAATAAGGGGTTGGATGGTAAAGAGGAAGAAGAGAGTGAGTCGAGTGAGACCCATTTAAAATATCACTTCTTCTACCACCTGCTACACCACTTTCTATAGAGCCTGCTCTGGTGCCTATCATTGAATAGTGGGGGTACCCTAAAATGCAAGCCTTATATAACCAAGATAATGACCTTAAACCTTCTACGAGAAAACCAAATAGAGTGATTTATTTTGAGTCGAGGTTGAGCACCATAGGCATGTCTGAGATGCCTGACTTCGACGCCTGATTCAGACAGTATCACATTTAGAGAATGACTAAAGCTCAAGACCAGTATAGTTCTACACTAGTACGAGATTTCTATGCAGCTTATCATATGGATCTTAAGAGGCTGTATCCACAAAGGAGTTCTTGGAAGGGTGGTGACCCCTTGGTAGCATTGATGATTATAGGTGTTCGGGTGAACATCTCTAGGAAGACCCTTTCCAAATTTCTACATGGGCCAGAGTTCCAGTTACCGACCAACACAGCTGGGATTGAATACCATATAAATGATATGTAGAAAGAAGAGGTTAAATATATTAGTTCATAGAACAAGCTTGCTCATTTTTGGTGGATGGTCGAGATTATTTCTATGGAGCGGGAGGAGGCTCCTAAAATTCTTGCCAAAGGCATGGTAGATGTTTGTGCATCATAGGTTGATTCCCACATATGGGGGTAATATACTGAGTCCAGATAGAGTTGTCCTGATTGTGGGCATCATGAAGGGCTATGAGCTAGATGTATCCAAGTAGATAGTGAGGGATATTTATGATCAAGCGGTGAGCACCGATAGAGCCCTATCATTCCCATGCTTGATGACACAGATACGTTTAGATAGGGCAGTGTCTAGAAACTAAGTACTATAGATTTAGGCTTCATTCAGGATGCTACAAACCCCATCTCTAAGGCAGCTAAGGTAGGGGCTACTTTACTCTTAGAGGCATTCCAGGTCTAAAGGCACAAGATTGATACTCTAGGGTTCACCGATATTGGTGAAACCCCAACTGAGAATTTCCAGTCCAAGACTCAATCCTCAGATGTAGTAGGCACCTCCCAGAATTTGACCCTACCTCATGCGGCTAAATCATTCATTACCGGGATGGCCCATGCTGACTATGACTTAGTATTACACACTTTCCTAATCGATGTGCTAATAAGATTGAGAATTGTGGGGGGAAAAGTGAAGAATATAGAGAGTGGGGTTAAGACATGGGTGCAGTGAGAGATTGGGAGTGAGATGAAGAGCATGCAAACCCGGTTTTATAGGTTTGAATGGTGGATTATCCAAAACCTAAAGGGTATTTCCCTAATTTGGCAGGCATACATGCAAGGATGGACACGCTTCTGACTGCGATTAAAAAGATACACGCCGGACCTTTCCCCTCGATAAAAATCATTAAGAAGATCCATAAGGATGAAGAGATACTTGTATTTAAGGTGTTAGAGGGTCGGAGACCACTGTTGGAATTGTTAATGGTGATAGGCCAAGGAAAAATAAAAAGTGAAGTAAGAATAGTGATAAGAAATAGGTTGAGGTCGCCAAGGCAACCAGTATTCAAGATGAGCAGGACTGTCAGATGAGGGTCCGTCAGATGGAGATAGGAGTCGGTAGCTCCTGAGTAGCTTATGAGATGGTTGCAGATGCAGTTGAGTTGATTAGGAGAACTACTCCCACCCCAAAGGTACTATTGAGTGCACCGACCACCATCGATGCCACTGCTGATTTGAGCTTCCTTACCACTACTGGGACTACTGTTGATGAGAACGGGGCCCATTTTTAGGCCCCTCGTATAGACACTGCATGAGTTGGCACCTAGGGCACCCAAGTATGTCTTTTTCTATTGTTTTTACATTATAGATGCATTGGGATAGTGCAAAATTTTGTAGAGGGGTGTGGGGGTGTACCACATAGCCGCCACGGGTTTTTGTTGCTATGCTTCTTTTCCCATCGGCTATAGTTTGGTGGTAGAACTGGAATGTCTAGAATAAAATTATTTTGTGTTGTGTTGTTTTGTATTTGTGTTTAACTTAGAAAAATAAGTACTTAAGGCAGTTGATATGTTTTTTGTGATTGTGCTTAAATGACTCTTATTTTAAGAAATATAATACCCCTTTAAAAAATATTTTGAACTATGTATGATGTGGATATGTAGGTGATAACTGTGAATCTTGTTATGGAATTAGGATTAGGAACACCATAACCATAGCTAACGCCTGCATAAACTGGATTGATAGTAGCGTGTGATGTAACCCTTTGCCAAGTGTGTGTGAGATACTACTTAGTTTTCTATGTGTGTGAAATCTAAAACTTGTCTGGTTAGTCTTGCTTAGATTATAGGATAGTCTATTATGAAAGGATCATAGATCATTTTCAAAGTAGTCCACTTTTAGCCTAAATGACCAACCAAATGTGAATTAGAATCCCTTAATCCTAATTTTGAGTCTTAAAGACCTATTTTCTTGTTTACACTGTTCACCTTCCCATTTTTTCACAATGAACCTGTTTTGACCCTGGTTTTCCTTGGACATTATGCACCTCAACCCAGGAAAATCGCCTAAGTTGAGGTTGGCTATCATAGGGGTGCATGATCTAAAATGGGTATGAAGAAGGGTAAAGTAAGAGAAAAGAAAGTTGGGTTGGGTACGGTAGAAAAAAAAAGCCAAAAGAAAAGAAATAAAAAAAGAAAGAATAAAAGAAACCACACCCAAACTGAATAAGCAATAAAAGAATAAAAAGGGAGAAATAAGGGTGTAATAAAAAAAAAGTTGGTAACCCTTAATGTAATTTTAGATCCAAGGAGGCGTAGACACTAAATTCCATGTATATATATGTATATATATATCATACCATCCCCTAAGCCTATGTTATAAGTCAAGTAAAGTCCTATAGTGATACTAACCCGACTATCTGAAGACTAAGGAAAAAAATAAGGGAAAGTCTATGGTACTCTATGTATATTCTGGAATTTATTTGTTAGTATGAGCGTCTCTGGACCATCCCCGCATTAACTTGCATAATTTATCTGAGTGAGTATGACTTCTTTGATGTGAGGGCACATGGCTTGTATTACTAGATACTTGTTTGTTACGATAAGGCATTTTGTATATATGCGTGGTTGTTTATTACTAGTGTAATGTCATAGCTTGATTTCTTTATGTCACATTGTTGTACTTCATGAATTCATATAGTCTTAGTTATTAAAAGTCAAAGTAGGAAGGGGTAATATTTTTGAGATTGGAAGTGAGATTAATTATCGTAGGTACCTTAGGGTCTTCTTAGTTAAGCATCGTGTTTGTGTTATTTTATTTTTGTAGCTTAAAGAAATGCAAATGTTCTAAGTTGAGCATGTTTATGTTCCATGGTTTCATGGCACTTTCGATGCTTAAACAGTGAAAGTATGCAAATATGTAAGTTTTTTTATTAGATATGATGTGTGTTGTGTATGATGTAGGTAAATTAGGCTAGTAGTGATAGGGATCAACAATGTATGAAAAATCTCCAGAAAAATTGAAGTGTTGACCGACCAATGAGTCATTTAGTCACCTAACGACTCGTGACCCAAGTTGTTATGTGAACAGTAAGGGAGGCTGACCTCAGGAGTAAAGTAAAGACTAACTACAACTTATTACGAGTGACAATGTGTCTTAGTGTGAATCTTTCTAAGCACATTAACCAAAAAAACTGAAGGTTGACAAGTTGAGGTTCCAGTGGAAATGAGTGAAGCCCACGAGTCATGATGACATATAACGACTCATAGTGAGGAGTCGTTCTGTGTAGGGAGAAAAAGTATTGAAAGATGAAATTCACTGGAGTCATCACAAGTCCTAGCAAATAACTCATAACATCTCTCAATGAGTCATGACCAATGAAGATAGAAGAGAGAAACAAAATTATCCAATGAGTTGTTATGAGTCCTAACAACTCGTTACCAGAGGCATTACCATTGCCGACTTAATTTTCCTATTTTATTTTGATTCGGTTTCCTTTGTTATTTTGAGAATCTATAAATACCCTTGGGGTCCTTATGTATTAGTTTTCATATTTTGAAATATATTTACATACTATATAATCCTATTCTTAGTTTTTGGTTCATTATCCAATTCGGGAATTTGAGATTTATTTTTCGTTATTGTTGGATCAATTCTATGTTTTCTTTGTTGAACTCCATGGATTATTTTACAACTATGAGAAGCTAATTCTCTTAACTAATGTTGTAGGAACCCTGGCAGATTATAGAAGTAGGAAAAGTGTGAGATTAGGCTAGATCAATGTCTATACATGTATAATGGTTTCTTTCAAGTTAATTGCTCTCGTAGTGGTGTCCAACTCTAGGAACTCATCTGTATTTGAGATTGTCTTAACAAGAGAGATCAAGATTGGGAAAAGAGAAATACGATAGTGATTCAAGGATATCAACCCTTATCCAATAACTTGAGACCTGCTAGGTGATATCTGGGATCAAAGACAAGGGATAGTAAGACAACACCCTGAGACTCATAAGGTAAAGAGTGAGATTTACCTATGAGTCCACAAGGCATTTGGTAATACCTAGCTTGTCAGATTTTGCAAGTGCGATGATGAGATAGTTTTGTTGAGCAGGAGAAACTTATGGAGTTAGGAAGCCATGGGGAACACAGACTTAGTGTTCGTTTAAAGTCGTCTACAACCAAAAGCATTCTCAATTGGTTACTTTTATTGACTACTGCAAACCCCCCATTTATTTCCTGTATGTCTAGATACTTTAGCAAGTTTGAGATATGAGTTCGACCTATTCTTTGTGGGATTGACCCCATCCTAGTTAGGCTACTATCTTCAAATTTGATCGTATTGTATCTTATTAGAGGTATAGTTTGGGTGACATCAGTCTAACAGAGCTAAAATAAGTTAAATAAAATATAAAAGATGAATAAAGTCAGAGATGGTAAGTTATTAGGCGAGAAAAGGCCCTGTTCGTCACACTTTTGAGGCTAAGCAATAGCCCCGCGCCATATTACTTATCATGGAGGTTAACTACCTCACCGATGTAGTAGCCTGGTGCAACACACCCTCCCTCACATGAAGCCTTTGTACTATACAAACTCACTCTCATGAAGCCCCTGCACTATTCTACTTAACACGAGAGGCTATTGCCTCACTTGTATGGTGGATGTGTGTCTCAGGGCCCCTGCCTTGGGGCTAGTCTTACGCCACGCCCCCTACCCCAAAATTTACCCAACTTAATTTTAATTAACTAGGTTAATCCAACTTTATTTGCTCTAAATATATACCCCCAACCAGTTTTCCTTAATTCTTAACCCTATTTGCATCGCACCATCTCTCTCTCACATACAAACATGCACTAAAACACCACTCACCCCAAATTTCTCTTCTCTTTCACTTTCTAGTTCAATCCAAGGTATGTTTTGATGACTTCATATGCTTGTTTTGGTTATTTGATTATATGGGTGAGTTGGGTTGATGATATTGTGTATTAAATTGATAAGAATGTGGGCTCATTTGCATGTTGGTATCTTAGGGGGTTGAAACCATGGTTTTGTCATTATGAAGCTTATAGGTATGCTAATCTTAACATGCGATGAATTTGTGGGGGATGATGTGACTATTTTGGGGGTAAAGTGGGTAGTTGTTTACTTAGCTTAGTTAAGTTGCCCTTGTTTGATTACAATTTCTTGTGGGAAAGATCAAGGATGTGACTATTTTGGAGGTAAAGTGGGTAGTTGTTTACTTAGCTTAGTTAAGTTGCCCTTGTTTGATTACAATTTCTTGTGGGAAAGATCAAGTTAGAATGCCATGCTTAATGTGAAATTTGAACTATTGCTCCATGCTTAATTGGATACTTGTGTGATGGGTTGTGAATTATGATGATAATTGATTACAACATAATGAGAGTGAATTGGTGATGAACATTCTTCAGTTGATATGGTTTGTTTTTGTGTACTATGTTGTGTTCAACAAGAATACGTCCTGTCATGGTGGCGTGTGATAATGTTTCACCATGAATAATCGCTAGTAGAGGAGTCTGAGTACCCAAAAATGGCATTTACTTAAATATGCTAACAAATTAAGTGTGGGGTGATTATACAAACCCATCACCTTAAGTGTGGTTAGTAGTTTGGTACATATCTAATGATTTTTGTTGGTGTGTATGTAACAGGACTAATGGCACCCAAACTAAGCAAAGAAAATGGAGTTGCATCTAGCTCTCAACAAGGCCATAAATGAACTCAAATGGGCAGCTCGCCACTGTAGCTCAAGCTTTCTTGACAACTTCCCAAAGTATGCGTAGGAGGTTTGGTATCAAATGGGTTGAAAAAGATGGTATACGATGGTACAAAAACAATAAGGAGAATAATTACCAATTGATGAAACATATTGATAAAGATAGTTTGGAACACAACTACCCATGAATCCTAGCAAGGATGAAATAGTGATAAATGGAGTTTATTTTTTATGAAATGGGTGAGTGCAACCTAGATTTGGTGAAAGAGTTCTTTGCGAATTAATTCCCCTATTTTCAAGGAAACAGTTTCAAAGTTTGTGGGAAGGTTGTGAAACTAAATGTAGTAGCCCTTAACATTTTCCTTCACACACTGAATGTTGATTATCTAAGCTAAAGGAGTTGTATAGAAGGCCAATTTATCGAGCTATCTATCACATACTTTGCAAGTTGTAATCAATGGCTAGAATAGTAATACCACAGAGATAGGAGAAATCACAAAAGCTACCCTTATTTTAACAAGGAAGCTTAGATTTGGATGAGGATTACTGATACTTGTTTGATTCCAGGGACCCACTTCACTAGCATCCCTCGTCACTGGGAATGTATATTTTTTGCTTTAGTGACTAATGTCCCTATTAATATTGGTGTAGTGATTAGATCAATCATGAGGAAAACTCGTGTACACAAGGGTGGTTGTTTTAGCTTTAAGAGTCTTGTGACAAAGTTATTGAAAGACATTGGGTGAAGGAAGACTCAGTGGATTACAAGCCTCCTAAAAACATGAGAGGGGTTAATGTGTCCAAGGTGAAGGAGCCCGATTCCACCCATGGTCTAGTTCTCACCACTGTGGAAACAAATACATGTGAAAATAGTTTCTTCCATCACTTATATGGCATAATTAAGCTGACAATGATGTGTGGAGGGTAGACACCTCCCATAAATGAGTTGAGGCAGTTGGACAACGACTACCCTGTGAATGACCATGCAAAAGCAATGTGCCCAGTTGGTCAGACTTTTAGAGTCATTATATTATGATGTTCCTACCAATGAAAAGCACTTGCTAGTTGATTTTAATATGGATATTGATTCTATCCAGGAGGATTCTGAGGTGGGATATCTGAGTCCTAATGTCGAGGAAGATAATGACCAAGCCCCAAAAGTTCTTTCTCCTATATTTTGGCTTTTATTTTGTTTTTATCGTGCACCGAGGTCATTGCCTCGTCTAATTATGGGGTGGGGGTAAAAATGTTCCTTAGGTTATTTAAATTGCTTAATGTTTGCTAATTGGATCATTTTGGTTTGTAATAAATAGTAATGCACACTTGGGTGAATTTTATGATTTGATAGTAGTACTTATTTTTGGTATTAGTTGTTGTTCTTTGTTTTGCTTTTGAGTTCCTCGACTTTTGTTTTGGTTCTTTCCTGAGGATAATCTATTTGAACCGAGTAGGATTAAATTTTTTTTAGGACTAGGTTGTTTATTAAAGTCATAGTTAAGTACTTTTATGAATGATGGATTGATGACGATCGTCTTAAGAGAAAATTTGTCAAAAGTAGAGAGTAAGAAGTAAAACCCTTTCATGAAATTGAGATTAAGTGTCATTGTTGGCTGCATGATTGTATGAGACAAGTGTGGTTAAATTGAAAGCATGTGTGATGGGTGGATGATCACTTTTGAAAAACTTAGGCTCATTTATGTGACTGTAGTATGATCTAAGCTTAAATTTGAATTCATTTCATTTCTTGATTAAGAATCTAAAAGGTCCATCTTGATTTTAACACGTGCCATCACTACTGGAAATTACCCCTATTGTGATGGTTGTAAAACCGCTGCAATAAAAAACAAAACCATTGCCACAGCTCTACCGCAATGGTTTGGCAAGCGTCCTATATGTGGACATTGCGATAGGTCTATGGTAACGGTTTATGCGACGGTTGGCTAAAACCGTCGCCATAGGTGAAGCTATAACAACGGTTATTTTTTGACTATTTGAGACCCCTCTTTTTATCCATTACAATGGTTAGTAACCATTGTAATAGATTATATTGCAATGACATGAAACCGCTGCAATAGCATCTATTCCGACAGTTTTGTTATTCTATTGCAACAATTTTTGAGTACCTATCACAACTATTTCTTTAAACTATTGCAACGGTTTTATTGGTCTTTTACGACGATTTTTGACTACCAATTGCAACTGTTTATTGATCTATTGCAACGAATGTTGCCATATGTTATTAAATTGAAATGATTTATATAAAATAGTCACTTGTATTAATGTAAATTCTTATTTACATACATAATAAATTATAAAACAATATGTGCACATCACAAATTAGAAAGCATACATGAATTCTATCTTCATACAAAACAACGTTTGGGGTCCAAACACTCCTCATGGACAACAAAGAGCACTACTCATAAGCACAATAAAGTAAACTTCCTACCTACTACTTTAACACATTTTGAACAGCAGATGTGGTCAAGCTAAAGCAAATGACACTTCAGAGGAGTTTTACCAAACTATTACACTACAAGGCCTTTGAAGATCCACTACTTAGTCATCTTTGCAATCCTTTGCAAATGTTGCTGAACCTCCATTTTGTTCACCATTGTCATTTGAAGCTCCCTTTAACCGCGAAAACACAACATCATTAGCTAAAAGGCATACTTCATTCTGGAAAAGAAGCACAGATTCAAAAATAAACATTAACACCTACAACACTGTTAACTTGAACTATATGGAAAAGCTTGTTAGTTTCATTATTGACGACAAGTACTAGAAATTTGTTAGGTAGAATTATGGTGCATATATAATAAGTTAATATCCAAGAAGGCAGCAAGCAGTCACAGTAGCAATACCTGTTGGAGGACTTTCTTTTATTTTCCAATCCAATGGCATCTCCTTCATCAGTGTTGGTTTCCAAAACAGGAGTCACATTTCGAGGTTTTGCTAAAGAAAGAGTCAGAATCACAAGTAAATTAGCATCTTAAAAAACTATAATTCTTGGTTTACATGAATAAGACAGGAGAAAAAATAAAGCATTCGATTAAAGTGCACTCACTTGAAACATTTGTGATGACATTAACACTCTTCTGAGCAGCGAGAGCTTTTAATTTGTTTCCGGTTGCTAATAACAGGAAGACCTTCTTGTGTAGTTTCTACTCCTTAGGACTAGCAATCTTGGTCAACACTTTCTCAAAGGAGAGAAGTCGTTGGATAGAGTCTCACCAACAACCTTATACAAAAAAATGCCACTTGCTAGACCCATGAAAAAAGAATCAAGCCCACACATGAAAGGGGTTGAAAATATAATTAAGCAAATAAAGTGTGTTGTCTTTAATTTAATACCTTAAGCTTTCAGATGAGATGGTGACATTTCAACAAATGGAAACATGAAACTAATCCCCAAGAGCACAGAGTAAAGGTGTATATCAAAGTGAGAGAGAGATATAGATAGATAACTAGATAGATAACAGAGAATAAACTAAGAAATTTAAATAAAGAAATGAGAATTCTGGAAAGAAAGATACTTCAATATAAATTTTAATTAGTACAATATCTAGCGCAATTCAAGACATCAATTTTAATCTGGCTAGCAGAAGAATATAGCACCAACACAATGTAGATAATCAGATATTTACTTAAAGCAGTCCGTAGATAAAAATGCAATGTCTTTCTTTTAAACCTAAGAAGAATTCTACAAAAATTGCAAGGGTAAATTTGTGTTTTTCAATGCTCTTCCTCTTCTTCTTTCCTACTAATATGGAGAGAGGGACCAGAGCTTGATGCATTTCCAGGTTCTCCCTCTCTTGTCCTAAGATCAGAAAAAGATTTAAGTGAGAATTAAAAAGACATTTTTTGGAAAAGACATTATTTTCAATGTCTGTTTTAGAGATTCAGAGTAGCAGCAACATACCCACTATCCCTGATACCCTTCATCTAGTTGCGAATATCAGCTTCATTTGGAACCAAACATTGTGCTTTGTTTTTCGTACATGCACTTGCAGAAAAAATCATAACTCTTTACACATGTTTCTTGCACAAAGTTGAGTGATTCATCTGTTCATTTACTGAATTCAAGTTCGGAATCACAATTTTTTTTCTTTATAACTCATGTAGATAAAACACACCTGCCACCATTAATTTCACAATCGACATGACAGAAAAAAACAAAAATCTCACAAGTACATATGTAATCGTTCAAGATAACCAACCCTATACACAAGGCAATTGCATAGCATAACCCCAAGTGCTTAAATATAGATGCGCAATGGACCTAATAGAATAACTCAAACTTGGTTATCAATACAAGTAGAGATGTGGTAAGGATGGAATCCTTCAAACTTTAATCAGAAGTCATAAGTTTGAGCACTAGAAATAAAGAAACTCCTAGTAGGGAGTTCTTCACCTATAGTGGATCCTACACACGAGTACAATCAACAGGACTAGTGAGTTTTAAGACACCGGATGCATAAAATGAAACATAAAGAGCATTGAAGTGTTTGAACATAAACAAGCCCACAAAGGTTCATAGCTCAAAATCATGTATAATTGTACTTGTAGAAGGTATATGGTTGTAGTCAAATATAGGAGTATGAGAAAAGAAACTATAGATAGAAGAGCAAAATCTAACCTGCTCGTTAAGAAAATGTGTTGAGACAGAATTTAGTGAGTAAGAACTTAGCTTATAATCCCTTTGCACAGCTTGTGAAATAAGAAAATAACTAATTTAGTGATGTTCGTTGTTTTACTAAGAAAATTTCTTTGTACAACAATTAAAATAGGTTATAGCTACAACCAATAATGAATAAAACCTGAAATAAATAAAATTGCACTCTCCCTTCAATTGTTATTTCCTTACTTTCCCTTATTCCAAGTTGTCTGCAACACAAAACACATATATCAGTCCACAGCTTCTCAAGTTTTTTTTGGATAAAGTCGGGTTCACTAAGTGCAAAACACAGTTGCATGTATTTGTCATGAGGAGGGATATTTTTTCTTTTAGATTTTGAAGGGACAGAATCACATCTTTAGTCCCTCGCTGCCTTTTTTTCATCCCTTTAAAAAAATGTGCATGTACAGAATCACACCTTTTGTCCCTCGCTGCCTGAAGAGTAGCAGAAGACTAGCAGTTCAAGTAACCAGGACAAAACTTCTAGCTGTTGCTGAACCCTGCAACAGTTTTGAGAACACATAAAGGTAAATGCTCATGATACACTAGACATTTATATAGAAGCCCGTTACGACCAATATCTCTCCGGTGGAAGAAGCCATAATTAGGAATGCTTCACCCAAGAGATTGTGCTCTCCATGAAGTGGACAACCTTCTTTTGGTAATACTGCCATAGTTCCCTGAAAGGCAATAAACACAATGCAGTCACTTTCCAAGGAAACCAAATAAACTCATGTCTAAATGTAAAAAACAACATCTATCACATCAAAACATTAACAGATACAATCTTAGAGTGGTCTTTTGTTGGTAAAATTTTTAGTGCCAAGTAAAAGTAGTGCACCACCCATATTTTCATTCCACAAGGTGAGCAACTATATTAATATACTGCGTTAGATAACAAAACTGAAATCATAAACTCCTTGTCTTTGTCCCCGAATTGACATCCAAAAGCTAGCTAAATAGATGAGGATTGCAAAAATCATATAAGGACACCAATTTTTCCTCATCCCACTATTGTGAGACTCCAAATAACAACAATAATAGGCTACAAGTGCTTACAGTATACACTGATCATATATATAACTTAAATACTTCTATATAAATGAAAAGAGGTACATAAACTACCTGAATTTAGCTGGAAGTGAAGTACAAAATACTTTAATTTGTACTTTCGACACTACAAGGTCGCATAAAAAACATAAAAAAGAGCATTTTTCAAACCAATACACATATACCGCACATGTATGAAGACCCAAGACAGTACAAAGCAAGTTCTAAATCCAAAACTTCCATTTCCACTTTCAAGTTACAACAGGAAAAGACATGTACTACTTGGGAGGGCTATGTTTTGATTTGGTAGGACCTTATTATGAACCGAAATAGGGAAAGGAAAAGAAAAAAAGAAATCAAGATAGATTTCTATATAAAATTTTAGTTTTACAAATTGCAATGAGTGTTAAATCAAAATAATTTAACATGCTTTGCAAGTCCAGAGATTTCATATAGATTCTGAAGCACATGTTCAATAAGGCAAGTTATTTGTTCTCCAAACAATAATTATTTGTGGCTTCAAAATACATATCTAGCTTGGTAGGGTGAGAGGGATAATGTCTCAGGACAATCAAGTTGAGTAAAGATCAATTTAAGAAAAATAGAGAGCACCAAAAGCTACATGGAATGAACCTAGAAAAATCAAGTAACAAGGGTAGGTTCCATAACACTATCTATAATAGCTTCTTACATTTTGTCAAAAAACTAAGAGCAACCGTAGCACTTGCATTTAAATGCCTAACCCCTGAAAAGAAGTAAACGAGTTGCCTATTAACTGAAGGGCTTGAGGTTGATCATGAAATAGAAATCCAAAAGTGGAATTAGATAATTTAATTCAATAATACAATACGGGTATATGATATACATGACCTATTAACAGATACAAATTATGACAAAGGATGTATTAAGAAAACAAATCCAAATTATAAATTTTTCATCCAAAACCCCTAAACAAAAGCAAAATAGTGTAAGGTAAAAAGGAACATGCAGAGTTGTGACGGAGATGGCAGCGGAAGAATCTAAAGATAGAAGGCCATCTTTGTTCTAGAACATCAAGTTCAGGAAAGTTCACCTGAGGAAGCAATTGAGGATTAAGGTACCTAGCTTTGAAAATTAGCCTAATTGACTCTCGAAAAGCAAAAGTCACAACTATTTTGCAAAAGGGACAGTAATCCAGATACTAATGCAAGCAAAAACAACAAATAAACAGAAACAAAGCTCAGATCTATTGGCAGTTATAATAATAATAACAATAATAATATGCAAATAAATTACCTTCAATCAATTTCATCACCAGCTTCAGGGGTATCCCAACCTTCACCTTTCTTAATGAGCTTCTTCTTCAATCAATTTCCAATTTCCTTCTCCTCACAAAATCCAGCCCCAAAATACAATTTCTCTGTCACAGATTCTTCAAAAATCAATTTGCCCTCTTGAGTAATGCTTTCTTCACAGACGTTTCAAAAATCAATTATTCGAGAAAGGGTTTTCGATTTACGTAAGAAAGTTGCAATACTCGATTTTCTATTTACCTAGGAAATGGGTTTTCAATTTATCTACTCCCAGACGCTATTTTAATACTAAAACTAAAGCTATTTATGTAGCTATGAACTTGAATCAACTGACTATGACCTAGTACAAGCTATCGCCGATCTCTGTGAGAAATGGATTTTGGTTTACCTAACAAGAAAAAGAAAGTTGTGCTATTGAGAAAGAGAGAGAAACGGGTTTACAATATTTTTTTATTGAGATAAGATAAAAATGTTTTGTTTTGGTAGACTTATGTGAATTATTGAGGAGGGAATTAATAAGTGATGCAAGACATGATTTTTTTTCAATTAAGTGTTGCCATAGATGCTTTTATAGCAATGGTTTAAAAAAGCATTGCTATATGTACACCTATTGCAATGGTTTATATTCAATAACGACGATTATAGTGCTAATAAAACTATTATTTTTGACAACAGTTAAAAGAGTTGTCATAGAATATCTATAGCAACAAACTTGCAACTGTCGCCAAAAAGTCTATTGTCATAGACCCAATTTCTGGTAGTGCATGTGTGTGAGATTAAGTTTCCTTCAAGGTTACATCGGGGTGTCTAGAATTTGTGCTTTTGTATGAAAAGAGAAATGAAGAATGTAAGGGTTAGAATATGATATAGGCATTTCTTTGATAGTCATGTTTGATACCTTACTTTACCTAGTGCATGACCTTTGTTAGCCCCATTGATCCTTTAGCCTATTCTTTTGTAGCCAAACACATAGCTTATCCCTTTTTTTTAATTGACCATAATTTGATTGCAAATTCCTAAGAATTTTAGTTATAAGATGTTAAGGAGCATGAAATTAAATAAAGAAGAAAAAGTGAAGTGAAGACCCAAAGTAAAAACTACAGGTGTATTGAAAAGCTTGTGTCATTGGTGGGGAGTTATTGAAAAGAAAGAAAGAAAAAATATAATAAGAATATGTAATACCCCGTACTTCTACCTAGCTTGAAATCGTCCCAAGAATGTTAGAAACTTACTTTGAAATATGAACCCATTTTTGTACATGTGGAATTTTTAAGATTTTTACTTTTTATCATGTGAGAAACTGAATTAGCTTTTCAACGACACCAATTTCGTCCAAATCTGCTATCGGAGTAAAAAGTTATGGACGTTTTACTCAGAGCTGTCAAAATCACCCAAGTGTGACGGCCAGGTTGACAGACCGTCGATCTAGCGATGGACCATCGCCTAGACCGTCGCAGCCAAGGCAGTGAGTCAACCTTCTGGATAAGGTGCGACAGACAGGTTGACGGACCGTCGAACTTGCGACGGACTGTCGCCCAAGTCGTCGCTATAAGGCAGTGAGTCCTTTTTTGGTCAACGTACGACGGTCAAAACGACGGACCGTCGAGCCAGTGACGGACCATCGTACGAGATGTCGCAGGTCCTGTTAAGCGAATTTTAAGCCATTTTTAAAAGGTATTTGGGTCTTTTTCCACCCGTTTTAACCCCTAATTATATCAGACCAAGGCTCATAAGTTCATTATTCATTCACAACATCAAATTAGGGTTTTCTCTCAAAGGTAATCCCCAAGAACAAGATCCAAATCCTTCTTCAAGAAACTAGGAAATTCAAGTTCTTCAAGTCCAAGAACTTCAAGAAACTCACAATCAAGGTATGCCATGTGTTGATTCATGCGTCTCTTTCACCCATGAAGCTCAAGAATCTCTTTTCAAAATCCAAGATTTGTGTATTTATGAAGGTTCATGATTTAAATTAAATTGAAATTCATGTTCATGATGTTGTGGGGTTTTGATTCATGTTTTAAATTACATATTCCAATGATTGACCCTAGTATATGAAGATTTACATGATAAACCCCCTTCAATTTACAAGTTGATTGATGTATTCATGATTATTAGATGTGTTGATGATTGTATAACCAAAGCATGATCCCCATGTGTTTGATTAAATGCCTATGTGAAAGAAAAGTGTCATACTAGTATAACAATATGAATTCGCATTCATGTACAAGTTTATTCATGTCAAGTGTTTGATGAAATGTCTTAATCAATGAATTATGGATTGTTAATGTTGGTCATGTATTCAAGAAAGTCATGTTTTGTCAGTTTCTTTCCATCAAGTCCTGGGGGTACTTGTACCTGACAATTTAGCTGTATGCCTAGAGCCAGTGTCAGTTTTCAAGATACTCTCAGTCAAGCCATGCTTAGTAGAATTCAGTCAGACTCATGACTCAGGAAAATCTCAGAAATTAGTAATACAGTAATCTCAGTACTATTCCATCAGTCAACGGAACTCAGTTAATTTAGTGCAGTTCAGTTTAGTAATCCATGTTCAGTGTCTATTCATATGAGAGTAGGAATTAGCACCGAGTGAACCCAAGGATGGGACCACACACTGTCAGATGAGGGTGTGATTCTTAGGAGCAGTCCTTGCGTTCCAGAACTATATACCCAGCATAGGTTGAGACATCAGCACTGTCAGCTGAGGGTTGATGAGGTGGATAAGCACTGTCAGATGAGGGCCCTACTATTCTCTTTTAGGGACACTGTCAGATGAGGGTCACCCACAGCTTATCCTTACCAGTGGTGCGGTATTGACACCCTTCTAATTGGGGTTACAAATTGGACCCCAATTTTGCTATATTGCATTATTTGGAGTATGTCGGTTAGATGACTACATCCCACAGTTTCAGTTACAGATTAGGACTATCAGATACAGTCATTTGGTCTCATTAATAGAACTCAGATAGTTCTACAGAATCCAGGACTGTCAAATACAGTCAACTCAGAACAGAACAGAACTCGGCTAGTTCCATCAGAAACTAGACTGTCAGATACAGTCTCTCAATATCAGTTATTTCGGTTATACAGTTATCAGTATCTTATGTTATTAGTACTCAGACTCAAAAATCATGTTATTACGAACTCAGTTATAGTTATTATGTATTCATGCATGTATTCTCACATTCATGTTATCCAGTCAGTTAGTATAGTTCATGCATGTGAACCCTTTGTATTCAGCCTACCTCACATGCATACCAGTACATTCAATCGTACTGAAGCATTTGCGCTATGGTGTTTTATACCATAGGTTCTGAGACACGAGCTCCAGAGCATCAGTAGTGTTCCAGTCTCAGTAGTCAGAGTTAGCAGTGAGTCCTCATCCTTCGAGGACATGACCATTACCTTATTATCTCATTAATTAATTTATTAGTTGGAGTTAGTTGGGGACATGTTCCATCAACTCCTTATTCAAACAGTTCAGCCAGTTAGAAGCTTTTCAGACTAGCATGTTCAGACAGTTATTTCAGTTGTTTTGGTATCGATATACCATATCTTCAGATGTTATGTCTTTTATCAGTTTTGAACCTTATGGCCTTTCAGCCTTTATTTCCGCATTTATATAGTATATCATACAGTATATAGGTACAGATATCAGTCATGGGTTAGCTTGTGGTCCTTCGGGGTCATGAGCATCGTGTAGCATTTCGGGGACCAGATTCGGGGCGTTACAGAATAAAAATGAGAAAAATGGGTCATGTGTTGATAGAAAATACTCCCTACATCAGATATGTAAGCTAACTTATAGAGATTGGGCAAAATAAAAGGGAGTGTAAAATAAAAGTGGTTGAAAATAGATTGGTTGAAGATGTGCTTAATGTCAGTGTGATGTTCCTAACCATCCATTGGCTACATTATAATCCATTAAATGTCTTACTTAATCTTAATAATGGGATTCTTATATTAGTAGAGTATTACACTAAGATGAAGCCTATGGGTCAACTTATGTGCATGTGAATTCTTTAAGAGAATGACTGAATCTTGTGTTAAATTGCATGTTGGTGAGTGATATTAGGTTACTCTCTTGGTGTAGGGGAACATGTTTAATGACAAATAGGAACTTCATATGATTTTCTTGGTTGGATAATGTGCATTAGTTTCCTAATTTTGGAGAGTCAATTCTTGAGGCTAAGAGGTTTCGAATGGTCATTTATTTGTTTAAGTAACATGTTTGTTACAAGCTTTGTTGCTCATATTTATTGTGTGGTTCTATATTGAGTACTCTTAACATCTTTCCCTATCATCCAATTTTTGTTTGTCCCTCCACGTGAGCTATTTGGATTTAGCAAATTGAAGGCTACATCATACTCCTCTAGTATGTCATGGTCTTCCTTGGGCACCTCTACTCTCTTGCACAACTTTATGACCAAGGAAGACAAGAAAAGATCCCTCGAAGAGCTCCACTATTATATAAATGTTGCCACTCGTCTATGATCTACATCCCCTCATTCATTTCTATCCCCGAGAGAGCATAGGCCTCTACCATCGATGGAAGGTTAAATTAGTAACAATTCTCAAAGGATCGATCCTCTGGTATGCCAAGTGAAACCATCTCTGGGACTTGACACTGGTATACATTATTTTGTTCTCTTAATCCTCTAATACAAGGGTATTTGCCATCTATTTTAGATCTGATTCAGTAATCTTGGCCTCAAAGGTGACATTGGAGGGGTTTAGCACCTCGATATGTCATTGATGGTGGCAACATCCAGTGAAATATTCTCCCCTTGAATTCATATGGTGGAGAGGGGTGTATGCCCGTCCACAGTCAAAAGTATGACATAGAACTCCCAAACTACATATAAGTTTTATGTAGGGATAACCTCTATTAGCATCCCCCAGCTAACAGTATATATCTGGTAGTAGAAATCATGGGCCTTGTCATCTACTTCCTTCATCACAAACCCTCCTCATAGAGGAAACCCCTATTTAGTTGCCCTTCCTTATAACATTTTTGGCAAGCAGAGTTGGGGAGCCTTTGGTTTGTTGGTTTATTGTCCATAATAGTAGATCTGTAAAAATTTCAATTATAGTGTTAAAAACTAATTTGGGATGCTACAGAAGGGAAAGGATTTCAAAAATAGTAAATCAAAAATCTGGGAGGGGCTTTTGCCCAGCGTAACTGCAAAAACATTGTTGCAGCAAAAAATCAACCATTGCAGCAACACCTTTGTACTCAATTAGACCCAACTCGCTCCCATGGTGGCATTTCAACTTTTCTTTGAATTTGTAATTTCTACGTATAGATCGGGCTTGGTAGCATATGTGTGAACTTTTATACGCTAAAATAGGGTTGATTAACATTAAATTTCTTTCCCAAATCATTGAAGAGGGTGACTCTTTATCTCCCATACCTTTCAAGCCCAAAATACCATAAACATCATCAATATTACGTATATAATATTATAAGAGCATTGAGAATGTAAGATAATCTAACATGCTTGTTAAATCATGCAAAAAAGCCTTAAAATTCAAATTCAAAATTGCACCAAGAAACCATTCAAAAATCCCTCTTTGTATCCTAATTTTTATGATTCTACCATGATAAATGCATAAATGAAATATTTGGAGTGAGAAATACCTTACTTGAGTAGGTGGAAAGAGGTTTGCTCGGGGGAAAGTTGAGAGAGTTTTAAGACTTTGAGAGTTGAAAGTGGGGAATGAAATATTTCCCCCTTTTAAAACAATTGAGCTCCACTACTGTTGCAGTTTTATCGCTGCAGTAGTGGGCTCCATAAAATTTCCTTTTATTTTATGTTTTTATGTGTTATGACATTTTGCAATGTCTGAGATATTTTAATGATCCACTATGTAAGATACTATCATTAATTTTATTTCTCAATTTATAATAAATGCATGTCAGGTTAAGAAGTTTAAGATCCCTAATGATTATTCTGGTTGGGTATGGTGATTGAAATTTTAATTAACCAGTATTAAGTGGGATATTATCGAATAATTAAAGAATAAAAGATCGTGCTTCTTTTAAAAAAACACTGTATACTATTGGACTCCAAGAATCATGCCAAAAACCTTCTTCCTCACTTCATAACTATTCAAGGATGAATAGTGGGTAAATTAGTATCTAATATAATGTACCAAATCATCGTTATGTTAAATAATATCTCAAAAAAAAATTCAACTAAGAAATCCTAGTTCCAAACACTGTCAGAATTATCTCGAGGGAAAAATTCATACCTCAAATCAAATTGGTCCGAGATTGGGAAAATTGAGCCAGGCCACTGACCTACAGATACAATGGTAGATCCATCATTTCCACTATAGCTACACTCCCATCACTTTGGGGGAAGTTAGGCGGTAGCCATCCAGGTGGTTAATTAAAAGCCTCATTCAACAAAAATCTCTTAGGTTGTCTCCATCCTTAAAAAATGCCCATAGTGAAACCTCTTTCTAAAATGTCGAGAATTAGAAGGCCAAGCTCCATTAAGGTAATTCCATAGGATTCATATGGAGTTTTTGACATTAGTAAAAGGCAAGGCACATATGGGAAATTCCTCGGTCTCCATTGTTGTGGAATTCAATTATGAGACAGGTTATGGTTTGATTATAGTAACTGGGGCTAGATGCATGTAATAACTATAATTATATAGGGAGATTCCATGCCTTAGTTCTTTGGACATGAAGTTAGGCTATATGGAATGATAACCTATCTAGGATAATGAATTTATGACTTGAATGATATGTTATTAAGCAATTTTGCTCCTTTAATTGTCCAACAATATGAGTATAATATGAGGTAGAGATAGGTTAGTGAGAGAGAGTGTATTTATGTTTTATAAAAAGGGTTAAGGCAATGATAAAAGTAATGAACATGAGTTAGGGCCAGTGTATACATTATGTGAGTTCATAGGAGTCTAATAAATCTTGGACTAAGAGTAAAGAGAATAAGTAACAAGTGCCTAGGTGTCATGATGAGTCGAGAGGAGTCGTAAGAACAGTGGGTATGTGTACAATTTTCATGGCTAGTGGATTATAATAGAACATGAGTTAGGGACAGTGTATACATTAGGTGAGTTCATAGGAGTCCAGTAAATCTTGCACTAAGAATAAAGAGAATGAGTAACAAGTGCCTAGTTATCATGAGGAGTCGTAAGAGCAGTGGGCGTGTATACTATGTTCATAGGTAGTGTATTATAGTGGAATGCGTATAGACATATTAGAGGGGAAGAAAAGTGACAAATGGGAATAGTATCAAGGATTGAGGTTGTTAGTAGAGGCATGTGTGATGGTTATGGGGTATGGTCGTTATTTTTGTTGAGTATGAGTTATTTGTTGTAATGTAGAATTGGTTTATTTTATGCTTATGTGTGAGTTAGATGTTGTGATTATCCTTTGGTCTTTACTTGTATAGATATGATATCTAGATTAGTTATGACACTGACGGTTCTAGGTGGATCAGGTGTCACGCTGACACTATTTTATGGATCAAGGGTCACACTCATTGTTATTAGACGGTGGTACTGGTACATATACTGAGCTCATCCCTTGCATGTCAAAATTGAGAGTCCTTGCTGACTTTAGTATGCGCGTACACCTTGCATGTGTCCATTCATAATTTAATTGCATATATTTATTGTGGTGCCTATGGTTGAACGAATATGTTGAAGTATAACTGATATATTTGTATATCGGTATATCTTTTGAGATAAAGCGTTATAACTAAACTTGTTTCATGTCATCTATTGAGGTTGTAAGATTGAGTGGTGAACTGTAGTGGTAATGTAACTTTGTTTGAATAATTATCTTAATCTCAATATGTGTAGTATATTTATGTTTTATAAGTAATGTATGGGGTGATTATGTCCATCCCTGGGAGTATACTAGGGAATCGATATAGTGGTCAACTTGATAATTTAGAGGTGGAGTAGTGAGTTATAATCATGTTTGGGCATAGATTCGTATGATGGTTGGCGAAGAAGTTAAGACAAGAGTTAGGGTGCTTAAAGAGGGGGATACATTGTCTAAGGACAAAGATAAGCAAAAATGTTAATGGCTGGTAGGTCATAGAGATGTTAAGGGCAGCATGTCAAAGACCAAAAAAGGGGGAATTAAAAGGTTTTGGATTTTCTGAACCTTAACTTGTGTCATGATTTCCACCCTATTTTTTATTATATTGATCTTATCTAACCCTGATCAACCAATAATAGCTACCAGTACATGTGGTTGTACTAATACTACACTTAATATATCTTCATTTTGGGGCAGAGCTCAGTTGCAGGTCAATTAGAGTTTCTATAGGTATGGCGTTGGTTACTCTTTAGTAGCTCTAGTCCTCTCACTCTTACATAGAAGTTGTGTCTCCGTTCATATTTCCCACTGCTTAGTGCTCTTACACCATTTTTGATTAGGCTCTAAAGAAAATACTTGTTTTGTTTCTACAATGTATTTAACTAACAATGTATTTGGATAAAAGATTTACTTTTCATTAAAATATTATTTCTTTCAAGATCATTTTGTTTAACTTCTGTACTTAATTTAATGGTTGGGTTGTAAGGGTTCTTCTATATAGGGTAGATGGGTAAGTGCCCACATGAATTATGAAGTGGGTGTTGACATCACAGTCCTTTTTTATCCTCTTCTCTATTCCAGGCGTATGTGATTTGATATTATAGATAAAGGTAAAGTAGAAACTGATATGCGGCAGAGGATGAACATGCATATTCGAGAATGGCCCCCATAGAACAATAGTGATGGTTCTTCATTTGAGACCATTGTTTAACTTGCACTTCTTTTAAATCTCTCTTAAGAGTTACATTAAAATTAGTATAATTAGCTGTTTAAAGTAGCAAACTTAGATTTTCTTTAACTTTGTTATCAGGATTTGTGTTTCTAGGTAATGAGTATGATAAAGTTGGTGCCAGAAAATGAAAGAAGAAAACAAAGGAGGATTTTGGTACCAGAATATATATATGAAGCTCAGGCGAGGGGCATATAGGATTTTAGGTTATGTATTTTAGTGTTATCTAGTGTCAGAACCCAATTTCTCAGGTCATGATGGCACCTACTTTAACCTACTAGTAGGTAACCCAAGCCATAGCTAGAATGAAAAGAAATGGGCTAACGGGTGGATGATCAAGGGGATACAAGAATGAACCAACAACAATATTAATATTAGAAAAAAAAAAGATAAAAATACATAATATATTGTACAAGCGAGTGAAGAGGACAAAATATAGAAAATAATCCCTCCCAAGACCATGTAAGGTAGAAGAGTGCATATGTACACAATTGTCTCGGAGATACAATACATTGTAACTAAAGTAGATGGATAAGGATTAGCTCTGGACTCTAGAAAGCTCACCCTGTCTCCTTATCAATAGCAAGTCTCAAGGATAATATCATCATCAATAGCTCATACTCATATTTGCATTAGGGAAAATATGCAGAAGCAAAGTATGAATAACAAAGAACCTAGCACTTTATAGGCATCGTCGAACGATTGAGTTCAAATACAGTAAAAGTAAAATATAAAGTGTGATAATGTTAGCTAAGTCTATAGTAAAAGGGATGGTAGAAATCCATCTATGCTAGGCAATTGCGATAAAGAAAATATATAACTTGACAATAAAATCAATGGACTAACTGCAACCTAACTGGGCCCCTATAAGCCTAGAAGGAATATACAAAAAGACAATTAATCCTACCAAGCCCCCATAAGCCCAATGGGTGCAAACAAGAGAAAATCTAAAAGAAGGAGCGTAATGACCATTATCTGAACCAGTTTAAAGTAATATTCCCAATCCAAGATCCTTAGTGAAAATATATATATATATATATATATGTACCAAACTTGAACTGGAACTAGTGGATAATAACAAGAGGCTAGACCCGGGCTTAAATTTGAAATACTGGATAGTCCAAGCAGTCAAATAATCCATATACAATGAACCCCCATTACCAAAACTAAGTACAACTGCCAGAACTCCCAGTGATAACTATATTCAATTCCAAAATAACCAAACTATAGTCATAAACGGATGCCGAACTTGAACCAAAACATACAAGTAACCAATCGTATTAGCAATAGATGATTCAATAAGGAGTGAACCATGACCATAAGAAAATACCATACTTGTTCTAGGAATCATGATAGTAACAATAGAGAATAGATCGAACTTGAACCAAAACTTAAACATATATATATACATATATATAGACATATATATATATATACATATATATAAGTACCTAAGAATATATTAACTACAGAAATTCAAGGTTTTCAACCTATACTTAGTACATTAGATCACTAAGTAAAATCTCTAGTTACTAAACCTACTAAGGCCCGACGAGTTCACTTCCTATGTCAAGGTAGACCGGGCAAAGGTCAAGTACTATCCTATCCAGTGTTGTATTAAAGTATAGAAGGAGGGTGTGGTGATACACCAAGTGTTTAAGGGGCTGAATAGTCTTACTTCCCGTCAAATGTTTAGCTACTATTTTACAAGGATTACATTGTGATTAGTTGCTAATATTAGCTCCATTATGTGCTTATATTGTAGATTAACACCTTAAAGGAAAGAAGGCTAATTTATTGTAATAATCAGGTTGCACAATGAGGTATGTAAGGTTATTCTAGTTCATATTCTTTGGCATGGTGTCATATACTCATGTACCAATAAAGTGAGCTTCGTAGGTGATCTTTCATGTTAAAAGATACATTGTGATGGTGTACCAACCCCACTATAGTTAATCGACCTTTTATTTACTGCCCATGGTCTAAAAGTGGATCAAAGTGTCACATGTTTCTTTTATATGAGTCAATAAGATCCAAGATTATACAAGTTAAGAGTGTCACATGCTAGATTAAAATCTATCCAAAATTTCTTTAATTGGTCGTATACTTCTTTTGGCTACACAGGTTTTTTTTTTTAATATCATTCCAATCGTGTTTGGGCATAAGGTGACCTTCTGGAGTCTTTACCTATTTAGTATAAAGTTTATATGTCCTTATGTGGGATATACATTTGTTCCTAATTAGAATCTGCCCACGTGCTTCAATAGTACCCATTCTCATGTACCCTTCTATTTGTTATTACCTAGTAAGTATTTATTGTACAGTCCAAACCTCTTTAGTTGAGGAGTTACGTATCTCAACTTGGTATGCACATATTCCACCATTTGAAACAACTAAATTTATACACTTAAATCTACTCCAATTGCTATATGCTAGGTAAGATCACTAGAATCTACCACAACCCATACATGTTATGTTATGTCACTTGCTTACTAGTTATACACCTTACTAGCTTATTTGTTGCATGTCATCATCTCCCTGCTTGTCACATGACTTCTTGGCTCATTAGTTAATATATTTTATGTCCAGTGAGGCTTATGGTGTCATATAAGTTCCAAAGTATTACCCTTATTTCCTATATCATTGTTGTTGTCTCGATCATATGTCTTCTTCTATTGGTTCATGGCTCTAAAGCTCAATAATGTTATGACCAGCAAAATAACAATCTAAAAGATTAAAAAAGTTATGTAAAGTAAATATACTTATGTGTGAGTGGTAGCTCAGGGAAGAGAGCCTAGCATGGGCCGCTCTTAATTTATTGATTTATGGGTGGTATCCCAGGGGTAAAAGGAACACCTAGTATGGGTCGATCCCATTATCGGGTGGTATCCCATGGGTGAAAGAAACACCTAGAGTGGGTCGATCCCATTATCGAATGGTATCCCATGGGTGAAAGAAAAGCCTAGCATGAGTCAATCCCGATTTGTGTATTGATGAGGAATGTATCCCAGGGGTATAATACCTAGCATGGGCCATCCTCTTTTACCATTGATCAGCTGGACATATGTATCACAACGCTTATAAAGATTATAAAGCAAAGAAGAGTAAAGTAAAGAAAAACATGTAATGTACAGTCTTCCACAAGTGTAAGTAAAGGTGGTTGTTCATCCTTATCTACAAGTTTATATATATTGACCCCTAGTTTCATTGATTTTTTATTTCACTTTATGGTTATCTCATGCCTTACATATTCAGTACATTACTTCGTACTGACATCCCTCACGGGGGACCAGCATTCTATGTTGCAGGCACAGTTTTTTAACGAGTAGATCTCCCCAATAGAACACAGGATACTCAGCGTCTATTGGTGAGCTCCAAGTTGATTCGGGGCCTTTCCAAGTCTTTAGTATATATATTTTGATAGTTTTACAGTCATAGATTCCATTAGAGGCTTTGTAGACATTGTAAAGCAGTCATATGTATTCATAGATTCACATGTCATCTGTACCAGTTTGGCTAATTGGTTGGTGTTGTATATATAACATTTTATCAGCGATTCCATTTGTTTAATGGTTCATTTTCTCATCTAGTTTATTTTTATAGTATGTGTTCCTATAGTTGTTGTCCACCTCATCTAGTATTGGGGTGTGACATAGGCCCTTTTAGAATTTAGTCTACCTTTTAGAATTTAGTCTACTTTTAACCTAAATGACTTTCCCAATGTGAAATAGTATCCCTTGATCCCCTTTTTTAGCCTTATAGCCTATTTCTTTACTTTTACTTTTCACCTTCCCATTTGTTTTGCTATGAACCTATTTTGGTCCAAGTCCTCCTTGGACATTGTGCACCTCAACTCAGGCAAATTACCTAAGTTTAGGGTGGCTATCATAGTGGTGCGTGACATAGAGTTGGTGTGAAGAAGGGTAAAAATAAGAGAAAAATTAGTAAGAATGGTGTGATAGGAAAAGAAAAGAAAAATGTATGAAGTAAAAGAAGAAGAAAAAAGAATAAAATAAACCACACCCAACCTGAATGTGCATAAAAAAATAAAAGGGAGAAAGAGTGGAATAAAAGAAAATTGATTAAAGTATGGACCCCAAAGTTAGTGTAGTGCTAAGGAGGCTTAGTCACTTGATATATCCATATGTACCATACCATCCCCTAAGCCTACATTATAAGTCGAATAAAGTCTTATAGTGATCCTAACTTGATTGTCTGAAAACTAAGGTAAAGAAAATAAGGGCAAGCCTATGGTATTTGGTAAATATTGGTTAAACTTCTCTTTTGAGTGTGAGTGTTCATTGACCATCCCCGCCTTGACATGCTTATTTCATATGAGTAAGTGGGACTTTTTTTATTGTGAGGGCACATGGGTTGCATTACTTGTTGCTTACTTATTTGGTAGTGTAACTTGTATACATGCATGGTTTTCTGTTGCTAATGTAATTTCCAAATCTTGATCACATTATGTCATATTGTTGTGCTTCATGATTATACACAGTGGGTTTTACTTATTTATATAGGAGGGAGGTAATGTGTTTGAACTTTAAGTAATGACTAACTGCCTTATATAGCTTAGATTCTCCTTATTAAGCGATGTCTGTTGTATTATTTTATTTTGTTGCCTGAGGATATGGAAACATCATAAATTGAGGATGCTGATGCGCTATAAAAATATAGCATTTTTGACGCTTAAAACGATGAAAATATGCAAGTTTCTTAGGTTGTTTTGTTAGATATGATGTGTTTTGCGTATGTTTTGCAGAAAACTAGTTTTTGGATGATAAATTAAAGAAACATATGAAAAGTGAAGTTTTTGGATACATACTTGTAACGATCTGAGACTATCCCCAAGTCATCACACGGTGCTTAGGGCCACATGTGATCCCAAGCTAACCCTTCCACTGGCATAACTCATAAGCAACTGAATAAAGTACATAAATCTGAATGGAATAAGTGGAAGATAACTCTTTTCTGAATCGGATCAATACAAAACTAGATTAAAATGATTACAACTCTACTTTTACAACCAAAACATGAATCAAATACATTAACTCCATTAACTGTCTATGAAACCTCTACTAGTATTGACTATAGGTAGTCGGTACATGACCCCCAGCTATCCCGTATCAATACGACTGAATAAATAAAATAAAATACTGCTTAAACTATATGACTGACTTGAGCCCTTGAATCAAAAGGACTCATCACCTGCTGACTGGAAGCTGCAAACTGTCTGAATATGGTATGCATACTACAACTCGTACCTATATTATGAGACAATGTAGCACATAGACATATATGAGGATCAATACTTTTGGAATGTACTAAGCATGTAGGGGTGAATGTATAAGTAAAACAATATCTCAATGTTCGTATAAACTTGTAAAATAGTGCATGCTAAGTATAAATGACTCACATTGGTTGGAATAATTGAAAGCTGAAATCATAAATCATGAATGATAAAACATACCGTATAAATCTTGTTAGTCATAACACTTAGTTCTAAAAGTTGTACTTGCATTCTATCTTCAAATTATGCTATCTAAGTGTAGAATGGACTCACGTTTATGTTTGAAATCTAAAAGCTAATATATGTAACTGATGCTTCATAAAAGCAATATCTGAATAAAATTTGTGAGCCTTTACACTTAGTTTCTAAAAGTTTTTCTGTTATTCTTTACTCTTTTCTGTAAACTATAGGAAAATACTTTTAAAAACTATTCTGTAAAGCTTTTCTGTTAGGGAGGTTCTTCTAACCGACATAAATCATGTGAGCTATCATGGAGTCCAATGTCTCGTTCCCCTAAGGGGAAAACCTCACGTTAAGGAGAGGTGTCATACTCTTGCCAAAGAGTATAACCTGAGCTAAGTGATCACATCTGTAACTGTCATCCATATAGAAATAGGAATACTGAATATGTACCTACGTTGGCTCGTAGTTTTAGGAAAGTAGGATGCGCTAAACCCACACTTCCCGCTCGGTGCTAAATACTACTCCCTTTAATCTATATGATCATTCTGTAGGAAAATCCACTTTAAAAAATCATAATGTTTCATACTGAAAGCTAACTGTGCATCTATTTATTCAAAACTGAATTTAAGTTGTAAAGTGGATTCCATATCTTATCTAAAGATCAAATCTTTATTCAAAGCTATCTATAAACATATCATGGGATGCTTAAAAGCATAATTATTCTTGAAATATCAACATACAACTAGGGACTAATAACCCATACTTCAAATTCATGTCAAAACATCATAATATTCAGGCTTAATGATGTAAATATTGGTAATTCAATTCAAAATCTAAAAATTTCTATAATACGCAATAAAAATACTAAAGAAAACATGCAATTCAACATCAATAATACTTGAAATCTCATAATCTTCAATTGGTGATAAATGGGTATAAACCCCAAACTGAAATTCATGTAATTTCATATAAAAATCTACTTTAAATCAAATTTTGGGCACAAGGATGAAACAATTATCCTTGTTGAAAAATCCCACATACCTTAATAGGTTTGATTTGATGTAGAGAACTTGACTTGGAAACCTTGGGAATGTTCTTGAAAGTTTTTCTTGGAATTCTTGAACTTAAGAACTTAAATTCTTATTTATCTTGAAGATATTGTAATGGAGTTTTGAATTTCTTAGATGGAGGAACCTTAATTTCTTCATTGTCTTGAAGAAAATTGGATGAAGTTCTTGGTGTTCTTGAGGGGGATAGGGTTTTCTTGAAGAGAAAAAGATGATTAAGAATGTGTATAATGCTTTTGGGGGCTGAAATTAAGTGTTATGGGCGGATTTGGGTGAGGGAAAGTGACCAAAGTGCCCCTAGACCCTTTAGAAACTGAATTAACATGTGAAATAGGTCCGTAATGCGCTGGCCGAAATGTTACGTTGCTAACGCATTGGCTTACTGCGTCACACAAAAAATGCTATAACTTTTCGCTCGGGTATCGAATTAAGGAAAATTGGTATCGTTGGAAAGATAATTCAATTATCTACAATTTGGTGGGTCTTGAGCTGCAAAATTTTACGTATATAAAAAGTTATACATATTTAAAGTAGACCTTTGTAGAATTGAATACCAAACTTTGGATGAATCAAAGGTTGTTAGCTCAACTTTGTTCTAAGTGATTCTTATGAACATTTTTCACCTCTAAAGCACATAAAAAAATAAGGATAAAGATCATGAAACTTATATTCATATGGAAACCATTTGAATTAAAGCTTAGACGTGTAGGAACGACGGTTAGAATTCTAGCACAAAAATGCGGGGTGTTACAATACTGAGGCTATTTTGGGCATATGAGCCACTTACTAGGCATATGTGACCAAACATAGTGTAGAGATCAAAATTCCAGAGGCTCAGAAGAAGAAAAAAAAGACCCTGTAATATCCTATGTCCACATACGGTCCGTATGTGACCCAGGATAGTACAGAGTTTGAAAGTCCAAAGAGTTGCAGGATTTGTACTTGAGTTCTAGTACTTACCCATGTCCACATACGATCCATATGTGGCCTAAGTAAGTGGTCACCGACCTTGTTTTTCCTTTATTATTTAGGATTTGATATTTAGGGTTTCCTTATGTATTATATATATATTTTTGACATTTTGTAGTGAGGTTCCTCACTCTTATCTCTTACAACTTATATTTTGATTCTCAGATTTGAATTTAATCTTGGGATTGATTTTGTATTAATTTTGATTGATAATTTAGTTGCAGACTTTGTGTTTTATTCAATTATTCTTGTAATATTGCTTCATGTTATTCAATATGAATTCTGTTGATCATTTCACAAGTATAAGGAGTTAAAAACCATAGCTAGGATTGGGGAACCTGGATAAGTGACGAAGTAGGGGAAATATTCAATCCTCCTGCTAAGTGTAGTTGCATGCATTATGTTTTCCTTCAAGTATATTTCTTTTTGAATGGTTGCAAACGTCAAGATCCATCCTGTATTTACTACAAACCTAAGAGGGAAGAAGATATTGGGAAAAAAATCACAATAGTGATTTGGGGTGAACTACTGAAATAAGCTTTCTTGTATTACCTTCTTAAGATGGTTAACTTACATCTAATCAACTTAAGACCGAGAGGAGATAGTTGAAACTGGGGTCCAAGAAAAGGGTTAGTAAAGCGACACTCTGAGACTGAGAGAAGATGAGTGAAATTCAGCAAAGTATGCTAAGAGTCAGTTGGTGATACCTATTTTACCAGAGTTGACATACATAGTAGTTGAATAGTTGGGTTGAATACGAGAATCCTACTGAGTTAGAAGCCAGGGAAAATACCATCCTAATGTTCGTCCATGACTGATTACAACTAAAGTTGATATTTGCTACTTGTTCAACATTGTCACTTCAAACCCCTCATTTAATTTTTGTTTATCCCATAGAGTTCAACAAACCAGAGATATACATTTAAGTTTTCCCCGTAGGTTTGACCCTAACCTAGTTGGGTTATTATACTTGACGTGGCTGCTTTATCCTTAATTAGAGTTGTAGTTTGTGTTGATCAGGTATGTAACCCCATAAAATGAGAACTACTTTGCCATTCAAGATATTTCGACAATGGGGAAGGCTAGAGGAACCATGGAAATCAATTAACCACTCACGAAAGTTCTTATGGGTTTGATGTCTCAATAGGCACATAACCCTGTTAAAACACTCATCTTTGATGGAGATCTTCTATCATAGGAAAAGATGCCCATATGGTACATAAATGGATTATGAATCCCCAAGAAAGACTTTCTATCATAGGGAAAGATGCCAATATTCTCATTCAATCTTTGTTTATCATCTACACCAAGCATTCAGTTGGGTATATAGAAATCACCATATCACATTAGGTTAGCATGGTCAAATGAAAGAATTATCCAAGAACATGGGTTATGGCTAAACTCACTTTCCCCAAAAGTGTCATTTTCACCATTAAGTTTACCCTCTACATAACCATTGACAAGTACATAAGCAAAGAGAGAGTAGAGAAACGTATCATGCAAATTATCTTCAACGACAATTTTCTCATGCATATACTCATCAATAGATTCAAGATTATCACCATGAGTATTCTCATAAATTGAGGCATACAAAGAAGAACGGACAATTTCCAAACAAGTATCACCTTTTCTTTGAAGGGGTAAATGCTCAAGTAGACACAAACTACTGTTAACATCAATGGAGTAATTACTCAAATCATCACAAGAATCAAGAAATTCATCCTCATAATTATCAAACAAGGATAGGGTATCGTATAAAGGATCATAACCACAATCATTTTCATAGGAACAATCACTAATTGGCTTTCTTAAACATTCAAGTAAATCAAAGTTATCATCTCTCAATTAATCATTTATTTCCAAAACTCCACATTTCTTTCCCTTAAGAGTACTCCCATATTCAAAGAAGAGATTTCCATCCTTAGGCAAAATATTATCACACCATAGTGGTTTTTCATATGGTATATATCCCTCAAGATGAGCTACATCATAAATTCTATCCACACAACTAGGTAATACACTAGGAGTGATTTCATCATCTTCAAACATGATATTTTATTAAAGAGATAAGGATCTATCTATAAAGAAGATTTAGAACTTGCAAGTTAACTCTAAAAGACTACTATCAAGTGTCAAGGATGTTTCAAACACATGATTATCCCTATGAGCCAAACAAGCAATAGGAGCCTCACTTTTGGTTCTTTTTATCCTTTCCCTTTCAAGGGTCATGGATAAGTGCTACTCCTTTTTTGACAAAATATATGCTCAAATCCATGTCGTGAGCATGGGTATCTAACCCTTCAAGGAATTTTGTATTAATTTCTATCAAGATTTAGAAAATATCCCAGTGTATTCTTTGGATGAACATCTACATTATTGAAGTTTCACTAAGCCTATCTTTATAGTTTAGTCTCGCATTTCTCCATTAATTGATGAAGTCAATGACTGGATCATCCTTTCATTAATGAGTATTTGTGAGCTCTACAATTCTCATTGTACGCCTCATGCTATAAAAGCGACTCAGAAACTCATGATCTAGTTTCTCTAAGACATCAATGGAATTAGGCTCAAGGTCTATGTACCAATCAAAGAAACAGATAAATTATTTGACAAAATAGTCACCCTAGGTTCCAGCATTATTACATGTCTCAACAAAGTGTGCAACATGTTTTGTTAGATTTTTTTTGCCCTCAAATTTTTGAAATCTTAGGGGTTGATAGCTGACAAGTAAGCTATCAATCTTTGGAGTGTAGGGTGTGGCGTATGTCAGGAAAAACTTGGTGGCAACATCGTACTTGTCTTTGAGGGTCCCTTCAATGAAATCTTTCAATTTATCTTTCAAAAGATATTTGTAACTCTTTAATAGGTGGTGATTATTTTATAGGATGTTCTATCTCATGAAATTCTGGAGCTTTTCCAAGTGCATGGCTAAAATCCCCATCTATTAAGTTGTCCATCCTATTCAGTAACTTATTAATTAAAATATATTAATTTTGCATATATTTGGTCAGACCATCAATTTTCTTTGCCAGATTTGCAAGCTGCTCTTTCATAGATAGGACATCAATTACTATTGTTTGCATGATTATTAGAGACATAAAGGAGTAACATGCATTATTGCATAAGTTGATCTTTGAAGTGCTCAGCTTAAGTGGTGTACATGGCTATGATAAATTGGTTGAACGAACATTGTTCTTTGTGATAGAGTTTTGTCTAACCACAAAGCTCAAGTACCGATAAAGTCCTCTTAATTGTCTCTGCCACATTGTTTTCTTCTTCTAGAACACTTGCATGGGACCTCGCTCCTTTTAGGATTGAAGATGCAAAAGTTAGAGTTGGTCTAGACGAAAATTAATGTGTTTGTTGTCCTAACATGTTGGTTGTTCTCCTAGTGACAACTCCAAACCTTCTAAAAGTAACATTAAGGATGATTTCTACTTCAACATAGAGTTTGGTATCAGAAGCCTTGGAGGCAGTCGATTGAGAGTTGATCTTCTTAGAAGTCATTTCAATGTTCTTGGACTTTGATCTTGGAAAAATTGAGATGAGAGGTAGAGATTGTCCCATTGGGTGTGTCAATTTCATTTGCAACAAAATTTAGTTTACGCAAAATAAACTTCAACCACAAACAAAAATATGCCAAAATAAGAACTTTTATTGATAAACAGGTGGGAACAAATTTGTTCCTGCCTTAATTATTCTCTCTTGATTTTCTCTATCTTTCAAAGATTGTTCGTAGCGTATTTCTCAAATGTAGAAAGATTTGAATTTAATCTCCATGATTATTTTCATTTTTTAGATCTCATATTTGATTATCAATAAGAGAGAACTTTGATATTTTTTTGTGAATATTCCATGAGTTTATAAAATTTGGAGATGGTTGATCTCTTTATTAATATCTCATGTATTTATAGGATATTTGAGATCTCTCTTTTAGAGAATAATTGTCCCTTTATATAGGCCAATTTTTGTAGACACTAAAATTTGAGTCAGAAAAATAATTATCGATGCAAAAAAATATTTCAATAATTATTTTATTGATTTTAATATGTGAGTGTTACAATCTCTATGAATCATCTAATTTGCTTTCTAAAATATAAATTCAGGGGCTTAGAGATTTATATTAAATTTGAACTTGATCTGTGAATCTGATGAATTTGAGCTTGACTTATGAATTTGGATTCAAGGGCCTTTGATCTTGATCGTGAATTATCGTATTGATCTTGAGTCGTATATGAACTTGAATGTTTGATTTGTAGTTTGTAGAGAGATTTATTTCATTTGATCCACGAGCTCTCTTTTATTTTTTGTTATAATTATTGTTCCCTTCTTTGATTTATGAGACCCCTATGTATAGTTGTGGAACAAAAAAGTCATGGCAAGCACAAACTCTTTCCAACCAATCAGATTTGTGTAACAAGGCGACATTTGAGTGGTCACAACATATCACTGGTATATGTGGCACATTTCTATTGGATTTTCATTTCACTTATAATGCTGCATCATTTTTGATACGTGGAATGATCCTATTGGACCTCAACTTACCTTGACATGCTGCGTCATTCAATACGGGGCACAAATTGGGTCTCCAGAATAAGATGTCATCTTGGGTTTTGCAAATATGGACTCATTATTGTAGATTAAATCAATAGACTAATTCAATAAAAATTGAGCTTTAATTAAATTCATATTTATTTGAACTTAAAAAATTAATTTAATTGCATTAATCTGCAATATTTATTTGAACTAATATAATTAACATTTATATGATGATGGAGCGAATTTAATTAGATTGTTTAAAATTAATATTAGAATTAAGAAATACAAATGTCAGGAATAAATTACAAAGAAATAAATGAAGAAAAAGTTGGATTGACTCTTTTGACCCATTTGCTGCCTGTTCTAATTTAATGGGCTCTAGTTCATTACATGGGATGACCCCACAATAGGTGATTTTGCTTTTTTGTCCTTCGTAAGAAAAGTATTCAAAGACTAGTTTTCCTCCTTCTTTATGTATATAACAAGTATTTTTTTACTCCTCTACATCTCAAATATTTTTATATTTTTTATGTTCATTTGTCTTTGAACTTCTATGTTATAATAGGATATAGCACAAGATAAAGGTATGTAGTCAGCACTATATGATGTACTGAGTATGTGAGACATCAAAATCATGTATAAAATATAAATATCATGTAGTATAACTGAAATCATAGTGTAATATGTACGTAAGGTAAAAAAAAATAGAAATGGATGTACAATGACCCACAAAATTCATAATACACGCTAGAAAATAGATGTAGTGAATCATAAACTAGTCATGTCTGAGCTAAAATCTTTATTAAACTTAAATCATTTTCGGGGGGTTTCTTTTGACTGGCATAAAACATGTGACCCAATGTGGAGTCCAACTTCTGGCCCACATCCGGATGATTATTCTATACCTTTCTATTAGTATAGAACTTAAACAGGAAATAACATGTCATAGACCCAAATATAGGTGACTTTAGATATTTGATCCCAATAAGAAATGTCTTTGAAGAATAACCTTCCTTACTTTTTAATATAGTACAAGTACCATTTTGCCCCTCTACACCTCAAATATATTTTTAAACTTTTCATACTCATTTATTTCTCAAATTTTATTTATTATTATTTTTACTTTTTTATTTTTTCCCTTTTATTATTCTACTTTTTTTTTCACTTTTTTATTTTTTCCTTTAAATTTATTATTCTATCTTTTATTATTTTCACTTTTTATTTTTTTCTTTAATTTTATTTTCATGTTTTAATTTATTTTTCTCAACCTTTACTTTTTTCTTTTCTTTTTTCTCAACCATTATCTGTTTCTTCATTTTTTTCTTTTTTTAAATTTATTTGTCTTTAACCTTTATTTTGGATTTTTATTAATTATCTTTATTTTCAGATTTTTCTGAAATACTATTTCTCGTTGTTCATCTTTTTTTCTCATTTTCTCAAATACTCTTTCTCTTGCTCCTTTTACTCTTCATTGCACTTCTCTCAAATCTTTAAACTCAATAAACAGAAAAAATGGGTGTTGTTTCTGATGAAGAAATAAAGCGTTTCTCAGTGGATGTTGCTTCCAATTCTTCAGGACTTTTTCCTTCAAATTTAATTGACATCATTGTTGATGTAAGTTTCTACTAAATTCACTTTATCATTTACATGTATTTTACATCAATGTCTATTTGTTTACTAAACAATGACAACTTCACTTTTATCTATTTTACCAATGAAGAATTCTCTATCAGTCTATCTTCCTTTATATATGTTTATTGGAAGCTAATTTTTGCCTCTAGAGCAAGAATTATAGCGGGCCTATCAAATCATTACAGAATAAAGTAGTGTCGAGTCTTATCTATTGGGGCTAGTTGTTTCTTTATGGGATAAGTCTTGCCTCTAGGGCAAGAGTTATTGAGCATCTGTTTAATTAATAGACAATATGGAAGGACCATTCTTTCCCATGAGACATTACTTGTTTCTATAGGGGCTCAGTCTTTGCGTCTATGTCAAGATTTATAGATCATCTACTAACTTAGTAATATTATCTACAAGTGATGAGTATTGAAGACACATATGCCAATAATTTTCTTTTTCGATTAAGTTTGTTTAACACTTTAATGAAACTACTTTGTTCAAATCTTTTGAACTAAAATGACTTAAGAATTAGCTTACAATGAGGTACAATTAGTACTACTTTTTAGATAAGCTTCAAAGTGTCTGTGTTAGGCCAGTGACAACTTGTTTACCTATTTTGTGCATGTTTTTATGTGTGTCCCAAATACTATGCTGGAAAAGGTGTTAGTGTGTTACTTTAGTTATTTTGTTATTTTTAATTTTGGTCAGAAATCATCTCTACAAGATTCTTGCTTGGCTATTTGTGTTTTTTGGTCGTTTCCTCCAGCCAATGTTCTTATAAGACTCTAGCTTCATGTTATTTACATTAACAATGAGATAAGTAGTTGGACTGGTTCCACTTATTAGTTAATTTACATATAATAAGCACTTAATATTAGGTTGTCGATTTGTCACTTTATGATTATTTCTTCGCTTTTAGGAGAGAGCTGGCTTTGTGCATAGTTTCTCCAACTTACCCTCAATAGCTCAACTTTGTCTCCAGCGCTTGCTGAAGTCATTGGATCCTGGTAATAGGTTAAACTCGCACACACCTTAACTAATATTCCATATCTGTAGGGTACCTACCAACAACAAGTACCGGATAACTCTATCCACCAAGGCTAGAATAGATAGGAAAAAATTACCTAGTATTTTTGTCTTTGATGGATTTTGGACATGAGAACTCCTCGTTCTCAAATACTTCATTGACCACTTGACCAATGTCTCACACCCTTACTCTTAGGTGCAACAAGGAAATTGTTGCTCTTGTAATTATTATTCTTTTGATATTTGTGTTTGAATAACTCAAAAATGCCACAGGTTGATAGTCCATGTAATACAATAACTCTCGAAGGAGTGTGCTTAGTTTGGTCTACAGACTTGAATCTGGAGTACGTCTAGCTTTAGAAGGCTAAAAATAGAACATTTAGGTGTTCACCGTGTTATCGTTAAAATCTTTTCACAAGGAAATTTTATGGTTTTATTGAGTGTATTAAATATGTTTTTCTAATGGTTTAATTTATGTTCAGCGGTTGATTAGTTGAACTATGTTGAATTGCTTCTATGAATGACACCATGTAAGGCTTTATTTACATTGCGTAAGCGTGAAGAACTAGAAAAGTGAATAAAGAAGTTAGGACCTCCTTTTAGTAGAAGAAGTTGATTTTGTTCATTTGTGTGTGAAGAAAAACGAATAAAGAAAGGAACACCATGAATTGTTGCTTGTACTTATCTATAACTTTACAGTACCTGTACTAAGAAATAAAAAGTGGAATCACTGGAAACTTATTGAGTTAAGGTCTTCATTTTCAAAAAGAGTGAGAAGATCATGTAATTGGCCAACTATTTATATTTAATGTACATATTTATGATTTTTGGTCCTTTTCTCCGCCATTGTGCTTATAAGTCTCCATCTTCATGTCCTTTACATTGTCAATGTGCTAACTAGTTGGATTGGTTCCATTTATTACTTAATTTACATACATATAATAAGCACTTAATAGTAGGTTATTGATTTGCCACTTTATGATTATTGCTTAGCTTTTAGGAGAGAGTTGGCTTTGTGCGCATCTTCTCCAGCTTACCCTTAATGGTTCAACTTGTTCTCCAGCGCTTTATGAAGTAGGCAGGAAAGTTGGGCACTTAATAATGGCTCATAGACTTGTTTCTAGTCTTGTATCTAGGGCAAGAGTTATAGATCATCTGCCAAATCAGTTGTGTCAACTCTGGCCCATGGGTCACAACTTGTTCCTTTGTGATCTGAAAGTCTTGCCTATTGGGCAAGAGCTATAGATCATTTACTAATCAATAAAGACTATGCTAAAGTCAAATCTTGCCCATGGGGCATAACTTTTATCTGGGTGGACTTTTTGTCACTTTGTTTTCCTTTAATATTGAATATATATCTTTATTATTTTATTGTTCAAATCATAATTCTATGTTGAGTTTCTAACTTACTTTAGTAATGTTTCTTTTTCTTTTGCAATTTTTATGCAGAGAGTGACATCTTCTATTAAGACTCATCTTGATAATTCTTTAGATGGGATCATAAACCATATTAAAGTAAATTTCACATTAGATTTATTACTCAATAGAAACAACATAATTATATCAATAATTGTGTTGATTATGTTGTTTACATTATTAATTTTTTTTATATAGTCTCTAGAATCCAAGTGTGATTCTATTGTGGAGCTTTTTCAGGGATTACATAAATCATGTGATGGACGAGGAGTTGGCATTGCAAATTTCAAGGGGGTGAATGAAATGCAGGAACAAAATGTGTCTATTCTTGAAGATGAAGTCAAGTTTGAAATCAGTTCCCAGATTTGTGCCAAGCTTCAAAGCAGAGAAATTGAACTTTCAACACCTCTTGATGACTTGCTTTCTAGGAAAACAAAGAGGTGTGAAGTATCAGATAAAGATTATGCTCCTGGTTTTACTCTAATAACTCCAACGCCACCCGATGTTTCTGATCATATTTCTATAAAAGAAGAATTTTGTACTACTAAAGACGTGAAAAATTTCTAAGAGGATTTAAGTTTGTCTTTTGTTTCTTTATGATGTTTAAAGATAGTCACTCAAGTTGTAATTGACAGTGTTTACTTTCAACTAATTTGCCATAGTTTTTGCTTATCCTTTGTAAATTATTGCATTATTTTTTCTTGTTTTATTTTTCTTATTAGTTTACTACTTGCTCTTTCAACTTTTTAATATCAAATTTTTTATCTTGATCTTTTTACCTATGATTTTATTTTTGTCAAATTATATAAAGGTCATGATATATTCTCTTTTTTGAGTTATCAACTTATGTTAGAGTATCTCATAAGTTAGACATAGTGAAATGGTGTAAATTGTTTCACATACATTAAGTTTTTTAAAAGTTCCTAAGATACATTTTGCCTCTAAGGAAAGAACTACATATATTTCAATTAGTTAGACATAGTGAAATAGTATAATTGTTGTCCTTAATTACCAAAAAAAAAAAATTGTTTTCCTTAAAATATTCGTTAATTTTTTCAAAGCTCTTGACCTATGTTTTGTCTATAAGGTAACCATTACTACATGTTATATCTATGGGTCTCAACTTGTTCCTTTAAAATTCCTTGGCTAAGTCTTCTCAACATGATTCATAGAGTATCTCATAAGTTAGACATTGTAAAATTATGTAAATTATTGTCCATGAGGCATGCATTAATTTTTAAAAAAGTTTGAGCTACATTTCCCCCCTAAGGCAATAGTTATATAATACATAATAAGTTAGATTTTGTGAAATAGCATAAATCATTGCCCATTAAGTATTTTTTTTAGTTTTTATAAGCCTTGTGTTATGTTTTGTAAGTAAGACAACAATTACTATACATCATGCGTCTAAGTCGAGAACTGTATAATAATCAATTACTTAAACTTTGTGAAATACACTAATTTTTTAAAAATCATTCGACTATGTCTGGTGTAAACTCTTGTCCATGAGTAATTACTCGTTCTTTTGAAGTCCTCGGGCTAATGTATTGCCTTTAGGGAAAGAGTTATATATCATCTGTCAAATTAGTACAAACTATACTAGTGTCAAATCTTGCCCATAGGGCATAGGACAATCACTCCAATGTCCATCTCGACCACTACATAAGAAGCACTTATACTCTCTATAGGATTGAGATGGTGAATTCATCTCTCTCCGGGGAGCAGTCACAATCTCTCATGAAATGTGGTACGTCGTAATATGGACATGTATCGTCAAGATAGGAATTCCAACTATCAACATCATATTTATCGAAAGATGTCATAGAGAAAAGTAAAATAAAATAAAATTAAAAGCTACCGACAAAAGAAAATCACAAAAAAATATATACAAACTTGAATTCAAGCAAGTAACTGAAATTCCAAACTAGCTTAATACACCAAATTATTCCCCGACAACGGCACTGTTTTTGATAACACTCAACTTACACGTCAATTTGAGTGCAAAACGATCGTCGTCAATATATTTACTCAACTTAGGAGTCGAGGTCGAATCTACTAGGAACAATGTCAATGGCGATCAAATTAATTTCAAATGATAGATACAAGTTAAATTCAAATAAATGGTACAAAAAAATATAAAATGGGGGAGATAGGTTCCTACACTAATGTTTCTTTTTATTTTTTTCTAGTATAAATTTGAGGCTACGAATAATTAGATTTTAAATGATTGTGCATGAATCTCGGGGTTATGCATTACTAAGGGAGTGACATGTAGGAGTTAGTCATCAACATCAACTTAGTAAATCAAATATAGGTAGGCTTGGTTATAGATTTTGATGCTAGTCTTTCGACAAAACACAAAACTTTCACTCAATGATCCTTTCGAATACTTAATAGGTGTGTTGGACAATTGGTAACAACAACCTCAATCTAGGCATCCCTAGTTCTAGGATGATACCCATGGCATAGTCAAACTCAAATTCACCCTTATGTCTCAGATAGTGAAAATTTATCAAACTACACACATATTGTCTATCATTGCTTTAGTATCTACATCCCTCTTTCGAGAATGATATGGATTCGTACACTTCACCCAAAACCCTTCTTTTGAAGATAGATTTGAACTTTCTGGAGCTTTGAGCTTTCACTCATCAAAACCATGTAGGTATTTGGGGCTTTCACCCATCAAATCCCCATCAAAATAGCATAGCAATGATAAAGCCCATAAACATTAACTACTAAATAGATGCTAACAATAACAACCCACACACACTTAAACCCATATTAACACATAACTCCAAGAGGGAGATTTAGCTACACATAAGATAAATAAGCATAGATATACCCATAATCTACATTGAAATGAACTGTTAAAGAATTAAGTGAATGTTACTTCAAACTTGGCTTTCCCACAACATCAACAATGGAAGTGAGCAAATCTTCCACTTTGAAAGTCTCCAATGTATTCTTCACCTAAAATTTACATAATATTTTCTTCTCCAAAAAATGGAGGCTATGAAGTCTAAAGCTAAACCTAAAAATTAGAGAAGATGGCAATTGTTCTTGAATGATAGGGTTTGAGTTATTTTAGTCAAGTTGGGATCAACACGTGCAATTACAGTTTTTCCCTTGGGCTAAACTCCTTCGCTAGTTCGCAATTTCGCAGGCCTAGCTACTACTGCTGCAATGCGACCGCGATCAATTTACCATCCTTGATTATCGCGATCGCGGTCAGCAGATCGCAATTGCGGTACCTAAGGTTGTTCTATTTCAAGTCTTCAACTGTACTTTGTTGCTCCTTTTTTGACCATTTCACGCTTCAATCCACATCTTCCTATCTTTTCAACTCTATACCTACAAAGTGTGGATATTAGTGCATTTACTTACAAATATGTCTCATTTATTCATTTAAAACAAGGTAATGTACACGAATATTTAGTTAGATTGAGTGGTAAAATCACCACTCATCAGATACTATAAGCACTATGGATGCAGACAATAAGTAATATTAAATATAAACCAAGCATAATTGTGAGTAAATGTGAAAAAATGTCATGCTATGTAATAACCATATCGTATGCTCCTCCTCCAGCCATATCCATCAACCTTGCTTAAAATTGAATTAGACTTCCTACAGAAATTAATGATAATGCATGCTCGAAATTGAATCGTGGCTAAATATGTAATTACACAAAAAAAACTCTAGTGCCTCGAATCAAATTAGGCCTAAATATTCCTTTTTCCTTTTTAGAAAACCAATTTAATTTAAAATATTTAAAATCTCATTTTCAAGTCAAAAATCAGTGTTTTTAGGCCAAAATATCAATATCCCAAAGGTATAAAATTGGCAAAGTACAATAGAGTTAGAAAATCATTCAAATTCCAATAATTAGTCCACCAATATGCAACTTAGGTGTTTTACATACATCTACAATAGGAAAATGCAATATCCTAGATGAATTGTTATAAAAACGCGGTAAAACTAGTTGTAAGTCCTAAGGAACCCGACCTAAGTAAAACATATACCCAAGCCATAGTCTAGTACCAAGAATACTAAGTACACTAAGTTAAACTTAAAGAAGAAGCAACTTTAAAGACTAAGGATTTCAAGGCGAAATTATACTCTAAGGCTCCTAATCAACTATAAGGATCATAAATACCAAAAACAGAGTATTTGATACATAATATCACACCGACAATAAGCAAATAATCATACAAATACCTTAAATGAGCAAAGTCTAAGAGTAGGTAAGCCGTAACTTACCTGAACGTTGAAGAATGCACTCTCAACTTACTATATCTAAGCTTTTCCTTTCTAAGAAACACCTGTCTACTGCCACACTACAAAAATAATAATCTATGCATAAATATGAGAGTAATGATGCCCATATTATGAATTTACACTTTGAATCGAGAATTGGGTCAAATATTACCTATGGGGCCCACTTGCAGAATTCAGAAATCAAACATGTAATTGTGTCCCTCGTAGGATAAGAATTGCATGATCAAAATTTGAGCATGACCATCCATTAATTTTTTATCCAAATCAGTTCATAAATCCATAGAAAACTCACAAGTTAAAACTATAGAATTGGCAAAATTATAATCGGGAACTTACGATTCTCAGACATGAAGATGATCAAGAATCAAGTTGCAATATGTTATAGCTTTAAATTAAGATACCACACTAATATCCAAGCTCCAAGGTATAACAATGGCGATTTTAGACTTAGAAAATAAATTAGGGTCAGAGGAAAATTATACATATATATATAGTAGTGAACACTTAAGCGGTCATCGCTAAAGTGGTCAAGGACCGCTAAAGATACCCCTGCCAAAGTAACTAACAACTAGTAAAGCAGTGCCTATCTGTTAAAGCGATTGCCACATAACTAGTCTCCAAGGTGCTTAAGCGGCTACACCAACTACCATATACCATAGTTTTCAACTAAATTCAGAAGGAATCTGACCAGGTGCTCAAAATTCATACATGCAAACAAAATATGTTACCTTACCATAAATGACATTCTGACCCAAAAAATTTGATGAAATTATGAACAAAGATTTTTTCCAAAATGTGGATCCCATACCCATTGTTTCATTTTCATCAATTTTCATTCAATTGCCCTAAATGAGCTTAGAAGCTTTAAAATTCAAATCAATGGTACCCCTAGCCTAAAATTCACGTTCTAGGGAAAAAATCTATCAAAATTATCATTTTTTGTCATATAGTTCTGGCCAAATGCCAGTTTCTTAAGTCTAAAAGCTCTAAAACAGAGAAGTGGGCACAAAAATCAAATGAATTGCCCAAAAATTGAACTACCGATCTAAGTGAGTCATAAATGACATGGTGCAATTGAAGAAAAGATATAAATGGAGAAAAAGCACAAAGATAAGGAAATTAACCTGGAGGATCATTATACTCTCTCATACCAATAAACAATGATTCAGTGCAACAAATAAATTATAATCCATTTACCATCGTCACAACCCCTATCTCATATTAAAACTTTGATCTATTTCGAATAGATATCTCATGCCTTTCATTAAATTCGAGCATGATCAATTGTATGGGAGTAAATTATGTATGAGAATTTGTCTTCTTTGACAAACTATCACACTTAAAAGTCTTTACCCACCAGTAAACCAGTCAATCGGGCAAGGCTGGCCCGTTCTGGCCCAATCTGACCCAATCGATGGGCCTCCAGGTTACCGGTCCATATGTCCCAGGCTGGGCTGTCTCAGGGTACAAACCTAGTGGGACGACCCAGTAACTAAACCGGACCACGCCCACCGGTTATCCGGACCGACCCGATATAATAATTTTTTTAAAAATTATGAATGTTGGTGACTGGGCCATTTCCAATGGTCAAATGGACCGTTGACCCAATGGCTATAATGCCGTTTGGGAGTCCAACAACCATTTGACCAATTTTCTATTATTTTTCTTAAACAAAAACTAATTCAAATTTTTTTCTATAAATACCCTACAATTTCAGATTATTTTTCACTCAAATCTCAATCTCTCTTAAATATTCTAATTATCTTCTAAAGTGTTAAATTTAATTTTTAAATTTTGTGTTTACAAATATCCAGTGGAAGTTTTCTAAAGTTGCAACTTTTAGATACTTCAAAAATTTGGTATTGTCATTTCCTCTCTTACCTTTAATTTTTAATTAGTGTATTAATTATTGAATATTTATTTTAATTATTTTTGTGTATTTTGAATATTTTTTAGTTTGATTTATAATACGAATAAATTAAGAAACATTGATAAAAGTATCAAAAATTTGAGTCCCGAAAGTAGTAGTGGTAGTAAAAAATGAATTGGTGGTGGTTCCGTTAGAGGTAGTTCAAGTACTAGATATACCCGTGTGCCTCCGGTACCGGTTAATCAACCTTTTGAGGAAGAAATAGATGTAGGTGCTCACGATATAAATTATGTAAAAGCTCAGAAAAATTATGGTATAGAAGAAGAGAATAAAGTAGATGCAGTTAATTTAGATAAAGATGATGAAAATATTGGTGAGACACACGAAATAGAAAATGCTAATATTAGATTCGAATCGGTTAATCTTCCTTCTCTTCGTGTCCCTGCAAGATCTCTTAGAAGAACTAGTATTGCATGAATTTTTTTTTTGAAACAGATGGCCAAACTAAGGTACAATGCAAAATTTGAGAACTTGTATGTGAGCATAAAACCGGAGGCAATAAATGGGGTACTTGTTCGTTGATGAGACATATAAGAGATAATCATGCGGTAGAGCTAAGTATTGCACAAGGTGTTGAGGCTGTTGGTGGGCCAGCACAAACTAGATTGAACCCAACAACTGGTCAATTAGTTAAGAATTATAATAAAATGAAAGACCGAGAAGAAATAGCGAAAATGATAAATGAGGGTTGTTTGCCTTTTACATTTTCTTCTTTGGATGCTTTTATTCATTATATTCAAGCAATTTATAATACTACATTTAATGGTATTCCTAGAAGTACTTGTCGGACCGATATTTTTAAACTCCATGCATAATATGTTTATTATTTATCTATATTATTAAAAATATTCAATGTAAAATTGCTCTAACTTTTGATCTTGGTCATGCTGTTAATAAAAATTATTATTTAACAATTACTTGTCACAGGATAGATTATAATTTTGATATGCAAAAATGTATTCTAGCTTTTTCGTATGATGAAGATCGTCGATACATTGGAAAATTTATTTCTGAATCTATTATTAAAGTTGCAGAATATTATGGTATAGAAAGAAAAATTTTATGTATTGCTTTTGATAATGCATCTAACAACAAGGTTATTATTGATAAGTTAAAAGTTGACCTTACTCCGCTATTACCTGAAATATTTTATGTTAAGTGTGCTTGTCATATATATAATTTAATTGTAAACGATGGTCTTGAAGTTTTTGAGCTATATATTGAAAAGTTTTGGCTTGCTGTTGGCTTTATTCAAGAAAATAATAAAAAAATTAGAGTGAGAGAATTTAAAGTTAAATATGAACAAAATGGACTTAGACCGATATTAATGCCTGAAGAATGTGATACTAGATGAAATGCTACTTATACTTATTTTAAAACTTGTCTTGCTTACAAAGTTTCTATTACAATGACTTTTAATCAATATTGTGGTTCTTTTCCTGAGTGTATGCTACATGATTCTGATTGGGCTGCAATTGATAATCTTGTTAAATATTTGAAAATTTCTTATATAGCTACGGTTGAATTCTTTGGTGTTTATTATCCAACTATTTGTAATATTTTAGCTTATTTAGCCGGCAGTTTTTGTTTGCTTAAAGAATATAAGAATAGAGAAGATTACAAAGAAGTTGTTAGTTCTATGTTTGCTAATTTAAAAAATATTTTTATCTTCTTTCTCCAATTTACTTGGTTGATGATATACTAAATCCATGTATGAAATATAATACAATGTGCAATTTTAGTTCTATTATTTATGCTTCCTTAGAGATAAAGCCTGAAGAAAAATCATATTTGTTTACGACTATGAGTGATGCGAACAGTTGCATAGAAACATTATATAACCATTGTGTTGATTTACTTGATGTAGCTGTACCGATAAATATCACTCCAACTGTCGCTCCTCAAGTTCCCGAGGAGCCATCATCTAAAAGGCTGGCAGATAGTGGTTTTCCTGATAACTTCTATGATTTAAATATTTGGGACAAGGTTGCGACTTTAACATACACAACAAATTCTTAGGAATAGCTTAAGTATTATCTTCGACAGCTGATAAAGGATTGTAGAGCAAGGATAAACACATTGGATTGGTGGAAGAATAATGAAAGACAATATCCTGTGCTTTCAAGATTAGCTAGAGATATATTGAATGTTCCAATGGCAATCGTTGCATCGGAGAGCGCTTTTAGTCAGGGAAGACAACATCTTGGAGACAACCGACATTCATTGGGAAGTAATGCTATGAATATTCTAGTTTTCCTTAGAGATTGGATTAGAGCGGAACGAAGAAATCAAGGAATGAAGGTGGAGCCGAAAGACGAACAGAATCTTGAAGAAATTATGACTTCAAAGGAGAACTCAACACAATCAATTCCAATGCATGGTTTTGCCCCCATTGATTTTGACTTTCCTATGACAGTTCCCGTTAATATTAATATGCACGAGTTGGAAAAAATGATGCAAAATTTATATATTTTTCATTCATGTGAATTCTAAGTTTTGAATCATTTTGCAATAAATAAAATACAACATTCATTCACTCCTTACTTATTTTTTTCATTTAAATTAAATTTCTATTTTGAATTAAATACTTTTAATATATTACTATCAAACTTTACACTAAGTAATAAACATAATAAACATATAATGAAAAAATAAATATCTTTTAAGTTCAAATATAATGAAAACATATAATGGATATATGTTCAAAACTTCAAGTATTATTATATTAAGTAGTATACATTGTAATCTTGTATGTATATATGTGTGTATATTTTCTAAAGTACTATAACATGTAATGTATATATCTTTCAACTTTCAAGTGGTATTTAAAGTAATATATATTCTACATATATGTGTACATATTTTCTATAGGCTCTAAAGTAATATATATTTAACGTATACATGTCTATATGTTTTCTAAAGTAGTATATATATATATATATATATATATTGTATATATATTGTATGTATATTATTTCAAGAGGTATTTTAAGTAGTATATATTCTACTTATATGTCTATATATTTTCTATAAACTAAAATAATATATATTTAAGGTATACATGTGTATATGTTTCTAAGGTAGTATAATATGTAATGTATATATGTTATATGTGTATATATTTTCTATAGACTCTAAACTTGTATATATTTAATGTATACATGTGTATATGTTTTCTAAAGACTAAAGTAGTATATATATAGTGTATATATGTTGTATGTATATTATTTAAAGCATTATATATATATATATATATATATATATATTATATTGTACGTATATATGTGTATATAATATATATTTTCTATAGACTCTAAACTAGTATATATGTAACGTATATATGTGCATATGTTTTCTAAAGTAGTATATATATAGTGTATATCTGTTGTATCATGTATGCATATTATTTAAAGTAGTATATATACTATATTGTACGTATATATGTGTGTATATTTTCTATAGACTCTAAACTAGTATATATTTAATGTATACATGAATATATGTTTTCTAAAGTAGTATATCTTTAGTGTAGATATGTTGTATGTATATTGTTTAACGTATTTAAAATGTACATAAGTGTGTATTTATAGTATATATTAAAAATAAATTATTATTTTTTTTACATTTTGACCGGTTTAGACCGGTCAAAACCAGATTTACGCTAAGTGGGTCGGTCCCGATTTATTTCACGACAATTTACTGTTTGGGCCTGGACCGAACCGGCCCGTTAAGACTGACCCGCTACCGGACCGGCCCAGGAACCGATAAAACTGTGTGGGCCGGTGCTGGTTTGAACCAGACCGGCCCAGTTGACAGCCATACCCACTGGACAATGCAATTTGCAGCTCACTTTCAGTCTTCTCCAATGCTAATAGACCTATTTTGGTGAAAAAGAGTTATGGTTCTTTGTCCAAAGATTGCTTGAATGATATATGGTTATAAAATCATCCAAGTGACCCTCTACTCTCAGTCTTGATTCACTGCCCAAAAGGAAGTAATCTCCCTTCCTCTCTTTATTTGTTTACCATTTTTTATTTTATTTTTATTGATATATGTGGTTATGTGACTTTGTAACGATTAGACCGTTTTTATATATCACTTGATTTCGTACTTTTAGTATCTGAATGTTTATTGCTTTTGTTTGTTTATTAAATAGCAAAGGGTAAGAGATATGTTTTGATGAACGTTACAGGTAACAAGATAAGCGGAGGATGTCTTGTGGCATTCAGCGTTTATAATACCCCAAATCTCCCTCCATCCCTCCATCCCTGCTTTCTCCTAATATTTCACATTTGTCCTCTCATTTTCATTCACTATTTGGCTTTGTGTTAATGTAATTGGAAGTATAATAGAGATGTTGTTCATTCGAGTATCACATGATGGAATGTGAAAACCTCATGTTTGTCACCATTTCTACTCACTTCATCTCTAAATACTCGATGAATTATTTCTTTCCTCCTGTCCCTATCAATTTTTTTCTCCCCCTTTTTTCCTTTACTATTTGGTTTAGTTATTTTTGCTCAAAATAAGTGTAAGGCAAAGAGATAGCATATGTAGTCCTCACAGGGTAGAAGAAGACCACCTTACGTGTCTAATTTTCTACACCTTTTTTCCTAATTACTTGGACAACTTCCCTTCCCCCCCTTCCTTTGTTGTTGTTAGCTTATTCATAAAGAGGTGAATCCAGGATTGAGGTTCCTGGTGCCACATTGCATTGAATATAGATGATAGACCTTTTATTATTTACACGATACACATAATGTAAATGTTTGGTCGATTTGATCAACCTTCAGTTTCGGTTCGAAGTCTTCATCTTTATGATTAATATAAATAACACGACGCACAGAAAAAATAGTTAACAACAATGCTTATATAAAAAATATACATATCATTCATTTTTAGCTGCAATCACGAATTTTTATATTCTTAAAATGCTCCATGACATCTTATTATCACTTATAAATATTTTGCGTTCTATGTAACAAACTATATAATTATTTTTTAGTTCATGAAGGGTAGGGAAATGGAGGAGGGTGAAGGAGATTACGAAGTAGAGAATCAAATTTCTCCAACGAAGTGAAAGTTCAAATAACCAATCAAATGAGTTATGAAGATTCCCAAGAATGCTTATCGAAGTTTTCAAGGGTAGCACCACTAGGCCGACTTACGTTTCACAAGAAGAGTTAGTATATATATTACTATAGTAATAACTAATAATAAATGATTAGAAATAGAAATTATTAAATAATAATGAATATCTATCTATCTCTCTATATATAATGCCAAGTTAATGACTAGAACCTGTACATTTTTAATATTACTGTAGCTATTAATAAATGATTTAAATCAGCTTCTAAATACCACTAATCTTCATTTATTAAGAGCTTGTTTGGGATTGTTTTTTAGAAAATTTCTTATTTGAAAAACATTTTATAAAATAATTTTTCAGTAAAACCTTTTTGAAAAAAGCAATTTGTATTTGGTCAATTCATTTGAAAAGTGATTTTGATAAACATATTGTGTTTAGATAACCTTTTTGAAGAAGTGCTTTTGAGATACAAATGACCAAAAAAGACATGTATCAATAGACTTTTACTACAAAAAATATTTTATAGAGAAAATTTATTTGAAATATCTATTGTAGTATTTTTAATTGAAATTTTATTTTTATTTAATTAAAAAGTACGTACTATAAAATTTTCAATCAATATTTATATACATAGATACATTAAAAACTGTTAAATATTGATATATTACTTAAATAATTTAATTATTACTTAAAAACATCAAACAAAAATGAATTTAAAAATTATCTCATAAATTAAATCACTACATATGAAAAAATTCACCACAAAAATAAGTAGTCCTTCATAGATCAGAAAAATTCTAAATGATTTCATCCCAAATTTTATTACGCAGTGTATCCATATAGTAAAAGATTTATCTTGTATTTCTGAAGGTCTACTAGAAGGCCCATCTCCTTCTTCGACCGTTGTGATGATGTCTTCATTAGCATAATAGCTAAAATTTTATCAGTGGTAGAGCGTTGTCATACGAAATTATCTATAGCTATAGTAGTTGTAACAAGATGAATTTGAATGTTGAGTTTAAAAGATGACATCGAGTGTATGAGAGCAAATCTATTTTTCCAAACTGCGTATGTTCTTTCAATTGTACATCTCAAACTAGTGTGAAAGAAATTGAAAGTTTATGTGTGTGTAAGTGATAGAGATATCTTTGTCATAAAAAAATTTATTTTCTGCTCCTGCTTTTGCTTTTTTTTTTTAAAAGCAGAAATTTCTACTTCTTCCTAAAAGTAGAAAAACTGCTTCTGCTTCTTTTTAAAAGCACTTTTCAAGTTTACCAAATACCAATATTTTTTTAAAAAAGTGATTTTTTCTCAAAAAAACACCTTTTTTTTTAGAAAAAGCAATCCTAAACAGGCTATAAGTAGTTGTCAATTTATTCCTATTAAAAGAAATTTTGAATATTTTTATCTCCTACCAAAATCCAAAGTTCTGACATAGATAGAGGCCGGAGAAACATGTTTTATTTCTAAAAAATAATTTACTAATAATATGATTCACAATAGAAAATGGGAGAATGGAAAAAATTGGAACAAAGAAAAAAGTTCTAAGAGAGGTGAGAGTGTTTTAAGGCATAGAGAGAGAGAGAGAGAGTGTGTGAAATTAGGTGGAAGAACTACAAAATAGGGTCCACACAAAATAAAACTTTGCCGAAGTGAAGTATTGATGTCGCCCAAATTTCATCTCTAAAAAGATATAAAGCGGTTGCTGAATCAAATATAGAACCCAACTAGGTTGGGGTCGATCCTAAGAGGAATACACCGAAAGTCTGTTAAGAGCTTGCTGATGTAATTGGAAATTATGTAAATAAAAAGGGGATTGTAAAAGTAATTTGCAATAGTAACAATTTTTGGTTAATTGAATTGTGATCAATATAAGAGGTGCACTAGGATTGTGTTTCCTATGGCTTCATAACTCTACAGATTGTTCGTGCTTAGCAGACTATCTCAATGCTTTGCATTCAAAATTTAACAATATATGTATCACCTAACCATCTCTTAACCTTGGTTAAATAAATTTTACTCATCTCCTTTCGGACTAAGAGAGTCACATTGCTAACCCTTATTTTGTGATATCAGATTAACTATTCTGGTTAAGACTTAAGTTAATTAGATAAAGGTTGGTAGCTTCAAATTACTGTTGTTATTTTCTTTTTTCAATCTCTACCTCTCTCTCGAGCAAGTTTAGAATACAAACGAGTTCCTAACATTTGCAACCGTTAATAAAGCAATCGAACCGAAAGAAATACCGTTACATGCAAGAACAACGGTCTAGAATTTCTTCACACTTAACTCTATTTTGTTAATTCATCATGGTTCCTAAAACACTAGTTATGGGGTTTAGCTACTCATGATCATAAACACACAAGAAGACTCCGTAGATGAAAGCACAATTTTGTACTTACAAGAATATGATGAAAAAACCAAAATCTCAAATTAATTAAAAACCCTAGAAACCAATGTCAATGATTCCAAGAGCAATAATGTATCTTAGAACCTCAAAAATAATGTAAAACGCATAAACTAATCATAAAACACAATGGGAGTATTTATATATACAAAACAAATCATATTTTAAACTGTGAAGGAAAAGCAGGTCGACAACACCTTACGACTCATGGGTTGAGTCATGGATCAGACTCGCGACTTGTAGCTCACAATCATTAAAATAAGGCTTTTACTTAGTCTTCAGAGCATGGTTCAAGACTCTCACTCATGAGTCGTGGGTTGGAGTCACGGATCATAGATCGCCTCGTGGAAATCAAACTCTATGATCAACTTTAGAACTTTAACTCAGAGGTCCACTTAAGACTCGTAGGTCTCACCATGTGTCGTGGATCAACTCGTGGGTCACACATTGTAGATTTTTCTCCTTTTTATTAGCTTTTCCTCCAAAGCTTTTTTTTCTGCATAATCAACACAAAAATATATCATACCCAATAAGAATATCTATCTTCCTACATAATTTCCTTCTTTTAAGCATCGAAAGTGCCATGAAATCATGGCACATCAACACCCTTGATGTGCCATGGTTTCATAGCACTTTTGATGCTTGAAATATTGAAATTATCCAAGTACATAAGTTCTTTTTGTTAGAAGTGATGTGCTTTATATATGTTTTGCTGGAAAATAGAGTAGGAAGTGAGTAGAATAAAATAGGAAAAAATCTCCAGAAAGTGAAGTCTCTGCTTGGACAATGAGCCATTGGGTGATGCCACAACTCATCGTCGAAGTCATAGGATAACTAGTAAAGAAATCTGAGAAGAAGAATAGAATTGACACTGGCTACAACACGTAGGATCTGACTACGAGTCATATAGAAAATTGTTTTGAGCAAGAATATGACCAAATTCTTAAAGTATACAAGTTTGAGCCCAGTAGAAATGATGTCGGTGATGATTCGAAGCATCTGACTATGACATATAGTGAATGTCGTCCTTAGCATATGGAGTTACGTTCTGAAATCTAAAACCATCATTGGAAAGGCAACGAATCATGAAAAGACTCGTAGGGAGACGTGATGAGTCCTCACCAAAGAGAAAAGAAGATAGGATATAGAGATGACAACGAGTTGTCTTCAATCCAGAAGACTCATTGCCTGAGGCGTTACCACTGCCTATTCTATTTTTCTATTCTATTTTGGATGGTATTTTAAGGTTTTGTTATGTAACTATAAATCCCCTTGGATGTTTTTCTATTTTCTATGCACTCTTTTGACTCCCAAAAGTATATTGATTCTGAGGTTCGACTTTTGATCTTGGAATCCTTATTCTTGTTTTTTACGATTGGATATTGATTTACGATTTTATTTTTTATTCTTAATATATTGTGAGATTATTCATATGCTTTATTTCATGAATTAAATGAGTGTTCTTGCAAACATGAGCGGCTAAAAACCTCCAAACTAGGGTTGTGGGAACCCTGATGGATTAATAAAGTAGAGAAAGTGCAAAGTCTTTCTTTATTGATGTTCTTGCATATATTGTGTTTTTTAAGGAAGATCATAATAGTAATTTGAAGCTATCAATATTCATGTAATTAAATTGAGACCCAAAAGGATATAGTTAATCAGAGATCCAGGACAAGGGTTAGTAATGCGACACTCTGAGACTCAAAAGGTGATGAGTAAAATTCACCAAAGGTGTTCAATAAACGGTTGGTGATACATAACTTGTCAGATTTTGTGCGCAAGGAATTGAGATAGTTTAATAAAGCACAATAAGTCTACGAAGCTAGGAAGTTAGGGGAACACAATCCTAGTATTTATCTCATATTGATTTCAACCTAAAGTGATCAAGATTCGTTACCACTCTTACTGTTCTAACAAAATCCCCCCATTTACTTTCTAAACATCCTAACTACTTCAACATTTTTGTGATAGAGGTTTTTCTTATTCCCTGTGGGTTCGAACCAATCCTTTGTTGGTTTTTTTATTCTAAAGTTATCGCGTTATACTTTCTTGGAGGTATAGTTTTGGGAGACATCAAATTTAGGCATTGTTTCCAAGGAATGTATTTACAAATTAATTTGTTGAGGTTGTTGGTTTTTCTTTCTCTACTATTCTTGGGACGTACACCGATATATGCGCATTAATCAGATTCAAGGAAATACGGTGATCCCATTTGATCCTGAGCTTGAAAGAACCTTATGACTAAATCGTAAGATGGTAGAGCATGAGCATGGGGTTCATGATGACCCTAATCTGATCCCCCCACCACCACATGGTTTTCAAGTAACAACCATACATACCACTGTGTAGTTACTAGCTAAAGATAATACGAGGAGGGAAGCTACCCAGTGTGCAGCTCAAAAGTAAAGAGTGAGATGAGAAGAAGAGTATCGAGTAACACTAGACAGAGACAGAGCTAGAAGGGATAGAACTCAACCTCTTTTCACTACCTACAGGTATTTGATGTTCCAGAGAGAGATTTAGGGTATGTTGAACCTATCATGATAGGAGCTATCATTCCTCTTGATTTTCCCCAATGGGTTAAATTTGACATTATGAGTGCTATGATTCAGTTGCTTAATCTGAAGGGTGTGTTTGTTGGTTTGCCGACTGATGATGCAAACATGCACATCATTAATTTCATTGGGATTTTCTTTTTATATAATTCACCTAGGGCGTGTTAGGAAGATTTGAGACTCAGGTTGTTCTCATTCTCTTTTATAGGAAAAACGACATTACGGTTAAGCGAACTACCTCAAGGGTCCATTACTAATTAGAATGAGTTACATAAATAGTTCTTAGACCGATCCTTCCCGCCCTTTAGAATATTGCGGTTAAAGGATGATATTTATAATTTCAAGCAATTGCATTCAGAGGCATTGTAGGAGACATGGTTGAGGTTCAATGAAAAGTTGATGATTGGCCCAATCACAGAATTTCAGGGAGAAAATTGCTCGAGATATTTTATAGAGCTCTAAATATGAACATCAAAGTTGTTGTTGATACTATTACTGGTGGAGATTTCATGAACTTTTGTTGGGAGCTAGCTGTGGAATCTAAGATTGGGTCTCTAATACCAATCGAGGGTGGCATACTTACAAGGAAAAAAAGTAGAGCCAACACTTATGCTATTGGTGATTCTAATGAAAAAAAAGTCAAAGATGAGATAGTGGCTTAAGAGGTGGATCAATCGAGGATGGGAATTAGGCTACTTGCTAAGCAGTTTGCAACTATAAATGCCAAAAAGACGAATGCAGTGGGCACGTAAGGTAAGTTCATCAAACATAATGAGTCTGACTCAGAGGAGGAGGCTAAGTATTTGGACAGAGACATGGTTGGTTTTTTAGCGTAGGGCCAAAGGTCCAATTAGGACTCTAGAAATTTTAGGCAAGGGAATTAAGGATAGAACTATTATAGTGACAGGTACAGATATTGGAGTAGAGACAGAGATGGTGACTGGACGTAAAAGAATGACTAACGAGAAGAGTGGTGCACATATTCTATTATGGAATCATGATACTGATTCAAGAATGAAAGCATTACTTACAAAGTTGGTTAAGAGTTCAGAGAATCAAGAGAGTTTCCTTAAGTATATTAAGGAAAATATTTTGGGACTGAGAAAAAAGGTAGAACCGCATGCTACTATAATAAAGAAGCTTGAGCACTTGTTTGGTCAGATGACACACTTTGAATCAATGTCATTCGGGCACTCTTTCGATCAACACCATTCAGAATCCTAAGAATGACAGTCATTATTTATCCATCACCACTCGGAGTGGTAAGTCTACTATTGATCCTCCTATGTTGATAGTTGAATAGGTGAGGAATGATACTATTGATCTTGTTGATGGTCCCAGAGCTAAAATTGAGAAATTGGTAACTAATGGTGAGACATCATAAAAGTCAATGAGTGTTGAGAAAAGAGTTAAAACTGATAAAGGGAACATTAAGAAGGTCAAACTAATTTTGAAGTCCATTCTATGACCTCCCCTACCTTTTCCTCAAAGGTTGAAGAAGAAGAAAGAAGAGGGGAAATATTAAAAACTTATGTCTATATGCAAAGAATTATCTGTGAATATCCCTATGGTAGAAGTATTGGAGTAGATACCCAGTTATGCAAAGTTTCTGAAGGACTTAGTTAGTGATATATGCACCATTGCAGTGCTATTACTTCCTGATCTTTGGTTGAGAAGAAGAGGATTCCAGAGCATCCACTATTCCCTCACTACCGAGTCTCTAAATTTCTCATGACCATTGTGTAACTTGCGATCTAGTATTAATATGATACCGTTAGTTGTGTACAAGAAGTTAGGGTTTGGTTAACCTAAGAGGACATTGATAAGATTATTTATGGCTGATCAAACTGTGAAGAAACCAATTAGTATTTTGGGTGATGTCTTAGTAAAGGTAGCGTCTTTCATATTCCCAGCTAATTTTGTGATTCTGGATTGTGAGGTCGATTTCAATGTTTCTATTATCTTAGGAAGGCCCTTCCTATCTATGGGTAGGGTATTAGTTGACATGGAGATAGGACATATGAAATTCAGACTCAATAATTAACATGTTACTTTCAATATGGGCGAGTTAATATAACAACTGAAAAATATATGTGTGGTGTCTATGCTAGACACTTTTGAGGATGATGCAGTGAGTGTGCCTATTAAGGAGAGACTTAGTGTTGAGGTACTAGCGGCGGTGATCATGAACTTTGAGGATCCATCGGAAAGCCCGCCATTCTTATTTGCGTTAGGTATTCTTGGGGGCCAATAATACTATGCTAGTTATTATTGTTGTAGATTTGTTGGATACATAGGTTGATGACTTGATCTCAGTATTGCAAAGGTTCAAATGGGCCATTGGTTGGAACATTCAGATATTATCACGATTTTACATTAAATTTTTACTCATAAGATTCAGCTTAAATTGGAGTGTGTTCTTAGCATTGCATCATCCTCTTTTAAATCCACCTATGAAAGAGGTGGGGAAGAAGGAGATAATCAAGTAGTTAGATACAGGTGTAGTTTACCCTATTACAAACAACAAGTAGGTATGATTAATTCAGTGCGTTCTAATGAAGGGTGGGATCATTGTGGTCCCAAATGAGAAAAATAAGTTAGTGCCCATGAGACTAGTTCCGAGATGAAGAGTTTGGATGGATTATTAGAAGCTGAATACTTGGATATAGAAGGATCACTTTCCTGTGCCATTCATGGACCAGATTTTAGACCGTCTTGTAGGTAGAGGATGGTGTTGTCTTCTTAATGGTTATTCAGGGAATAACCAGATTTCTATTTCCCCCGAAGACTAAGTGAAAACCATTTTCACATCTCCATATGGTATGTTTACGTTCAAGAGGATGCCTTTCAAAATTTGTTATGCTACCGCCACCTTTCAACGTTGTATGATCTCCATCTTTTATGATATGATGAAAGATTCTATCTAAATCCTTATAGATGATTTCTCGATTGTGGGTGACTCTTTTGATGACTATTTGTATTATGAACCGAGGCTACCCCCTAGTTATGACAAGGTGCTTAAACCCCAAGCTAACCCATGATCTGGTACCTTCTATGAGCACTGAATAAAATAATAATGAAATATCATATGCAGAAGATAAATTGATAAAGTCTAATAGGATGTAATGATGAAATATAAGTCAACATGTCAGAACAAATAATAAAGCTGTAAACTAGACTGGCTGTCTAAAAATCTCTAAAAACATAAGGAGTTGATAGGACAAACCTCCAACTAACTCCAACTATCTGAGATAAAGAAAGTATTAAAGATTACTGAAGAAAGACATCTTGTCCTCAATGATAAGGACCCACCACTACTACTGCTGAGAGGAACTGAGCATTTGAACCTTTGTGATAAGACAACATAGTGCAAAAGAAAAGTATATGATTAGTACTTTGAATGTACTGGTACGTGAGGTAAGGACTAACTGAAATACATATGAAAATTAAACACGGGTACATGAACATGTTAAAATGAGAATACAAGACCAAGTAAAGCATGTACTAAAATAATCTATAAAACTGATTGAATGAATAACTGGTAATCTGAATATTTGGTCAAGTAAACCTGAAACTGAAATAGACTGAGTACTGACAGAAACTGTGGGAGATATCATGTAATAGGCATGTCCCAATCTGAGCTAATCAGGGTCCAACCTATAACCCTAGTTATAAGGGTGTCAGTAACTTGCCATACTATCACTTGTAGTGTGGATCCACTAAACCGGCATCCTGAAGGACTACGGAGTTACCCTCTACTGGCAGGTGCCGCTAAAAGAATGTTAACCCTCAATTGGAAGAAAGACCTCTCTACGTAGTTTTGGAACTCAGGGATTGATACTGAAGGTCACACCCTCTACTAGCAGGTGAGCCCCCATCCCTGGGTTCTCTCGGTCCTAAATACCACTCCTAACTAAACTGACACTGGTTCTGACTAAGGTCAACTGATAGTGCTCAATATGATCATAACAAACTAAGTATGATAATGAAATCATGATTTGACTGACTTATTACTTAAAAATATAAATGTGAGTAAACACATAGGTATCGAGTGTTCATAACTCACCAGCACCAAATGGAACTTTAAATATGATAACATTATTTAAAACACAGGTAAGAAGTCACGATTTAGAGACCCAAAACATAATACATTTCCCTAAACTAATGAATTACATGAATTAGAACATGGGGATGTGTTAAACTTAGGAGAACAACGTGCTCTCATGGTTTAATTCATAATATGATAATTTGACATGGTATTAACTGATCATGACATGGGCAATTGGAAATCAAATCATATAAGAGCATAATTCACAAGGGAACACTTATTAGCATGGCTTTAATTTAAAACTACTAAGGAAACATGGATAAATTTCATAATTAACATTAATTTTATTCATAAAAGAGGTTAAAATTCATTCTTGAACAAAAAGGGATTTTGGGACTCGATGGGTCGAAGGAACCCATTGATGAATACTCCAATACCTTAATTAGTTGAATTTTTTGAGAAGAAGCTTGGAATTGGAACCTTGTATGCATGAATCATTGAGAAGAAACTTGATTTTTTGTTCATGGGAAAGGGGAAATTTTTTTACGAATGAAAACTAAAGGATAATAAGCAATTGCTGCCCCTCTTACATTTTAATTTGTCATTTGGACGTTTGGGGTGAGGGGGGAAATACCAAAATGCCCCTTAGATTTTTAATTAAGAAAGAAGGAAAATACATTCTCTGTGTCATGGAGGTTATCACGGAGGCTAATATCTGTGTCATGGAGCTTATCGTGGAGGTACAACCTCCGTGTCACAAAGCTTATTTTGTAGGATAACCTTTGTGACATGCTAATATAACGGAGGATTACTACCCCTGAGGTCCAAAATCACCCCAAACCTCTTTCAAAAATTCTGAAACTCTCCCGAATAACCCTTTTAATATCCTTAAACATATTTCAACTCACAAATCAACGTTTCCAACTTGGGAAGGCCAAAAATAAAATTCATGAATTCTTGGGGTCTTAAAAATGGTTAAATCCCTTCCACTTAGTGTAAAATTGTAATACCCCATATATTTCTAAGCTAGAAAATGAACAGTTGTTCTTACACATGAAACCTCCTATCCTGTGATTCATATTAGAGTACATGAATTAGGATGAGTATCCTAGTGATAATAGTGATTATTATGTGTTAAGCATATTCCTAAGAGTCACTTAGAGTAAGCCAAGCTAAGAACTTTTGAATCCACCAAGTTTTCGTGTGTGATTTCACATAGGTCATCATTGAATGAGAATAACTTAGTTTATAGGTGGTATTTTGGAAGATTTATACCCTTCAAATTGTAGAGAATTGAATAATATTTCCGTCGATACCAAATTCGCCTAAAACGGAAACCCGATGAAGAAGTTATGGCAATTTGAAGTTTCAACAGCGTCATTTCAGTCAATGGCGCGTCGCGCCTTAAGACAAAATGACGTTTGTAAATTTCCAGTGTCTCTCCGTGATTCCACCATATCACGGTGAGTTTCCAGGTCACAAACAGGGGGCAACGCGATATCTATGCATTGCGCTGGGGGCCCAAATCGGGTAATTTTCACAGAAATTAAATGATGCATCTAGAGGGGTATTTGGGTTATCTTTCCACCCCTATATATATTCCATAAACACGTAATTAAGCCCTTATTTCACCAAAACATACTCTTTCTCTTAAAATCCTCTCAAGAACACATTAGGGTTTTCAATTAGGGATTCTAGTTCAAGCAAATTTCTCTATCAATCATCAAGAATCTTCCATCTAAGGTATGCGTCGTGTTCATCTATGGATCCATTTCATTCATAGAGCTCAAGAACTATGTTTTAAATATTATATTGTGATTGTCTTGTTGTGATATGATCATGTACATGTTGATGATTGTTGTTTAAGTTTCAAGATGATATCTAAAGGTGTTTTCATGAAGTATATGTGTTCGTTAGTTGAAATCCATGAACTTTATGTGGTTTAAAATGGGGAAATTCATGAAAACACACCTAAGCTAAAATAATGCATGCAAATTGTTTGATAAAAGTCCTAGGATAATAGAATTCATGTCCCATGATTTAATAGTGCTTAAATGACAAGTCCATGCTCTATACTTTATGATTTCACATGAATTCCACGTGATTGATATGTGTCGTTGTGGTGATATGGATTGAGCATGATATTGAAGCTATGCAAGTATACACATGTTGTATGAATTTCCCTTCCATACATAAGATGTTGAGAACTATGCTTAGTGTGAAATCCCCTACTTATGACATGGTGAATTGTGGACTCTATTTTATGATCAAGTCAGTTATGTGTGTCAGTTTCCTTCCATCGAGTCCTGGGGGTCCTAGTACCCAAAAAATATAGCTGTGTGCCTAAATCAATGTCACGTTATCACGATAATCTCAGTCAAGCCATGATCTATAGAACTCAGTCAGTCATGTGACTCAGGAAATCTCAGAAATCTCATGATCTTAATAAATTCTCCGATAGTAGTACTATTCAGTCAGTCAACAGAAGTCAGTTACTCAGTCCATGTACAGCCAGTTAAATCATGTTCAGTCTCTTTATATGGGAGTAGAAGTTAGCACCGAGTGAACCCAAGGATGGAAACTCACCTGCCAGTTTAGGGTGTGATTCTTAGTAGTCATCCTTGTGTTCCAGAACTACGTAGCCAGCATAGGTTGAGACATCCTAACTTGTCAGATTAGGATGGATAAGGTGGCTTAACCTATCAGTTTAGGGTTCCCACCATTCTCATTCGAGTACCTGCTAGCTAAGAGTCACTCATAGCTGTCCTTACCAGTGGCGCAGTATTGACACCCTTCCAGTCGGGGCAGAGATTGGACCCCAACCTAGCTATATGCGTTATTAGGGCATGTCGGTTAAGAAAATACCTCCCACAGTTTTAGTCCCAGTCTCAGTTAAAGAACTCAGATAGTTCTTCAGATTTTAGTATACCAGGACTGTCAGTTACAGTACGGAACTCAGGTAGTTCCGTCAGATTCAGGACTGTCAGACACAATCATCCATGTTATCAAAATTTCAGTATCAGTCATGTTAGATAACAGTAAACCATGTATTAACGTACAGATCCAGATATCATGTATTCACAATTTTAGTTACTATATATGCATGCTTGTACTCTTACGTTCATATCAGTCAGTCAGTTAGCTGTTCATGCATGTAAACCCTTTTGCATTTAGCCTACCTCACTCGTATACTTAGTACTCCCAGTCGTACTGACGCCTTTGCTCTATGGTGCTTTCTTTCATGTTAAACCATAGGTTCATAGACACGAGTTCTAGATCAGCAGTAGTATTCCAGTCGCAGAGTTACAGTGAGTTCTCATCCATTCGTGGAAGATATTATTTTATTTCATTCATTATTTCAGTTCAGTTTTGCTAGACGAAATTAGTTGGAGACATGTTCGTTCAACTCCTTATTTCAGACAGTATTTAGAGGCTTTCAGATTTAGTTCAAATTTTAGATTCAGCTTTCAGTTGTTTTTGGTATTTGTTACCCTATATGGATGTTATTGTTTATCAGATATTCTATTCAGTTGAATCTTATGTCCTATTGTTCATTTTTTCTGCATTCTACAAGTATATTATGCAATATACATGTATAGATATTAGTTATGGGTTAGTTTGTGGTCAATATACTCTACAAGTTCGTAGCATTCCGATTCAGTAAATCGAGGCGTTACGAACTTGGTATCAGAGCCTAAGGTTCAATAGAGTCCTAGGAAGTCTAATAGCCATATCTAGTAGAGTCTTGTGCTTGGGTATGTTGCGCGCCACATTTATGTGTAAGAGGCTATGAGATGTTTTAGGAACAGTTTCCCCTCTTTCAGTATTCATGTCGTGCTAGTGAGCATAATCTCAAGTTAAACTCTCAGTCTAATCCGTTCTTCTCTTATTTCAGAATATGCCTCCAAAGAGAAGAAACCAACCCGCTCCTCAGCCTAAAGATCCTTTGGGCGAACATGTTTCTCATGAAGAGTTTAGGGCTGCATTCACCATACTTTCTCAGTCCGTGGCTACCTAAAATGAACGGCCACCAGTTATTCTGGCCAATTCAGTGGCCAACTCAGCCGCAGCTAGGATTTGGGACTTCACCCGAATAAACCCTCCATCTTTCTTTGGGTCTAAGTCTAATGAAGACCTTCAAGAATTCATTGACCAAGTCCATAAGGTCATAGACATCATGGGAGTTACTTCTTGTCAAAGTGCCGAGTTAGTCGCATACTAGTTACAGGATATTGCTCACACTTGGTACAAATAGTGGAAGTTCGAGAGGGTAGATGGTGCAGGTTCTATAGAGTGAGAGGAATTTTTCACGGCTTTCTTAGACAGATTCTTTCCCCAAGAACTGATGGAGGCAAAAGTTCTCGAGTTCATTAACCTCAGGTAGGGAAATATGACGGTTAAAGAGCATTCTCTCAGATTTACTCAGCTAGCCAGATATACCCCTCATGTGGTTGCAGACAACTGGGCTAAGATGAGCGAGTTCGTGTTAGGAGTGAATGATAGCGTGGTAAATGAGTGTAGGTCTGCAATGCTGAACAGTGATATAACTTTAGCTAGGCTCATAACCCATGCTCAGCAAATAGAGTAGCAGAAGATTAGGACTAGGGAGATGCAGAACAAGAGAGCAAGATCAGGCAGCTTCAGTTTTGGTCAACCCAAATCAGAAGGAGAAAACCATTCGCAGTTCGGTCCTAGGCCAGTAGTTCCAGCTCCTTCCTCCACCAGTGCCCCAGTGCTGAAATTCATAGATGACAACAGAGATCGAGCACCAGGATCTAAGTCTCAGGGCAGTGTCAGTAGTGCCCAAACTAATCCCCTATGTTAGACTTATGGTAAGAACCACAAGGGTACCTGTAGAGCTGGTAGCGATGTTTGTTTCGATTGTGGAGAGCTAGGCCATACAATTAGAGAGTGTCCACAGTCAGAGCTACAGGGTCAGTAAAATCATTCCACAGCCCAGTCCGGTCGCCCAAATTAGCAGGGTGCCACTTCCAGTGCTACTAGTTGGCAACACCCAAATAGACTCTATGCTCTTCAGACCCGACAGGATTAGGAAAATTCTCCTGATTTTGTTACTGGTACGTTGTAAATTTTCCATGTTCATATTTACGCTTTGCTTGATCTAGGTGCATCCTTGTCTTTGTTACTCTTTATATAGCAGGCGATTTCGGAATCAGTCCTAAAATTTTAGTAGAGCCCTTTTCAGTCTCTACCCCAGTTGGTAAAACTATCATAGCTCGATGGGTATATAGGAACTGCCCAGTTATGATATTTTAGAAAGCCACGTCAGCAGATTTAGTCGAATTAGAGATGATTGATTTTGATGTCATTCTCGGCATGGATTGGCTTCATTTCTTCTATGCCACAGTTTACTGCAGAAGTAGGATAGTTCAATTTCAGTTCCCGAATGAGCCCATCCTAGAGTGGAAGGGTAGTACTTCATCTTTCAGGGGTCAACTTATTTCCTACCTTCGATCAAGGAAAATGATTTCTAAGGGATGTGTTTATCATCCCGCTCATGTTAAAGACTATGGTTCCGAATCTCCTAGCTTTGAATCAATCCCAGTGGTTAATAAATATTCAGATGTCTTTCCCAAAGATCTTCCAGGTATTCCTCCCAAAAGGTAAATAGACTTCGGCATTGACTTTATTCCAGATACTCAGCCTATTTCTATTCCGCCATACAGAATGGCACCAACAAAACTCAAAGAACTGAAGGATCAGTTGAAGGATCTCTAAGATAAAGGATTCATTAGACCCAGCATTTCCCCATGGGGCGCACCAGTATTATTCGTGCATAAGAAAGACGATTCTCTCAGGATGTGTATTGATTACCATCAGCTCAACAAAGTTACGGTTAAGAACAAGTATCCTCTTCCTAGAATAGATGACTTGTTTGACCAACTTTAGGGTGCCAGTTATTTCTCTAAGATAGACCTCAGATTAGGCTATCATCAGCTCAGAGTTAGAGAATGTGACATCCCGAAGACAACTTTCCGTACTCGGTATTGTCACTTCGAATTTCTAGTTATGTCCTTTGGTCTTACCAATGCCCCAGCCGCTTTCATGGAATTGATAAACCGTGTGTTCAAGCAGTACTTGGACATGTTCATTATAGTCTTCATAGATGATATCCTGGTCTATTCCCGCACAGAGCGTGATCATTCAGACCATCTCAGAATTGTTCTTCAGACTCTCAGAGATCACCAGCTATTCACCAAATTTAGTAAGTGCAAGTTTTGGCTAAGGTCAGTAGCATTCCTTGGCCATATTATTTCCAGTGATGGCATTAGAGTAGATCCTCAGAAGACCAAAGCGGTAAGAAACTGGCCTCACCCTATCTCTCCATCAGATATCAGGAGTTTCTTGGGTTTGGCTAGCTATTACAGGCGGTTTGTAAAGGTATTTTCTTCTATTACATCCCCCATGTACAGATTGACTCAGAAGAAGGTCAAGTTTCAGTGGTCAGATCTTTGCGAGAAGAGTTTTCAGGAATTGAAGACTCGACTCACCTCAGCTCTAGTCTTAGCTCTTCCAGATGGTTCAGATGGGTTCATAGTATACTATGATGCATCCAGAGTAGGTTTGGGTTGTGTCCTCATGCAGCATGGTAAGGTCATAGCCTATGCGTACAAGCAGTTAAAGCCCCATGAAAAGAATTATCCTACTTATTATCTTGAGTTAACAACCATAGTATTTGCCTTGAAGATTTGGAGGCATACGGAGTTCATGTAGATGTCTTCACTGATCATAAGAGTCTCCAATATGTCTTTTCTCAGAAAGATCTCAATCTTCATCAAAGAAGGTGGTTAGAGCTCTTGAAGGATTATGACATGAGTGTTCTTTATCATCCGAGCAAGGCCAACGTTGTGGCCGACGCTCTCAGTAGACTCTCCATGGGTAGTATTTCTCACGTTGAGGATAGAAAGAAGAAAATAGCTCAGGAAATCCATCAGCTTGCCAGACTAGGTGTTCGCTTAGTCGATTCTTTGGAGGGTGGTGTATGTATTCAGGATAGTTTAGAGTCATCTCTAGTTTTCGAGGTGAAAGAAAATCAAGACAGGGATCCTAGCCTTGTCAAGCAAAAAAAGTCAGTTCAGAATCAGAAAGTAGAGGTTTTCTCCCAAGAGGGAGATGGTGTCATTCATTGTCAGAGTCCTCTCTGTGTTCCAGGTGTAGATGATTTAAAGAAGCAAATTCTTACGAAAGCGCATGGTGTGCGATACTCTATTCATCCAGGGGCCACTAAGATGTACCGCGACCTACAGGAGATCTACTGATGGAGTGGGATAAAGAGAGATACTATAGAATTTGTGGTTAAGTGCCCTACATGTCAGCAGGTTAAGATAAAGCATCAGAAACCTAGTGGTTCCATGCAGGAGTTCACCATTACTACTTGGAAGTGGGAAGAAGTGAACATGGACTTCGTGACGGGTTTGCCTCGAACTCGTTATTAGCATGATTCAGTTTGGGTCAATGTAGATTGAATGACCAAGTTAGCCCATTTCTTTTCAATCCATACCTTTTATTCAGCCGAGGATTATGCCAAACTCTATATCAGGGAGTTGATGATTAGATTGCATGGTGTTCCATTATCTATCATCTCAGACAGAGGTACCCAGTTCACCTCTTCCTTCTAGAAAGCATTCCAAAAGGGTCTTGGTACCCAAGTTCATCTCAGTACAACTTTTCATCCTCAGACAGATGGTCAAGCAGAAAGGACCATTCAGAATCTTGAAGATATACTAAGGGTGTGTGCAATTGATTTCAAGGGAAGTTTGGATGAGCACTTGCCTTTGATTGAGTTTGCATACAACAATAACTATCATTCCAGTATTAAAATGGCTCCGTTCGAAGCTCTTTATGGTAGAAGGTGTAGATCTCCAATCGGGTGGTTTGAAGTTAGTGAGGCCTCAGTCATAGGGCCTGACTTAGTATTCGATGCCTTAGAGAAAGTCCAGTTAATCAGATAAAGACTCTGGGCTGCTCAGAGCCGACAGAAGTCGTATACTGGCATTCGTAGAAAGGATCTCAAGTTCGAGGTCGATGAATATATCTATCTAAATATTTCTCCCATGAAGGGAGTGAAGCGGTTCGGCAAGAAGGGAAAGCTCAATCCCCGATATGTCGGTCCCTTCAAGATTCTCAGTCGCTTCGGCAAGGTAGCTTATGAGCTTGAATTGCCTTCAGATCTAGCCTCAGTTCATTCAGTATTTTATGTATCTTTACTCAAGAAATGTATAGGTGATCCATCAGTCGTAGTCCCTATTCAGAGCATTGACAGTCAGGACAGTCTTTTCTATGAGGAAATTTCGGTCGAAATTCTAGACTATCAGACTCGTAGACTGAGGAACAAAGAAGTCCCTCTAGTTAAAGTTCTTTAGCGAAATCAGTCCATTGAGGGAGCTACTTGGGAAGCAGAAGCATACATGCGTACCAAGTATCCTCACTTCTTCTCCGCCAATCCAGATCAAGTTCAAGGTAACAGTTCTCCTTAAGCTTATTCAGTTTTCCGTTCAATATTCTATACTACTTGGTATTTAGTTCATGCTCACGTTTCATCACAAATTTGGTATCAAGTACCATTGCATATTCAGTCATGCATTCATGTATTAGTCTAGTGTATAATCATTCATTAAATATGCATTCTCATTGGGGGAACTCAGTTATCAGAAATTTCAGTTTGCATTCATGAATCAGTTACTCATACATCAGATATGCATGTCCAGCATGATATGTTTAGCTTATCAGTCATGTCCTTCATGAGATCATGTTCCAGTAGTGTATGTCTTGAACGTACTCCAGTTTATCGTCTATCCCCATTTCAGTCAGTCTCATTCGAGTATGAATGTTTCCAAGGGGGAGATATTGTAATACCCCGTATATTTCTAAGCTAAAAAATAAACCGTTGTTCCTACACATGAAACCTTCTATCCTGTGATTCATATTGGAGTACATGAATTAGGATGAGTATCCTAGTGATAATAGAGCTTATGATGTGTTAAGCATGTTCATAAGAGTCACTTAGAGTAAGCCAAGCTAAGAACTTTTGAATCCACCAAGTTTTCGTGTGTGATTTCATATAGGTCATCTTTGAACGAGAATAACTTGGTTTATAGGTGGTATTTTTGCAGATTTATAACCTCCAAATTGTATAGAATTGAATAAGATTTCCGTCGATACTAAATTTGCCTAAAACGGACACCCGGTGAAGAAGTTATGGCGATTTAAAGTTTCAGCAGCGTTATTTCAGTCAGTGGCGCGTCGCGCCGTAAGACAAAATGATGTTTTTCAATTTTCAGTGTCTCTCCGTGATTCCACCGCATCGTGGTGAGTTTCCAGGTATTAAACAGGGGGCAACACGATATCTCCATATCGCGCCGGGGGACCAAATCGGGTAATTTTCACAGAAATTAAATGACGCATCTAGAGGGGTATTTGGGTTATCTTTCCACCCCTATATATATTCCATAAACATGTAATTAAGCCCTTATTTCACCAAAACATACCCTTTCTCTCAAAATCCTCTCAAGAACACATTAGGGTTTTCAATTGGGGATTCTAGTTCTAGCAAATTTCTCCATCAATCATCAAGAATCTTCCATCTAAGGTATGCGTAGTGTTCATGTAACGCCTTGAGATCCCATCTCGAGACGTCACATGGTGCTTATGGACCCAAAGGACCACAAGCTAATCCTTTTCTAATATCTATACCTATACACTGTATACTATCTGAAATAAATACGGAAACTGGCCATAAGGTTCAACACATCTATACATACTCAAATTTAAAACTGAATACTAATACATCAACTTCCATCTGAAAAGCCTCTAAACTGTCTGAACTATGGAGTTAATGGGACATGTCCCCAACTAACTTCGTCAACTGACAATATAAAGAAAATCTGATGCAATAATAGTAAACTGAGATTCGTCCTCGAAGAAAGAGGACTCAATGCTACTGCTGCTAACTGAGACTGAACTGCTCAGGAAACTCTGAATCCTGTGTCTCTGAAACTATGGTGTCAAATAAAACACCATAGCACAAATGCGTCAGTACAAAATATACCGAGTATGTAGACGAGGTAAGGCTAAATGCAAGGGCTCATGCATACACAATGTGTAAACTGAATAATCATGAAAACGTCGCACAAGAACACATACATGAATGCACAGGTCATAATCACAATCATCACAACTCTAGAGACTGGAACTCAGATACCACTTTCCTACAAATTGAACTCACTATTGACACTGAGATACTGAATCACAGACTCATCTAATATTGATAACTGGGAAATATGGATGCACTTTCATCAAGGAGTGAGTTCTAAAATCTCTGAACATGCTGAGATTACAAGTATTTGAAGCTTCTGAAATGGATAGCAACCCTATCTAACAGGTTGTCTTTGAGTTGTGGATAACAATACTTCTTCATACATGATTTTGAGATTAGCCTATCTAGCAATGGATCTTCGAATTAGCAAGTAATCATACTTAATGGCCTGTATCTAACAACCTTAAATTCTGTACACTGAACTGAGCTCTTTCTTGAAGTCTGAGACTGATTCTGAAACTGAGACCCTGGGAAGTAGTTACTTAACCGACATGCCCCTACTATATCTTGGGTGTTCAACCTCTAACCCCAATTGGGAGGGTGTTAATACCGTGCCATGGGTAAAGAAATTATCTTTATATGACCCTCATCTATCAGGTCCTCATATGAGAACGGTGGAGCCCTCATATAACAGGTCAAGCTACCTCATCTACCCGCATCTAGAAGGTATGATGTTTCTCATCCACCCTCATCTAGAAGGTGTGCTATCTCAACCTACGCTGGCTACGTAGTTCTGGAGCATAAGGATCGCATCTAAGGATCACACCCTCCACTAGTAGGTGAGTCCCCATCCTTGAGCTTGCTCGGTGCTAGTTTCTACTCCCAACTAAAAGACACTAATTTGATTCTTAACTAAACTTAGACTGAGATAAATCTGATATTGATTATATTTCTCAGGAGATCTGACTGAGTTATGCTAAGATTACTTAGTTTCGTATCTGACGAAAAGGTATCAAATCATAGCATCTAACTGACGATGTAGATCTTGAATTGATTATTCAAATCTCTTTTGAGATTAGAGTTGAATCACTTGAATACCATTAGATCTGAGCTAATTACAGGACAGAGTCTAGATTACTAGAGATACAGAGATTATAGAGATAACTGAGATTACAGAGCCTGATTAAGCTTCGCATTTGTCTGAAGATACTTAGTTCTATAGTTCACTGAGTTCTGAGAATTGTGGCTCGATTGGAATTATCACAAAACTGACACGGGCTCTAGACAACAACTCTATTATCGGGTATAAATACCCCCAGGACTCGATAACATAAAAGTAAAACATAATCATTCTCACATCATCACGATCATCCATTCACCATCACAATCATTCATGCATCAACACAAGCATTCATTCATCATCATAATCATTCATATATTATCGTAATCATACCTTAATTGTCACCATCATTAATGCATCATCATAATTATTAAAGCATCTCCCTAAGTAATTAGAAATCATAACATACTTTCCCCCCCTCAAAATCCTTAAGGCATCACATCCAACATTTAGGAAACATAGACCTCTATTCATCATCACAATCACCAAAGGGTCGCTTTAAGCATCTCGGGATATTAATTATATAATAACATAGAGGAAGCATGATATTATATCGTACTCCATTCAACAAGGTTTTACCTCAACTATTTCATACCTATATCGGTCTTAACATGTATTTGGATTTCACACCGCTTGGGAAACTTCATGCTATCATGTCATAGATTACTTGATAATCACTTGGCATATATTAAAAACTTAGCATATATCAAAGGGCATATAATGGGGAATTTACAACCATCGCATCTCCACTCTTTCACTAAGGTCCTTCAACAAACACTAGACACGCATAGGTTCAAACTTATTTAGGGATTTCCTACTAGCATGAATAATTCATTCACTTGGTCATTTTATCAAACACTAGGCATAAGTATAATAACCTAAATACTCATCATGAACAACCAAATTTATATGTTTCCACTCATATATTATCATAGATTCATACAAACCACATAAGTATCCCATCTTGGAGGTCATTAAACATCAACAACAAGTACATAGTCCATTTACCACACAACTACCACATACTAAGGCCAAGGCTTGATAATCTTGTAGACAAACATGAACCACAACTCAATCATAGCAAGAACATCAATTTCAACTTATAAGAATCATTAAAAATTCATAAACATAAATCTTGGAGATTTAGAAAAAGGTACTTGAGCTTCTTAGATGAAAGGGACGCAAGAATCAACATCTACATACTTTGGGGAAACTCTTTTCTTGAAGGCTCTTGAAAGAATTCTTGATCTTTGCTCTTGATTCTCTCTTAATTTTTGGTGGAAGAAAAGAGAATTTTTGATTTTGGAAACCCCAGTTTTTGGGTGAAAGAACAGAAAAGAAAATGAGGCCTTCAATACTTAAGTGGGTATTTATAGAGGTTGGGGAAAGAGTGGAAAATACCAAAATTCCCTTTAAAGAAAAAGAGTTGAAAATTGCTGATCAGGGTCTGTGACGGTTGATCCGACGGTCCGTCAGAGGGACTGACGGTCCACCAGGTCGTCTGTCACTCGAGTGCCAAATCTGGGTCGTTCTGCCTCGTTATGATTGTCGAAGTGATGGTATATGATGAATCTGAAGGTCCACTAGATCGTTCGTCACTCGGGGGTCAAGAATGGGCCATTCTGTTTCGACCTAACGGACCCCTTGACGGTCCGTCAACTTATTGACAATCCACTATTTTGGCCGTCACATGATGACCAAAAAGAGGGGTCACTGCCTTGGCTTGACCGGACACTTGATGGCCCACCAAGGACCTGACGGTCCACCAGGTCGACCGTCAAACCTAGGTGATTCCGATACCATTTAGTAAAACGGCCATAACTCCCTCGTTCGATGTCGGATTTTGATAAAATTGGTATCGATGGAAAGATTATTCAATGCTATAAATGACAAGATTATAGAAATACAACACGATTCAAAGTGTTTCATACTTGGGAAGATATTTCTGAAATTTTTAGATTCGAATTTTCATTTTTTTGAAAACGCTCTAAGGCTCAGACTAGGAGAGAACTTTGCGGGGTATTACAGTTTATCTATGGATTTATTTCATTCATAGAGCTCAAGAACCATGTTTTAAATATTATATTGTCATTGTATTGTTTTGATATGACCATGTACATGTTGATGATTGTTGTTTAAGTTTCAAGATGATATCTAAAGGTGTTTCATGAAGTATATGTGTTTGTTAGTTGAAATCCATGAACTTTATGTGGTTTAAAATAGGGAAATTCATGAAAACACACCTAATCTAAAAGAATGCATGCAAATTGTTTGATAAAAGGCCTAGGATGATAGAATTCATGTCCCATGATTTCATAGTGCTTAAATGACAAGTCCATGCTCTATGCTTTATAATTTCACATGAATTCTAGGTGATTGATATGCGTCGTTGTGGTGATATGGATTGAGCATGATATTGAAGCTATGCAAGTATACATATTTTGTATGAATTTCCCTTCCATACGTAAGATGTTGAGAACTATGCTTAGTGTGAAATCCCCTACTTATGACATGGTGAATTGTGGACTCCATTTTATGATCAAGTCAGTTATGTGTGTCAGTTTCCTTTCATCGAGTCCTGGGGGTCCTAGTACCCAAAAATATAGCTGTGTGCCTAAATTCATGTCACGTTATCATGATAATCTCAGTCAATCCATGATCTATAGAACTCAGTCAGTCATGTGACTCAGGAAATCTCAGAAATCTCATGATCTCAATAAATTCTAAGATAGTAGTACTATTCCGTTAGTCAACGGAAGTCAGTTACTCAGTCCATGTACATCCAGTTAAATCATGTTCAGTCTCTTCAGATGGGAGTAGAAGTTAGCACCGAGTGAACCCAAGGATGGAAACTTACCTGCCAGTTTAGGGTGTGATTCTTAGTAGTCATCCTTGTGTTCTAGAACTACGTAGACAGCGTAGGTTGAGACATCCTAACTTGCTAGATTAGGATAGATAAGGTGGATTAACCTATCAGTTTAGGGTTCCCACCATTCTCATTTGAGTACCTGCCAGCTAAGAGTCACCCACAACTGTCCTTACCAGTGGCGCGGTATTGACACCCTTCCAGTTGGGGAAAAGATTGGACCCCAACCTAGCTATATACGTTATTGGGGCATGTCGGTTAAGAAAATCCCTCCCACAGTTTCAGTCCCAGTCTCAGTTAAAGAACTCAGATAGTTCTTCAGATTTCAGTATACCAGGACTGTCAATTATAGTCAATTCAGTTACAGTACGGAACTCAGGTAGTTCCATCAGATTCAGGAATTTCATACACTGTCATCCATGTTATCAAAATTTTAGTATCAGTTATGTTAGATAACTGTAAACCATGTATTAGCGTATAGATCTAGATACCATGTATTCATGATTTTAGTTACTATGTATGTATGTTTGTACTCTTACGTTCATATCAGTCAGTCAGTTAGCATTGTTCATGCATGTAAACCCTTTTGTATTTAGCCTACCTCACTCGTATACTCAGTACTCCCAGTTGTACTGACACATTTGCGCTATGGTGCTTTCTTTTATGTTACACCATAGGTTTAGAGACACGAGTTCCAGATCAACAGTAGCTTTCCAGTCATAGAGTTGCAGTGAGTTCTTATCCATTCGAGGATGATATTATTTTATTTCATTCATTATTTCAGTTCAGTTTTTCTAAACGGAGTTAGTTGGAGACACGTTCCTACAACTCCTTATTTTAGACAATATTTAGAGGCTTTCAGATTTAGTTTAGATTTTAGATTCAACATTAAGTTGTTTTGGGTATTTCTTAACCTATATAGATGTTATTATTTATCAGATATTCTATTCAGTTGAACCTTATGGCCTATTGTTCATGTTTTCCGTATTCTACAAGTATATTATGTATTGTACAGGTACTGATATCAGTCATGGGTTAGCTTGTGGTCCCTCGAGGTTATAAGAACTGTGTAGCATTCCAATTTAGCAAATTAGGGCGTTACATAAATTTATTCCTTGGACCCTTTAAACATGCGACTAGGAGATGGAAATGAGCTTACGATCATACGGGGTATTACAGTTCAACACATTTGGCTAATGTACTTCAGAGATGTGAGGAGTGTAACTTGGTGTTGAATTTGGAGAAGTGTCTCTTTATGGTGAAAGAGTGGATAGTTTTGGGGCATAATATTTTGAATAAGAATATAGAGGTTGAATGAGCTAAAGTTAGGTGATTGAAAAATTACCTCCACTGATTTCCATTAAAGGTATTTAAAGTTTCTTGGGTCATGCACGGTTCTAAAGGTGGTTCATCAAGGACTTCTCCAAAATTGCAAATCCATCATGTAAGTTATTGGAGAAAGAGGTAAAGTTTTTATTTAATGATGCTTGTCTAAAGGCTTTTGAGTACCTAAAAGAGAAGTTGATTTTTGTTCCTATCATTGTGTCTCCAAATCGGTCTCTTTCATTTGAGATGATTTGTGATGCCAATGGTATGGCCTTAAGAAATATTCTAGGACAAAGATGCAAAAATTACTTCATCCCATATACTATGCCAACAAAGCACTCAACCTCACACAAAAAAATTATATGGTGACTGAGTAGGAGTTACTTGTGGTGGTGATTACTTTAAGAAATTATTGTCCTATCTGATTGGGAAAAAATTATTATGTATATGATTATACAACTTTGAGGTACCTTATGGATAAGAAGGATGCAAATCCTAGGTTGATTTATTAGGTACTATTACTACAAGAATTTAATTTTGAGGTCAAGGACCGAAAGGGTATATAAAATAAGGTTGCAATCTGTTTATCCCGCCTTGAAGAAGAGGCAATGATCAAATTAGGGGATGATCTTGATATTGCTGATACTTTTCCAGAAAAGGGGTCTTGGCAGCATCACAATACTTAATACACTAGTTTGCTGATTTTGCCAACTATCTGGCAAGTGACCTCATCCTGGAGGACTTATCACTTCAGCAGAGAAAACAATTTATGCATGAGGTATAAAAGATTTTATAGGATGAGACATTTTTATTTGGGGTGTGTTAAGATGGTATGATTCTAAGGTGTATTCCAGAAGTTGAAATAATGCATATTCTTGAGGCCTGTCACTTATCTCTAGTTGGGGGTCACCATAGTGGTGCTCGCATGGTCCATAAGATCTTACATTGTGGTTACTATTGTAAGACTATTTATAAATATTCACTTAACTATACACGTGTCGGTGACCAATGCCAGCCACAAGGAAATATCGCGCAGAAGCATGTGCTCTCCATGACACCTATTCCTAAAGAGTTTTTTTATGTATGGGGTATTGATTTTATGTGTGTGTTTGTGAGTTCTTATGGTATGGAGTATATATTGGTGGCAGTTGACTATGTTTCTAAATTGGTGGATGCAGTTGCGCTTCCCAAAATGAGGGTCGCAGTGTCATAACATTTTTAAAAAATAAACGTATTCTCTAGGTTTGGTACTCCATATGCTACCATTAGGGATGGTGGGGACCATTTTTATAATAATATATTTATGGTATTATTTGAGAAGTATGGTGTGAAATATAAGGTGTCAACACCTTACCATCCATAAACAAGTGGACAGGTTAAGACCTTTAATCATGATATCAAGTCTATATTGGCAAAAACTGTGAATGCTAATCGAACTGATTGGTCAAGGAAGATAGAAGATGCACTTTGGGACTATTTTACGACTTTTAAAACCATCATAGGTGCCTCTACGATCATTTTTTGTATGGAAAGGCATGCCAATTGCCGGTCGAACTTGAGCATAAGACACTATAAGCATTGAAAAAGCTGAATTTTAAGTGTAGTAATGCTGCAAAATTAAGGATAAGTAAGGTGAATGGGTTGGATGAATTCTACCTTCGATCTTATGAGAGTTATTCTTTGTACAAAGAAAATGTGAAGTTGTAACATGACAAGAAGATTAAGAAAAGGGAATTCCATCTTGGAGATATAGTCTTGTTGTATAATTTGAGGCTTCTCTTGTTTCCTGGCAAGTTGAAGTCTACATGGTATGGACCATTAACCATGGTTAGAGTATTTTAACATGGTGTAGTTGAGATAAAAAGTGACGGAGAAGGCCTATTAAAGGTGAATGGTCATCGAGTTAAGAACTACATAGGCAACATGGAGGAAGTGAAAGTATGTGGTGATGTAAGCCTTGGAAAAGTCCGAGTTGCCAAGACAACTGAGTCATCTCGCAATGATAAATTAGGTGCTTCATGGGAGGCTACCCATGGGATTGTTGGTGAAATTTGAGTATCCAATAAATCCATATTATTCCACAAATTTAAATCAAGCGCTCCTTGGAAGGCAACCCATGTTTTTGTACTTATTACATTATTGGTAATTTGTGTGTTCTGTGTGTAGGGATGAAAGAAGCAGGGAAAGACCAAAATAATTTTATATGCCTAGGTCTCTATAAGGGCCACTATGAGTCATAGGGTCCTACTACAAATCGTCGCCAGCCCCATCAGAAGGAGTCCAGGTGAATGCTTCAAGGTAAGTGGTCTATGGAGTCTTGACGACTCCCAGAATGAGTCATTGTCATTGACGATGACTCATCACCTTGAGTCGTCATGACTGGAGACCTAGGTAAGAATTAACTTTAAATGGAGGGAGCCACCAACTCGTAGCCACTGATTACAAGTCGTTTCTAGTAGTCATAGCCGAAGTCAACATTATGGACCCAACAGACTAACCCGACCCAATTACGTGAAATAAAAAGGAAATTAAAATGCCAAATGGTTTTCTTTCCTTTTTGAATGCCTAAACTCCCTCCATATTCCATAACTTGATCTCCTACCTTAATTATACTTCTAATCATCTTAAACCACCCTACGACAATCTCTAATTACTCTAAAAAGGGTTAAGATTCTCATCTCAAGAACAAGGCCGAATGTAACTAAGGAATTCAAACATCTTTTCTCTATTTCAAGTAAGTGTGCTAATCTTGTTAAGAATTCAACATTCATATGTGTTTTGTTATTATAATTTTCTTGGGATTTTAAGTTTATAATGTGATTAAGGATAAATAAATGCTAGGGTTGTTGAGAATGTTAAAAATTATTTTAAATGGAGTTGAACTTGATGCGGGAAATAATATATGAAAAAAATTATATTTGAAATTATGAGGGGAAGTATGCGTACCCTATTGATAAAGTGATTGAATGTGAACTATCCTTAAGATTTCATATTATCAGTCACATAGAGCCACCTAATGTCTTTTATGGTAAACTCATGAGTCATTGTGTGACTCATAGTCACCGATAACATATAAGGTTATGGGTGAAAGTTCTTTAGTCACACTATGATTCACCCTACAAGTCGTTGTCTCACCATATGACTCATAGTCTAACTCATAATGATTTGGTAAAATTGGATCCTGAACTAATAGTTTATGGTCATAGAACGAGTCACTTTATAAGTCTTCAGGTGACATAATGACTCATTAGGTGGACTCGTACGATGCCATGCAATAAGATGACACCTTGTGACTGTCAGGATGACTCGTAGCCTCTGCCAATGAGTTATAACCTGACTCATACGGTTCCCAACATAGAAACTTTTTCTTTGCTTTTCTTTCCTTTAACTAGTAATAACTAACATGTGCCTTTTCCTCAGGTACAATGGCACCAAAGTATGACTCCGATAAGGGTACAAGCAATCCCTAAAGAAACAAAATGGACCTAACCACCAATGTAGGGGCAAGCTTACTGATGATGAGTCCAACGGTTCCATGGAAGAATATCCTATCCTGAAAGAGATGGAGACTAGGAGCAGCTTACCCTAAGAAACTAAGGATCAGGTCCGGATAGAGAATCTAAGATAGTCAACACCATAGGCTAGGGATCAAATGAAGAACCCAAGTCAGTCACCACCACACTCTCTTTTCAGTCTAAAGAGGGAGTGGAGTCTGAGGGTGAAGAAGGGGAAGAGGTTAGTTCTAGAAGTGTTGTATCTGATAGTAGATCTGACAGTGGAGGTTTAGAGTTGGGTTCAGAGGATGTAGATAGTAGCGAGGAGGAGAGAAAAGTGACAGTACCTTGGTGGAAATACCTCATCTACCTCTATTTCATCCCACTCTACAAAGTGAACCTTTCCAGTGCCCATTATTAACTGATGGGGGTACCCTAGAATTCCTAAAATATATGATTAAGATAGTGCTGTTGTCCCTAAAACACAGATTCAAAGAGAATGTTCTATCTTAAGCCTAAATTGAGAAGAGTTGACATGTTTAAGATGCCCTAGTTTGAGTCTAGATTCATGAAGTACCACTTCAAGTGGATGACTAGAGCCTCAGGTAGATACAACTCGACACTAGTACAAAAGTTTTACATTGTGTATTAGATGGAGTTGAGGAGGATGTATCCATCGGGGTTATTACGGAAGTGTGGGTAGCCCCTGACACTCATTCATAATTTGTGGTGTTTGGGAGAATATCTCTACTCAGATCATCTTAAGATTTATACATGGAGCAGAGTTTTAGCTCTCAACAGATACTTCATAGATTGATCAATGATGAGAGGCATATTTTCCATGTATTTGTATCTCATTTCTTGCATAATATGGCGAGTTAATTTAATTTATGAGAGTAATTCTGTATAAAATGCACTAATTTCAAGTTTTCGTGATCTTATAGGGAAATCTGATGAAAAAAGAGCAAAGGAAAAGATGGAAGGGATAGAAAGTAATAAAAAATGGACAAAGGCTAGAGATAGGCCGTAGATACGACCCTCAGATGCTGTGATCACACTCTGAGGGTTGCGATCACGATAGTTCCAAGTAGACAGAAGTACTACAATCACGAGTTAATGCTTCGTTCGATCGCGAGTGTTGTAACCACAACAAGAGGATGCAATTATGAATGTCGAGCTATTTACAAGAGCAGTGATGGAATTTCATGATGCTCAATTCCAAGATAGAAAAGGAAGAACCCTTCACATTTCCAACATCCTATTTTTGAGTTTGGAGAGCAAAATATACTATTATTGAGTAAAAATAATTTGTAGGTGTGTTTCCTAGAGATATTTTGGCTTTTTGATTGAATTTAAAACCTGGAGTTTATATTTATTTTTCTTTCCATGGATGAATTAAATGCTAATCTTGGTATATATTTTCTCTTTATTTTTATGAATTGCTAAATTTATCTCTTGGGGTTTTGCTTGATTAGGTGGTGATTAATGTATGCGTGTTGATTATTTGTCCAATTAATTAGTTATTAATGATGGGTTTTTATTTTGATCCCTGCTTAATTAGGAATTAGGGGTTCCAAACCCTAATTACCTTAGAAACCATATCGTCCTTGAAAGAGGGGATATAAGTGAGGAATAATTTAGCCCATATCATCCTTGAAAGAGGGGATATGGGTGAGAAACAATCGTCAACAATAACTTGAGTTGGCTTATTTAATAGCATATCTTAGAAATAAGGATATTAATTGAGGTAGTAGATTAGTAGATTTGATACACTTGTGAGGTGTTCAAAAGAACCCACTTGTGAGATTTGGTGTTTATTGATAGATTAACATCAATACCCCCAAAGATAGCCTACCCAAAACCATTAACTAAACTTAGATGAATTATTGACAACCCATACATAACTCCCACCTAGGATTGCATAACCCCAAGGTTCCTCTCCATTTAGTAATACTCTTCGATCTTTCAAGCTCACAATAGTTTTCAATTATTGTTGTGTTTAACATCATTCAAACCAACCCCCCTTTAATTTCCTATGTTGTTTAATTTTGCACTACGGGTTAGCACTTAGTTAACTACCAACACTTATAAGTTTTAACTCTACATATTTACTCTTCGTGAATTCGACCCCAACTCTTAGTTGGGTAAATATATTGATAGTAATTGCCTTACACATAATTTGAGTGTAAGTTTGAGTGTTACCAAAAATGGCATCGTTGCCATTGTCAGAGAGTGAACATAGTTTTCACTATTGTCGTGTTATTAGTGACCTTGTGTTAGCCGTAATATTTTAGTGTACATTATTTGTTGTTTTTTTCTTTCCTCAGATGGAGATCATAACATACATGATGCCATGATGCCATGATGCCATAAGCCAACATGGTAGTAATGGTGGATATTTGAATGGGCTTGGGGATATGGATAATCTTAGAGATGCTGATTGAGCTAGATCTATTCGTGTTCCACTGGTGGAAGGAAATAAAGTGCTTCACGTTAATAGTGTGATGCTTCACTTGCTTAAAATGAAAGGATTATTTTGGAGGACAAACGCATGAGGATGCTAATCTACACTTGAAGAATTTTATTAATGTATGTGCTCCATTTGACATAGCCCACATTTATCAAGAGTCAATCCAGTTATGTCTATTCCTATCCTCTTTGACGAGAGAAATGGGCTTATGGTTGTGGTCTTTTCCTGCGGGATCTACCAATTCATGGATTGAGCACACAGATGCATTCTTGGATAGGTATTTTCCCCCTTCTCGGATATTGCAACTACGGGACAAAATTACTAACTTTTGCCAACTTAATGGAAAACCATTGTATGAATTTTGGCAACGTTTCAATATAAGTTAATACAATGCCCAAACCATGAGGTTTCTAGAGAAAATGTTTCTTCAAATTTTCTATAAGTTATTGGATCAATTGGAAATGGTAGTTGATAATGCATCTGGGGGTTCTCTTATCAAGTTATCTTATGGTGTTACGGTGACTTTGTTAGATCAAGTGATAAAATAAAAAAGAGGATAGCATAAAAGGGACACCGAGGTGTCTGTGGGATCCCCCGCGATATATTTTGTAAGCAAAGAGCAAAAAAAGAAGGATGAGGCAAGGGAGGAGAATATAGCCAAAGTGATGACCCAACTTGACCTTCTTTCCAAACATGTATTGAGGGCTACTCCTAAGATGATCAATGATGTTGATTCTAAGAGTACTAAGGCTTATAATGATGAAGAAGCGAAGAAGCTTGATGAGGATATCGAGTTCTTGTTGAACCATTTGGGGGGGTTCCCGCCCTACCCATTAAAGGCAAGGTGGGAATCAAGGATAGAGGGATCAAGATCCAAGTAGAGATTAGATGGATAGAGTTCATTATAAAGACCAAGAGTGGGAGATAGGGAGAGAGACTATGATCAGTACATACCCCATCATGATAGGCCCACGGAGAGGGAGTAAGGATCCACAAAACTAAAAAAAATCAAGAATAAAGATGTCTAAGCCCGGATTCTAATGCGTGTCGAAGGGACTAATAAAATGGTGTGAGAGATAAAACAAAACTTCTCTCAACTAAACCAAACAATGATATCCTATTTGTCCACCAACAAGTAATTAGAAATACAAGTAGGCCAATTCTCAACTCAACTCAATGCTAGTCTAAAAGAAGGTCTATCTAGTGACAAACTAGCTGGTCAACCCTAAGAATGATGCTTATATTATGGCCATCATAATGAGAAGTGGTTGAACCCTTGGTGAAAAAGTGTTTGAGATGGATTAAAGTCTCAATGAAATAAAACATAACGAACAAGCAAATGCAAAGAGGAAGCGGCTAGAAAAGACAAGTGATGATGCTCCAAAGTCCAATGAAATGATTGTTGAGATATTGACGATAGTTGAAGAAAAGGGGGATAATGAGAAAAATCCTAAAGTGATTAATGGTGATGCTCCAAAAATGAATAAACCTCTAATTTTCCCATTGCCACAAACAAAGATTTCTCCACCATTCCCATAAAGGATTGAGAAGAAAAATCTCAATACCAAGTTCAAGAAGTTTCTTGAGAAATTTAGCAACTTATCGATAAACATTCCATTATTAAAAGCTATTCAAGATATACCGCGGTATGATAATTCATGAAGAACTTGGTATCAAAGAATCGACTTATGGATTGTGTAAATATTAAGGTAACTCATAGTTATAGTGCTATAATGTCAAACTCAATAGCGATGAAGAAAGAAAACCCAGGTACATTACCATTCCTTGTACTATTAGGGTGTACAAGTTTGAAAAGGCATTATGAGAGCTTGGAGCAATTATTAACTTGATGCCATATGTTGTGTTTTGAAAGTTGGGATTAGATGCTCCTATGCCCACTACTATGAGGCTTTTAATGGCTGACCATTCAATCATGAAGCCCTTGGGCGTGTTATATAATGTGTTGGTAAAGGTTGACCTATTTATATTTTTGATTGATTTTGTCATTCTCGATTGTGAAATCAATCATGAGATTCCAATCATTTTGGCAGGCCATTCTTATCCACCAGAAGAGCCCTTAGATATATGCTAAATTCTAGAGAGGAGGTCTTCCATTATCTTACTACTCTTATCATTACATTAATTTATTGTTATGTGTTATCACTGAAATAGGTTTCCACCCTATTGTACATGACAAGCTCCTTAGGGAGAACAAGCACGAGACCTGCTGCATACGACTTATGCATGTAGTCCTCACCGATTATTGATGTCTTAAGATCTTCTATAGCGGAAGATTTTCACTCAACCTCTCTGGAATTTCTTTTGACCACTATCATATAGAGGGGCCATAGCTACACTCATCATGTTTTATATTATCAGCACAAATAGGATTTGTAGAATTTATTGGAAAGTACGTACAACTTGAAAGAAAATAAAAGGACTGACTTTACTTACCTAATAACATCTTAATCTATGATCAAAGAATAAGAAATAGGAGCATCTATCCGAGTAGCAGTCAGTAGGTGGAGAAGAAGTCAATGGCGAATATCTCAATTACCCCCTCTCCAGCCAATGCTTTGGCCTCATACAGTTCTTATGTATCTAGGGTGTATTTGAATTTAGCCTCTTGTTAGGTCTTCACTGAAGTATTGTCCACCTTCTCAAGCCTCTCTACCATACCCTTTCTGATATGGGAAAAAATCTTTTTAAAAGGTATCTCAGTCTAGGAAGATAGGTTAAAAGTTGTTAATAACCTGACAGCTAATTCTGAGCTTTAAATTCCTACCTTTCGGTTGAGATCTTACCTTCTCTCTTCTCTATAAGTATGCTTACAAAAGCACTTCCAATCCCTTAGGGTAAAAACTAGTCCAAAAGATCAGTCTTGTGATTGAGTTAGACTGTGTTCCTTTAGTTCCTTGTAGTCAGTATTGACTGAGAAAAAACTAACCTCATCCTTAGATATTAGTTGATAAGAAATAGTAAGATGGGATAAAGAATCCAAAAAAGTCACAAAATCATTATAAATCGATAAAAAAGAGTAGGGGTAGGCCCCCGTGCACTTTTATTTTTACCCTCTCATCTTCTCTAGGGAAGCAAAACTAAAATAGATAGAACAAATGGTCCAACTACATAACTTTTTCTTTTTCATTACTTTCATGGTCGTGCCTTATGGCATGACAGCACCTGTTCTACTAAAATGGTTCATTGCCATAAATTTGGCCCGTATCCTTTGAATTTTGGTTGTTGAATAGGTTAGGATTTTTGTTTTTGGTTAGTCTACAAAATCTTTGTACTTAAAAGGTGATTTGAATAGGTAAGTAGACAAAAAGTGGAGTGGAATCGAGTTTGGAGATGCCCTAGCTAAAAAATAGACAAATTAAACTTGGTCTCAGTTATCGCAATTGTGACACTTAAATAGAGATTGCAATTTAGATATTCTGGTCTATCCAACATACTCTTAGGTATTGCGATCGCCAAGGCTGACCGTGATCGCGATCTGAGCAGTTATAAAAAAGAAACCATCGCGATCTGAGCAGTTATAAAAAAGAAACCATCTCCAAAATAGTTCCACTGCACACCCCTCTTGAAATACCCAAAATCCATCAAATTTTATCATTTCCAAATGATTTTGAAAGTGCTAATTATCCTTATTTGCATCAAAACGTCAGGTATGTCTTTCAAATCCTCTCTTTAATGCTTAAATTTGATCCTTAGAAGCATGCTTAGGGCCTAAACTTGGGTTGGTTGTTTCTTGGCTTAATTAGTGCATAAATTAATGTTATCTAGTGTGATTGATGTTGTTGTTGGTGTGCATATAATTGGGGAAGTGTTGAGTACCATATTGTGATTCAAAATAAGTGATAATTTGAGGTGTACACCAAGTGTTTAGTAAAATACCATAATAAAGTTGTTGATAGTTTTGCTATGATTTAGAGGGCATGTTGAGTGATTGTAAAGTGTGGTTCTTGTTCTTTGTGTTATGCATAGGGAATAAACTTGATTGTTGAAGAAAAATGCAGGAAAAATTCAAGTTGGAAAATCTAGGGATAATGAAGTCTCAGGTGTCGTGATCGCGATCACAACACATGAGACCTGCCTGACAGGATCCTCAAGTGTCATGATCGCTCTTAGCAGAGTGCGATCGCTACACCTGAGGCCTATCTGATAGAGTCTTCAAGTGTTGTGATTGCAACACACCATGAGTGCGATTGTAACACCTGAGGAATGTCTGACAGGTTTGGCCAAAACCCTGCACTTATATTTTTAAGCCCTAAGATGATCCTTAAGCAATTTCTGTAGCTTCTATCAGTTATAGTGCATTGTTTTTACATGATTATCTTGATGGTTATTGCTTGTATGTTGTGTTCAGGTGTCCAAAAATCAAAGTATAGCAAAATTTGACCAAACTCTCTTTCTCACAGTCGATTGTCAGATCGTATATATGAGGATTTGGATAGGAAGAAGCTACTCCCGGAGTGGGGAATTTCATTAGAGCGAGTGACTGAGAAACTCTTGTCCTTCTATTAGATATTATAGGCAACGAGCTAGAGATATTTTACCCCAGAGCTATGAAAAGCCAATGAACAATGTGTGCGGGAGTTTTGTGCAAACCTCAAAGCTGTAAGTCTATCCAACCCAGTCATGAGGATTCAGGGCAAGGTTGTAAAATTTATATATGAGGTGATTAATGAGTTATATGGGTTTCTAAATGTTGACCTGAGGAGCTTGAGGCAAAAGATTATTCCCTCGGAAGTTGGTTAGCCCTACAGTTGTGCCCGAGAGGAGAAGTCCCATGGGCATCTACAATAACAGGGATCAACTTGAATGAGTTCATAGCCAAAACATGGATTTTATTGATAATTATCTGTAGTTGTATTTCTTTGAATACAAACATAACAAACATCCTTGTCATGTGGTCCCAGAGGGTAACTTGTATCTTGAACAGCATTTCTTTGAATCTTGGTCTCTTTGTTATTATGGAGTTCAGGAATTATAATAAGCGAGGGGATCGTATTCTAATATTTCCATTTCTAATCACTGAACTATTTAAGAAGGCCGAAATTGAGGAATATTTGGGGGACAACTGGATATCCCCAAAGACACCAATTTACCTATTAAAGATGTATGGTGAAGGTACAACTTCAAATATCAAGAAGAGAATGATTTATTTTTGTTAGTCGGTGGATGATGATCTCGATTCTTACAGGCTATCCTCAGCAGGGCCATTCAAGGAGTTGTCTAGTCAAATGTGGATAGTTTGAGACTTGGTGTCCAAATTGCCTATCGGACTGGGTGAATCTTCCACAGGTCACACTTTCTATGTCACCCAAAGTGAGTATGAGGAGCTCTTCAAGGATCTGAGGACACAGGAGGCCACCTTATCTAGTATGGAGCAAGCCTACATGTCCTTGGCCCAATCACACTAATATCGAAGGCCAAGGTTGGGGCTAAACTTCTTTAGCTAGCTCTTTAGGCCAACGGGCATATGGATATTGACATTTGAGTTTTTCCTTGGAGAGGCTCCCATAGGACTCCATAGATGCTGCAGGATCTTCAGACTTATTTGACCTCGAGGTCGTACACATCCCGTCTACCCCAGGTGGCTATGGTTTGGTCCTATAGGAGCTTCTTACTAGTGTCTTGAAGAGATTATGCAACCTCGAGCGAAGAGTGACTATTATCAAAGAGGGGTACGGTCTTGGTATTAAGCAGAGGATTAGCTAGTGGATGACGGGCATTCAGACCCTCAATCTAGCAGGCATACATGAGAAGTTGGCTGCATTCGAGGCTAGTATTGAGGATATGGCTGTGAGGTTCTTCCCTACTTTCCTAACTATGTAGGGGATCCCTATTAAGGATGTATTAGATATTTAGGCCACAAAAGGTAAATAAAATCTTGTTGATGAAAAAGGTAGAAGAAGATCAAAAAAGAGAAGAAAAAGGTGAAGAGAGAAAAATAATGTATAGGCAATGCGAGTAACTAGCCTTCAGGCTTCCCAAGACTATTTGACTCAGGTCCACGAGACTAGAGAGGAAGCTGAAAGCTCCAGTATGGGTGAGATAATAGCTACAGCTATATCAGATGTGAGTGGGAGCATATTTCTATCTCGTGAGAGGCAACCACTGTTGATCTGAGTGTCACAATCACCACTAGGAGCACTGTTGATGAGAGTGGGGCCCAGTTTGAGGCCTCACCTACTAAGACTCTATGATTCGGCACCTAGTATGCACAGGTATGTCTTCATTCATTATTTTTATATTATAGTTATGCATTAGGGACTGTGCATAGTCTTTAGTTGGGGTAGGGGTATGCCATAATCGAGGTTTTTCCTTGAAATATTTTCTTCTATTGAATATGTTATCCTAGTAGAACTAGCATATTTAGGTCGTATTGTGTTTTATGTTGAGTATTTTGTGTTGTTTCTATTTAAGAAGGAGAAAAATAAGAAACCCAAGAGTAGTTGACACTTATTGTTTGAGAAAAATGATATCCATCAAAAAGTTTTCTTAATTGTTTAATGTAAATATATGTGTGACTATTATGAATCTTGTTACAACATTAGGATTAGTGATAGAATAATCGTAGCTTAGCATTTGCATGAAGTAGATAGGTAGTAGTTGGTGTGTGAGAGATACTTACCTAGTTCCCTTTGTTCATTTAATCCAGAACTTGCTCTGTTGGTCTTGGCTTGGTTGTAGGATAGTTTGTTAGGAAATGATCATAGGCCATTTTTGACTTAGTCCACTCTTAGCCTAATAACTATCCAAGATGAATAATTTTCCCTTGATACCTTATTTGAGCTTACATTGACCCATTTTCTTGGTTTTCATCTTTTCACCTTCCCAAATTGATTATAATGAATTTGTTTTGACCCTGGTCCTTTCTTGGACATTGTGTACCTTAACTCAGACAAATTGCCTGATTTAAGGGTAGCTCTCATAGGGGTGCATAGTTAAAGTTGGGTATGAAGAAGGGTGTAATAAAAAAGAAAAGGAAAATAAGGTTGGGTGTGATTAAAAAAAATAAGTTGAAAAATAAAAAGGGAAATATGAATAGCGAAAAGAAAACCACACCCAACCTAAAAAATTCACAAAGGAGAAAAGAGAGTATAAAAGAAGAATAATTGAGTAGTGGAGCCAAAATATATGTGTAGTGTTAAGTTAGGTGATTCACTAGATCCTAAATGTACCGTACCTTTACCACAAGCCTACATTACAAGCCGAGTAAAGTCCTATAGTAATACTGGTCCAACCGTCTAAAAAACTCAGGTATAAAAAATAAGGGCAAAGATATTGTATTCTATGCACATTGATTGGAATATCTTTTGTGAGAGTGAGTGTCTAAACAAAGTCCATAGGATTGATATGTATGATGATATTATAAAAGTTGCGACTTCTTTCTGTGAGGGTACACGGGTTGTGTAATTAACTGTTTATATGTTTGGGTAGTGTAGCATGCATACTTTCTTGATTTGTTTATTGCTAATGTAATGAAATTTTTTGATTCCATTATTTCATACTTTTGTGCTACATAGATCTACACAATGGTTTTGGGAAGATTTAAAATAGGAGTGGGTAAGAATTTTGAACTAATAGTTGAGTCGACTACCGTGGATACCTAAGGTTTCTCTTAGTTAAGCATTGGGTTGTGATTGTTATGTGTTAGTTTTCTGAGGACATTCAAATATTCTAAGATAAGGGTGATGATGTGTCATGGTTTCAGGGCACTATCGATGCTTAAAATAATGAAATTATGGAAGTACTTAGGTCCTTTTTCTTAGATTGATGTGCTTTGTGTATGTTTTGTACGAAAAATAGGGTTGGAAGTGAGTGGAATAAAATATGAAGAAAAAGCTCCAGAAAGTGAAGCCTCTACTTGGACAATGAGTTCTTATGTGATGCTATGACTTATCGTCCAACTCATAGGGTGACCAATGAAAAAATCTGACAAGAAGAATAAAGTTGGCATAGGCTACACCCGTAGGATCTGAGTACGAGTCGTATGGAAGATCATTCTAAACAAAAATATGACAAAGTCCTGAAAGTATAAAAGTCTGAGCCTAGTAGAAATGATGTCGGTGATGAGTCATAGGATCTGACTATAACTCATAGTAAAGGTCATCTTGAGTATATGGGGTTAAGTTTTGAAAGATGAAAAAGTCACTGAAAAGGCAACGAGTATGTTGTTCGTTCAGCAGTTGATGGAACCAACTTAAATTTTATTGTGCTCCTTGATAAGGATTGGAGTTCTCTTGGACACCATCATTATTGGAAATAATTTTTAGAGAGACGTGATGAGTCATCACCAAAGATCAAAGAAGATAAAATACAGAGCTGACAACGAGTCATCATCAGTCTAGATGACTTATTATCTAAGGAGTTACCCCTGTCGACTTTATTTTCCTATTTCGTTTTGGATAGTAATTATCTAAG